>JAOXYF010000024.1:8890680-8896491 GCA_028565775.1 Sternarchorhynchus goeldii
GGAGGGGGGGGGTTGTTCCTCCTCGAAAGAACGAGGCAAGAACAAGCAGAGCAGAGCTGAAGAAAAGCTGAACCTCAAGCTGGCAGTAGATCGCCGACCACTGCACAAGCTTGACAGAAAAGGCTTGACTGAGAGATCGTGTGCCTGTGTGTCCTACTCTTGTCCTACTCTGGTCGTGCACTTGCGAGCTCAGTGATAAAGCTCCAGGAGAGCAGGTGAGGCCTGCAACAGGGTTATGCTGCTCGACACTTGGGAGCTGGCTTGGATAATCCTGGCGCGCAGAGTCAGCGTGCTGCAGTCAGGGGTGGCGTGAGGCTGCGTGAGGCTTCTCGCCCTGGATGTTTTAACGTGACTAATTCAGAATTATTACACCACTCTGAATCTCCACCTATTGCAAATAACATCTGGACCCCCACCCACCCGTCACGCACACACACACACACACACACACACACACACACACAAGGATTAGGAGTGTGTAGGAGGCCTGTGGGGACCTCCTTAAGTTCGCTGGCACTGTGCCAGTACAGATCCACCACTGGGAGTCTCCTGACAGTGACTGAGCTGCAGAATGCCCTCAGGAGTTGCCCACTGAAAGTAGTTCTCTCTCTCTCTCTCTCTCTCTCTCTCTCTCTCCATACACCATATCAGTTAAAAATTTAACATTAAATATAAATGAAGAGTAGTGTGGGCAAACATTTGACTGGTACTGTCAAATAGATAGATAGATAGATAGATAGATAGATAGATAGATAGATAGATAGATAGATAGATAGATAGATAGATACTGGTAAGTAAAAAAGATAGATAAAAAGATACTGGTATATATTATATATACGTATAATGCGGTAGAAATCGGAAGGATATATATATACTCTTGTCCTTTTCTCCTTCAAGCTAGGGAGCTTAAGGCCTGGGAGCTAAAGGAGCTTAAGCTGTTCCCAGGACTGCTCTCTTCTGGATGGAGGTCTTGGGTGTTGTTCCTGGGATCTGTTGGAGCCACTCCCTCAAATTGGGGGTCACAGCCCCTAGTGTTCCTGCTACCATGGGAACCACTGTTGCCTTTAACTTCCACATCTTTTCCAGCTCTTCTTTCAGCCCTTGATATTTTTCGAGCTTCTCGTATTTCTTGTGCCTGATGTTGCTCTCCCATGGGATTGCCACATCTATCACCACAGCCCTTTTCTGCTGTTTGTCCATCACCACAATGTCTGGTTAGTTAGCCTTTACCATTTTATCAGTTTGTATCTGGAAGTCCCACAGGATCTTAGCTTGGTTTCTGTATATTATTCCAGCCACTTGGTTATGATGTTCCATGTATGCTCTGCCTGCCAGCATCTTGCTCCTCACATCTCTGCACAATCTGCATCTGGGGTCCTGTCTGGTGTGGTAGATCTCAGCCTCTGTTGATCTTGTATTGAGAGCTTGTTCCTGTGCTGCCATGATTAGTGCCTCTGTTCTGTCTTTCAGTCCAGCTTTCATTCTAATCCGAATGACCTTACAATATTGCTGCTATATATCCTAGTGAGATTGATCAGTGAGTCGATGGCTCCTTCACTTCTGGCATACAGCTTTATGTCATCCAAGTAGAGGATATGGCTGATTGTTGCTCCATTTCATAGCCGGTATCGCTGAGGGGATTCAGGCCTATGCAGAACAGTAGTGGAGACAGGGCATCTCCTTGGTAAATCCTGCAATTGATCTACATTTGTACTATTGGCTTGAAGTTGGCCTCAAGGGTTGTCTTCCACAGCCCCATTGAGTTCTCAATAAAGGTCCTAAGAGTCCTGTTGATGTTGTACAACCTCAAGCACTCCAGTATCCATGTGTGGGGCATTGAATCGTATGCTTTCTTGTAGTCAATCCAGGCTGCACTCAGGTTGGTCTGTCTTGTCCTACAGTGGTCTTATCGACCAATGGCTGGTGCTTGGCTCCTCTGGTGTTCTTGCCAATGCCTTTCTGCCCTGCTCATGTATTGAGCCATATGCCTACTCATTTTTGCCACAGTGATGCCTGACAGAAGCTTCCATGTTGTTGAGAGGCAGGTTATTGGCTGGTAATTGGATGGAACTGGTTCTGTCTGGAGGTTCTTCAGTTCTTCACTGTCCTACCTTCAGTTAGCCATTCAGGGTGGGTTCCATTGGTTAGCAGCTGGCTCATTTGTGCCGCAAGGTGCTCATGGAGTGCAGTTAGCTTCTTCAGCCAGTAGGTATGGACCATGTCAGGGCCTTGGGCTGTCCAGTTCTTCTTACTTGACTCCTTTTCTTGGACATCTGCTAGGGTGATGGTTACTGGATCTTGTTCAGGGAGGTTACTGTGGTCTGTTCCACAGTATTGGTTCCACAACATTGGTGTTGTGTGATGCCTCCTTCTCCCATATGTTTTCCCATTTTCTTCAGTCTCCCGCACTGGCAGGTCTGTTCTCAATAGTGGACAGTATCTCCGCCTGCCACGTGGAAAACTGGGTTTGGTTCCCTGATGTGTTTGCACATGCTTCTGAATTTGTTCTTAAAGGGTTTCTCAGGGTTCCTAAAGGGAAATTCAGAAGCACTTTGCTTGCACAGCTGATGAAGGACCTCTCTCCAAAACATCCTGCTTATTTAGAAACTTTGTGTACTTCACTACGTTTTATGTCTTATACCAGTCAAATGTTTTTACACACTTCTCTTCATTTATTTTACAAAACTAGTGAAAGCAACAGGGCAATGAAATAACACATGTGATTACGCTGTGGTAAACAAATATTGACTGTGGTAGCTTCTTCAAAGCAGCCAGCCCGTACTTTGATGAGGATTCCACACGCTCTTGCTGCTCTCTCAAGCAGCTTCATGCGTGAGCCGCCTCTGATCAAGAGACTCACACATGTGCTGAGCAGTTGTAGGGTGAGGACCAACGTTCTGAGTGAAAACTATTTGCAGAGAGCGCATTTGTGTTATCTTTTGTTTTAGGAATCAATTTGTACATAGGCTGTCTCTGTTTATATCTGTCGAAGAAAAGAAATGTTCAATATTAGAAAAAACAATATTAGATTAAAATACCTATGAAAAACATCCACTCCTCTGAGAGCATTTTAATATTTGACCAGTACTGCTTTTGTCCTGTCTTAGTTTGTGAATGCTTGAGTCCAATCTGATTTTCTATTCCCTTCATTCTCTACTGCTGCTACACCTTTTCAGGTTCATTATATCTCCATAGTTCTATAGGACATCGACCAGATGAGTTTTTTTAGATTATAATACTGGTGATGTTTTTTTTCTTGGTGTGTAATTTTATATACACTATATACTCCATCCCATAAACAGACCCAAACCTGAAGATCGAATTTCAAAAACTCACACCACATTTGCCGGACCAAACGGCCGTTTGTTGTTTTACACATCATCCGCCAATCCTAATCATGTTACTTCCACTCTAAACACAGCGCTCTTTGTTTACACATGATTCCTTAAAAAAGGTATGGATGCCATTAGCTGCCTGAAGCCTCATTTCATCCTACAACTCAGTGCAGCATTTTGAAAACTAAAAATATAGTACTGGATAGTGTTGACCGTTTATATATCTGAAAATATATCTCTGAAATACAATAACGAAAAGTGGATTTTGTCTGAAAGGACAGCTGGGAAATAAAAGAGAAGATGTCCAAAACCTACCCATTAGTCAGGTAGGTAACATTCACAGGAACACAAGCCGTTTCAGTTGTTATGGATCAGCTGGCTGAGCGACGCCGTGATCCAACCACTAAAACTGCCGTTAGACCAACAAATGCTGCCGTGTCAAAACGATGGAGCATTTGTTGCAACAAAGATCAGGCCGATCCATTCCCCAAAACCAATCAGGGGAGGGGCAGCCATACCTGCAACCCGCCTTAGGGTGGCCTGTTGGCCAATCGAATGGACAGAAGAAGGTGAGGCTACGTCCTGGCAGGACAAAAATACAAAGAGTCGCTCTTTGCAGGTGGCTGGCTCATCTGTGGAAGACAATGCCCCCAGTATCACAACACGCTCATTACAGACACACCATACATCACTGAAAAGGCCAAGCAATTGTAAATACTCATCTTTAAATTAAAACATAGCTAAATACTTCTAACCAATGTCAATCGACCCATTGCGCATGTACACAAGTGACATCTGTGTGTAAGAAAGGGTTAACCAAGACCCCTGATGACAAACCCCTCCTGCACTACAGGCTTTACCAGGATGCAGCAACATGAGAAAGGACAGGGTTAGCAAAATAGCGTGCCTGGCGCAAAGATTTGAAAAAGCTTTTGAAATCCACACCGAGAAACATTTATTCAACCAATCTTAGGGGAGAAACGAAAAAACACAAGATCAAAAGACCTCGGAGGTACCGTCAGGTTCCAGATCTCCTGCGGGAAAAAAGAAAAAGAAAAAAAACAAAAACCCGGGCGTTCTCTCCGGCCCTGCCCTCGCCAGGACTCGCCTGCAACGTGCTGTCGTCTCGACTATCACCATGTCACGGTTTTGAGGAATTTGGAGAATCCTGAGGTTGGCGGCCTTACCGGAAAAGAAGTGAGCTTTGAAGCCTCTCTTGGAGACGGTGTTGTCCGACTTGAACTCGATACGCATGTTGTTGTACTGGGAGGTGAGGACCTCGGGTGCGTCTGTGCCGCAGTACCTCCCGTGGAGTTTCGCATCGGGCGAAAGACCGCTGCGCACCTCCACAAAGTCATACTTACACACCTTTACAACACACACACACACACACGTGTTCAAGCGTTGCTATCAGTAACTCTCAGTAGAAATTCACACGCAGGCTGAAAATCAGATGAGCTAATCTGTGAAATTGTTTGTACTAAGTCGTACCAAGTGTAGACACACACACACACACACACACATGCAATAACGTGTACACACCTCATTTCCCTCCAGTTCGAAGGACTCAAAATGCATGGATATGCGGTACTGTGAGGGAGCCAGCACTTGCCACACACAGTTCTTATTTGGGGGGTACTCTTTAGGCCAGCCTGGGGTTGTGATGGTTCCATTTAGCTTGGACAACAGACCCCCACATGCAGCTGTGGAAGAGAGAAACAGAGTGATAGAAAGCGAGAGAGGGAGAAAGGGAGACAGAGAGGGAGAAAGAGAGAGAGAAACAGACAGACAGAGAGGGAGCGAGTGAGCGAGAGAGAAAGAATGCAGAAAGAACCGATTACATCTGTCTTACATCAAAGAACAAAATTAATTTTAAATGAAAGCCTCTAAATATAAACAAACAGGGTAGAAGTTTTATGGCTTCTGTGTTATTTTAGTGGAACCACAGCACACTGTGGCTTGGCCTGCAATATATTAATTAGAGGCAAAAAAATCCATGTGTGTGTTTGGTTATGTATAGGTGTGTGTTATGTATAGGTGTGTGTTATGTATAGGTGTGTGTTATGTATAGGTGTGTGTTTGGTTATGTGTAGGTGTGTGTTATGTATAGGTGTGTGTTTGGTTATGTATAGGTGTGTGTTATGTATAGGTGTGTGTTTGGTTATGTATAGGTGTGTGTTATGTATAGGTGTGTGTTATGTATAGGTGTGTGTAATGTATAGGTGTGTGTTATGTATAGGTGTGTGTTATGTATAGGTGTGTGTTTGGTTATGTGTAGGTGTGTGTTATGTATAGGTGTGTGTTTGGTTATGTATAGGTGTGTGTTATGTATAGGTGTGTGTTTGGTTATGTATAGGTGTGTGTTATGTATAGGTGTGTGTTATGTATAGGTGTGTGTAATGTATAGGTGTGTGTTATGTATAGGTGTGTGTTATGTGTAGGTGTGTGTTATGTATAGGTGTGTGTTATGTATAGG
>JAOXYF010000024.1:8908389-8910889 GCA_028565775.1 Sternarchorhynchus goeldii
ACACACACACACACACACACACACACACACACACACACACACACACACACACACACACACATACACATACACATACAGTAATGGACTGGTGCTTGGCACCTATTCCATTTGTGAGCTGAAAGAGCAACCTACCAATTACAGACATGTTTTGCTCAGGGACCACATTTGTGTGTGTGTGTGTGTTTGTGTGTGTCTGTGTGAGTCCATGCATGGATGTCTGTTGCCCTTCAGTGCTATACACCTTGTACATAAGTCTTGTGTAGTGATCTCTCTCACAAACACATGTGTTCCTGAGCCCCTAAACCCTAAACAAATACGGCATAAACAAATCAACTCGTCACGGATCCGAGCTCAGACTGCCAGACAAATAGACGCTCTCACCCACTTTCATCATCTGCTCTTGCTATGATTCTTGATCATGGCCAATAAAGAGGCCCATTAACCCGAGCCATAGAACAACAAACCGTGTATCATAATCAGGAAGAGCCTCTGGAGACGGCCAGAGGCAGAGGAGATGCCGGACGTACACACCACCTGCACCTCCACCTCCTCTCCACCTGCAGCATCAAACAGACCTAATTATCTGGAGCTAAGAGACAGTGGAGAGGCGGAGGCGGCTCAACTAGCAGGAACAAGCCGCCTGGCTAACTCTGCTAAAAGACAAAGGATACCCTCTTTCTTATTATCTTGTTCCAGAAGCTTCTCAGGCTCAGGTTTTTGAGTCTTGATATAACATGTATTAGTTTCCAATGGTGCATTTTGGAAGTAGAAGAAGTTCAAATGTAAATACCTGAGTCTCCAGAAGACTCCCTGTATATGAAACCGATACACTGTGGGACAAAAGACACATAATATGTCACCCAAAGTTGTGAGTAACAGTTATAAGCTTCTTGGACTGCCACATTTAGCAGTCACGTCCGGCCATGTTTTTTTGGGAGCTTCCTGGGTGAGATATTGTAGAAAGTCAGTGAGTTAATGTGCGCTTTTCACAGCCAGTCGCGTGATGCATGTTAGATGTGGCCGGGGCATGCAGTGTGCGACGGCTGAGAGTTGATCTACAGGCTACTTCATTAAGCCTGATCCAGGCGCTCGGAGAGTTTGGTTGACCCCAGGGGGCATATATTCCAACCCCTGCGTGCTGGGCAAACACGGGTGTCAAGCCCCAAGCCCACCGTGGCTGTTTGATTCATGAGTTTAAACAAACACTCCAGCTCTCAGGAGGAGACAAGCCCCCCCCCATGCAACTCTGCTAACCCTACTGATATATGCATTCTTATTCTCTCTCTCTCTCTCTCTCTCTCTCTCTCTCTCTCTCGCTCTCGCTCTCACACACACATTTTTCACTTTTTTGATATTTTTCTCCTGTCATCACTGTGCTTGGGAATTCTGGGTAACAGTGGGATGGCTGGTGAGGTTTGGACTTCACATGGTCTACAAACAAGAGCAGGAAGAGCTGGACTGTGTAAACATGGGTGATCGAGCGTCGCAGTGCAGGACACAGAGGCTGAAGCCTTATTTATCCTCAACACTACTGTTATTCTTTTCAAATGCCTGAAAGCTTGACCAGAGATCAAGTCTTACACACCTCCAGTGCTGTCAACATTCACACACACAATATTTAGTAAACAGTCCTCTGAGTAGCATGTTTGTACACAGCTAAATATCAAACCTTAATATTGAAACAGTAAATCTGATTTTATCATTCTATACTAGACTAAGGATTACTTCCATGATCATTTTTATTAGTCACTCTGGATAAGGGTGTTTATTAAATGCTGTAAATGTAAATGTAATGTAAAACTTAATTATTATTATTAAAAAATTAATATTCCCACATATTAATATAGTTTGGTATTACTAGACTGGGATTGTCATGAAGGGATGTCATTTGTTGATGCTGGGCTGCTCTTGCTCTCACGTTGTGTGTTGATCTTTTGGTCCACTGTGGACATCACTGATGAGTTCAGTGGTAAGAGAATAACAATGTGATAAGACAGAGGAGCCCAACGGTAAAAGGAGCTAGAGATTCACAGTTCGAGAGAAAATGACTTGGACTATGTTTAATTCATACACACACATACACACACACACGCATAAACAAATACACGTTTGCACCCACCCACACACACATCTGCACATAGGTTTGTTGGCCATAAAAAACATTAAGTCAAATAATTTAACAGACTAACACACATGTGCACATTGTCTCACTGTCTCACACACACACACACACCCACACACACACACACACACACACACACACACACACACACACACACACACACACACAGATCTGAACTTTCACACTTCAGATGCAAATGGTTCCTGCTGCCGATTTCTCTGCATTGTTCATGGTCTTCATAACCAACCCCCCCACCCGCTGTTGCCATGCCAACTAATTATTACTTCTAGTGCTCTGCTGAACTTGGCAGTGATGTCTTAAAGCAGAGAGACTTCAGATCCTGCAGCTCAGGGTCTTGGGTGAGAAAGTCTTTCAGCA
>JAOXYF010000024.1:8915889-8922031 GCA_028565775.1 Sternarchorhynchus goeldii
ACAGTCTGGCAGGAGAGAGAGATGTGGTGAGAGTTAAACACTGTTTTTAAGGTTTGGGCATGGGTGTTAACCGAGTTTCATCTTCCTGTCTGTCACCCAGTTGCCGTGGCGTTAATTAACGTTGCATTGCCGGGGGGTGGGAGGGGTCACACCTGTGAGTGGAGAATGCTATGACTGTGTTATCGTTGCTAATGCAGTGATAATTAAAAACGAAATACGCCAAGGAGCCAAATTAATAGAGTTTCTGCGCCTTCGATTGGGTCTCCACCGAAGTGGAACAGACGATTCATTTATTCTTATCTTTCTCCTAATGCACATTTCACTTTTATAGGATATGGATCACAAGACATCAGAACTAATCGGATTCCACAGACCACGGTGACACTTTCAGGCCCTAAGGGTAATCGCGGACCCTAAAGGCAGTTCCATGCCATAAAGGCAATTGCAGGTTAGGACCTTGGTCTTAATAAACACTTAGCATTGTGCTTTCACTTTTACGTTTATGCTGAAGCTTCACTCATGGTCTACTAGTAATGTCTGTACCCAAACAGTTTATTTTTGATTTTATGAATACCAGAGGTCTTAATTGCAGGTTGTATAGTACATCTGTGGCTAGTATCTGTAAGAGAGCGTTCTCTCATTTTGTGTTCTCCTGTAATATCTGTCCACCTGCCACACGACTTTATGGTGTTGGGATCATGAAGGACCTGAGCTGGAGACAAAAAAAACCCGCCCACACACACACACACACACACACACACACACACACACACACACACACCCCTTCTTATCCTCCCATGTGCTCATTACCTCAGCTGAAGCCTTCACAAAGACAACATCACCTGCTGCTAACACTGGTACTAAATAGAATTGTTTAAGAAGCTTTTCACATCTTTGTGGGATGGATGTAACATCCAGGATGTCAGCAAGATGAAGCACCTCCCCCCTGCCTTCCATAACCAGTTCAATCTGCCTTCCTTTCCTTCACAGCGCATGAGGAATGGATAAAGTATAAAAAATGGGGTGTGCTTTGAGGGATCGGTGATGACAGACAACTGTATTTGCAATCAGCACATACTCTTGTTACAGTGACTTTGATTTCTGACAGGGAACAGGCCATATAAAGATGGGTGACGGGATTATTCCCTTCCTAATTCTCTCTCTTCCCCTCATTCTCTCTCTCTCTCTCTCCCTTTTTCTTTACCCTTCTCTCTATCCATCTCTCTCTTGCTCTCTGTCTCTGTCTCTCATGCTTTGACCTCTAAGGAGCACTGATATTTCCATCTGGCTGTGTTCGACGTGGTTTACATCAGAAGGCTCACAGATGAAATGCTCCCTGCTCCCACCAATCACTGTGTGCTGATGCAAAGCATTCTGGGCCGCCTTAGTAGACATTACAAGAAAGAGAAAAAGGGAGGAATAAGAGGGAAGACGCTGACTACAAATGAGTGTGTGTGTGTGTGTGTGTGTGTGTGTGTGTGTGTGTGTGTGTGTGTGTGAGAGAGAGAGAGAGAGAGAGAGAGAGAGAGAGAGAGAGAGAGAGAGAGAGAGGCACGCAAGTAGAAAGCAAGATAAGACTGAGAGAAAGAAAAGAGAAGTATATGTGTCAATTGGACCAAATCCTCATTTTGTCTTTCGTGGAAATGCCACTTGGCCTTGCACAGAACAGTGGATAGATCTGTGGGGAATCACAGTCAATCCTTATTTCAATTCACTTCTCATATCTCTCTCTCTCTCTCTCTCATATACATACACATGCACACACATACACAACTCATCCTAGAAAACTATGGGTGTATATGCATCTAAATGTCACTGACCATTAGCAGCACTGAAGCAGGGTGGGTTGTTCCATTTGCAGCACTGAAGCAGGGTGGGTTGTTCCATTAGCAGCACTGAAGCAGGGTGGGTTGTTTCACTCACCCCATTCCTTCATTATCCATAAGCTTAACGATTTAAATGTGACCGCTTCAGCTCCGCCTCCACGCAAAAGCCCTCACATAAACACTATAACTGTAAGAAGTGTAAGATTCAGATTTTAAATGACTGGGTCAGCGTGTGTGAAGGTATAATAACCAAGCCTGTATGTTAGAAAATAATTTGTTAGTCCCTCACCTTTTTTCTCTCCCTCACACCGTTTTTGTCTTTTGCTCTGTTCATTTTCTTTCTCTCTCTCTTTCACTCTCTCTCTCTCTCTCCTTCTCCCCATCTTCCTTTGTGTTTCTTTGTGTATTTTAGATCACATGACAGATCTGTTTCCTCCAAACCCACAGCCAAGATTTATTTGTTTGTGCCAAGATCAGAACTGAATGACCTCTTGTTATTTCTCTTTCTGTATTTATCTCACTGACGATCTTTCTCTCTCTTTTTTTTTGTCTCTCTCTCTTTATCTCTCTCCTCCTCACTCTCTCTTGCTCCTCTCCTCACTCACTTGGTCGCTCTCTTTCTCTCTCTCTTTCTCTCTCTCTTTCTCTCTCTCTTTCTCTCCCTCTTACCCCCCCCCCCACTCCATCTCTCTTATCTTACAGCTCTGGTCTCAGAGAACATGAAGCAATATGCAACATTCTCCCGTATTTATAAAATGCTGCATCTCCTCTACCAACGTGGGTCACTTCGGAGCTGGGTGGAGGATGCACTCTCTGGACGCTACGTCAGGACCTTCCCTCACAAGGCCTGTGATGTCTTGCCTCTCGCAGCTGCTGAACTCAGCCGTGAGAACCAACCGCGAGGTTCCATACGCTTGGCTTCGTAACCAGCGAGCTGATTGGTTGGCGAGCTGATGCCAATCCGCGAATGCAAGAGAGGCGGGCGACTGAGACGCTGGGGGAAAGGCTGGAGGTAAATGTTTGCCTTGGTTGTGAGCTACTGATGCAAGAAATTAATGAAAAGAACCAGTAGAAGACTTTCTTTCGTGTAGCATTTCAGAGGACTGTACAGAGATCTGGACTGAGCTGCCTAGTGTAGAATAGCAGATGGTATGATTTGTCCTACACTAAGTCAGAGTTCCAGATCTTTTGGTCATGCAAGCACATTTAATTTTAGCCCGGAGGGGGGTGGGAGTGGGGGGGGTTGTGGCGCAAACTCTGAATTCTGTTCAGAATGAAGTGTTTCTCCCTCTTTAAAACTTTTTAACACTCAGACTCATGATCAGCTGTTGAATCAGCCCATTAGGTAAATGAGGTGTGTTAAATCATGCAAAATACTAAAGCCTTTTAATGCCATGACCCTCCAGCCTGGGTTTCGATGGATGCTTGGTTAGAGGAATCCATTAAAATCCCACTTTCATTCTTCAGTGGTCTCTCCCGTCACGATATCTGCTCCTGAGAGAAGGAAGACCACAAGACATGCCAAAGTGTGCCTCACGTAAGACATGGTCAGCCATGGGACAATCATTTCAGAAGAAATTCTCTGTCACTGAAGAGGTAGAAGTTGGAGGTGGAACTTCCTGATGTGTGCCATTTCTATATTGTATCCTTGGCATTCTGCTCGGTGCTTGCGGATTAGAAGCTGGGACGTTGAAGCCTCTGTCATCCCTTGTCAGCTGACCCTCATTTTTCCTTCGTTCCTTCAAGCAGATGGATTTCTCAGCTCTGTTCTTTTTTTTCTAGTTCTCTCCTCTCCTTTTGTTGGAGTGACAGGTCCGAATTGGTTGTCAGTGAGAGGTGTCAAAAGCAGCCACTATAGCTGGAGGATGTAAGACTCAACTCGAGACTTACACAGTCTTACAGTGGCTGTGTATATGCGCATGCACGTGTGTGTGTGTGTGTGTGTGTGTGTGTGAGAGAGAGAGAGAGAACCTTGGCCAAAACAAAAAAACCTCTCTAATGCTTCTTCTGAGCTGACCCTGACCTGCAATGACATGCCTTCTGATGTGGATCACTGCATGATCTAAGCTCCTCCCACTGTGTCTTCTGACGTGGATCACTGCATGAACTAAGCTCCTCCCACTGTGCCTTCTGATGTGATCACAGCATGATCTAAGCTCCTCCCACTGTGTCTTCTGATGTGATCACTGCATGATTTAAGCTCCTCCCACCATGTCTTCTTCATCAGACCCTGTTCTGTTGTGAGGAAATAACGCTCCTCTTACTTTACATCGATCAGCCGCATAGCAGTGAATTCGACTCGAAATCTTTCACAAACACACAGGGACAGACCACCATCGCTGATATGTGGGTGCTGGAGATAACGTGGCCTGCCAATAAGCAAGGCTACATCACGCACATTACACATCCATGCACGTAGGTGTGTCATGCATAAATACACACACACACACACACACACACACACACACACACACACACACACACACACACACACACACACACACACACACACACCTTCTGATTAAACCTTGCCACAAATGCCTGTGTTTGATCAATGTCTCTGCAGGTTAAGTGGGGGGGGGGACTTCACGTCGGCATCGATTCCTTTCCCCCGTCTGAGGGCTGATTAAAGGGGCAGAGACTGTCCTGCGCGCTGCCCCAGCCGAATTACTGTTTGCGCAACCAATCATCTTGTCAGGTGACAGGCAGTTGGGCGATGGGCTCACGAGAGAGGGATGGAGGTTGGGGCCGTGGGGGGACAGGATTTTGTGTCCTGCTCATACATCTACTGATTGATCAGATCTGAAGGGTGAAGATTGCAGCTCTGATTGGTCAGGATGAGCACTAAATGCCTGGGTATTGTTTATTAATTGTTTTTCAATTAGCAATGTAAAGATCGTTTGCATTCCCAAGGGGCTTGTGCTGAGGTAAGAGGATGAACGTGGCAGACTGACTTCTGACCAGAGAGGGCATGGTGATATTGTTATCATGAAGGACAGGGAGACACAGTAGAATAAGGAGCTGAAATTGGTTCGGCATGGCTGGCAGGTCTGGAGGTTGGAAGAGCTCTTCTTTTACTTGCTCCCAAAAAGAGACAGGTGGAGTTATACCACTGAACGCTTTGATCAGCAATTTGTGAAAGATGTCACAGCAGAGATGGTTTATTTTCAGTCGGGCAGTTTGTGAGACAGCTGGTTTTTCTGGACAGGGGGTTGAGAGGACAGCAGGTATTTCCACAGTCTGACAACCATGCAGGAAATAACGAAGAGGCCATGAGCAAAAGTTTCTGTTGCAGCACAGTCTAGTACCCACAGTCTAGTACACACAGTCTAGTACCCACAGTCTAGTACACACAGTATAGTACACAGTGTAGTACACTTTCAAAACAGGGAGAAGTGTCCTGTGGAGTTTGAGATAGGAGCAGGCATTTACACCCCATGGTGCACTGCGAATGACACAGCTCAGCAAGATGCACAGCAGCCTTTGGGGTTCAGCTGAAGCTAATTAATCAAGACCCCCGCATCTGGGGAGGGGCTTGGGGCGGGACGAGACACTCCCTCTCCACAGTGGAACGAACTGCATCGTTTTCTGTCCTGTTTTCTGTTGACTGATTTGTCGCTCACTCGCCAGCGGAAAGTACGGTTACCGCAGAGCATAAACCCGCGAAAAAAACACTGCGAAAGCCTAACAAAAATACTCACAGTCGCATGGCGCAAAGCAAGGCCTTTCTGAGCGTGCTCTGATTGGGTATTCAAACCGCGTGTCACCAAAGTAGCCTTTTTACAAAAAAAAGCAAAATGATTTCTTTGTCATTGTTTCATATTTTTGCTGAAAAAAATTACTGCATAATATATAAATATATAAATATATAAATATATAAGCATTTCACTAACCTGACCTGCAGCGTCGAACAACAGCTTCTCAGAAGTAAAGCAATAAAGTAAGTATTAGATACCTCTTCCGTTTTTATTATTAATGTGTCCAATTTTCACATCACAAAAACCTCTAAGGCATGCTTTTAATTTCCCTTCCCTCCGAATTCAGAGTTGAAGAGGTGTGTTTAATGCAGTTAAATGCGAACCTGGCGCTAGTCAACTCTCTCAGACACTCAGGACGAGTCTGACAGCGTCTTCACCACCCAAACGTATTTGAAACTTTAGATGATGCCTTTTGCCATGTCTGCAGGAGACTAGTGATTCACAGCCTTGGAGTTTTGCCACAGAGCCACAGAGGTCAGAAAGAGAAGAGAGAGAGAGAGAGAGAGAGAGAGAGAGAGAGAGAGAGAGAGAGAGAGAGAGAGAGAGAGAGAGAGAGAG
>JAOXYF010000024.1:8931468-8947751 GCA_028565775.1 Sternarchorhynchus goeldii
CACACACACACACACACACACACACACACACACACACACACACACATACACACACACACACACACACATACACACACTGCCACACCCTGTGGTTGATGCTGTCCTCTGTTCCAGAAGCTATTTCAGTCCACTCCATCACTGTCACTAATCCTGTCCCCAGGTTTTCTTCCTCCTTCTCCCTCCCCTTTTCTCCTTGTGTTTCGTTACCCTGCTTTGCCCCATAACCCTTAAACATACATCTTTAATTTTCCCACATTAATACCTGGTTTAATATTCCCAGAGAGGACGACCAAGAAGAAGACACAAGGAGAGATAGCTGGGACGTGTCATACTGGGTCTGCTGGACTCCTGCACAAAGAGAAACCACCTCACCCCACCTCACAGTCACCCCACAGTCACCCCACCTCACAGTCACCCCACCCCACAGTCACCTCTGACGCCTGCCTGCACCTTTATTACTGGAAGGATCGTAAATGACATTAATAAGGACTACCATAATTCATCCAACACATTTTCATAATTTTTTCCAACCAGATAGAGAATCTAAGACAAGAATGGGAGCCAGTGGCACACACACACACACACACACACGCACACACGCACACGCACACACGCACACACACCTCCAGCCTAATATGTTTTTTTTTCTCACATTTAAGTGGATTTTACTGTGTGTCCTTTAAAACTAAAAAAGGGCAGAAGTGCATCTCCTAACAGGGTGAGAAAGGCCAAATGGACAAATGTACCTTTTTCTCGTGGGGTTGTGGAACGGCAGCTGCATGCCACGCTCGGAGGGAAATGCCCGTGCCACTCTCTGGAGCTGCAACCGTACCCACCGCTAGTCTGGGACTTATGGAGTTTATTAGAGAAATCAAACACGGGTTCCCTGAGCACAGGTCAGCCTTGCGAGCAGACAGGAAGCACCAGCCCCTCGTCGTAATTGCACTGGAATGAGCTTGATTGTTTCTGATGTCCACGTGATTATTGATTGCATTCTGAAAGCTTGGTTCCAGAATTCCTTTACTCCCAAAAAAATAAATAAATAAAAAATACAAAGATAAAGCATAAACATCTGGTTGCTGGGAATTTCCCATGCACTAGAGTCCCAACTGCATTCACTGTGTTTGTTTTGGGTCATATATGTGTTTGGGCAGAACAGCTAGCAAACCTCAGCACCCACCATCTGTCTTCAAAAAACAAAGCTGTAGGCACCACTGAAGCCAGGGAGACAAATAATCAAGACAGGAAGCGACGTGCAGCGTTTGGACGACGGGCGGACAGATGGACTGAGTGGAGACGGTGGAAAAAAGGGGGTGGGGGGGTAATAGGTGGAGGGGGCGGGCTGGTGCCGAAGTCGTTGGCGGCAGGGTTCGCCGGGGCAAATGTGGCACGACGGATTCTGGAGACGAGTCAGGGATGAGAGAGTCAGGAATGAGAGAGTCAGAGATGAGAGAGTCAGAGATGAGAGAGTCAGAGATGAGAGTGTCAGGGATGAGCGGAGACGGTGTTTATTTGTGAAGCAAGAGAGTGAGGGAGGTGAAGCCTGGTGACCAGACTGAAACAAAATAAAGAAGACAGGAAAACTGCCGTGACCTTCAGGGTCAGCTCTCCAGCCAGCAGCACAAACAGAAGTCAATCTTCTTCGGTGGTTGTGAAGAAGATTCAAAGCCATTTACTATGCCCAAAGACTGGAAATGTTGTATATCTGAAAATGTCCTCAAACCTTGGCACTGGTCCTCAGGTAAAAAGGGCTAATTACTGCTGCAGATGTCCCTTTCCTGACACCACGCATGACAGCACAGTGTTGGCAAAGTTCTTTGATGATGGATGTTGTCTATAGACATGCAAGCATCATCATTCGTTGTTCTCCTTTATGTATGGGCAGCATTAACATAGTGAAGCATCAAATCTATCTGGTGTGTATTTTCAGCATTAAAGATTTTGCAAGTCAGTTATCAAATGGATAAAAGGTATATGATATCACATAGGCTTGCTTATTTTTCTCTACATCCTTTACCAACAAACCCCACAGGTTAGGTAGTGCAGGGTCTGAGGTGAGGGAGAGTGCGAGAGTGGGATTGGATAGCTCCTTCACACGTAAACTCTGTGTGATTCGACGTCCACTGAGGTTTCTTCCCCTTTGATGACGCACTGCTCCACCTACAACTGGAATCTGGTGATGCCTGGAATCTGGACTGTTTTAAACTGTAAGTTATAAAAAAACATTTCCTTCAACTAAATGAAAATGGAAGTCCAAAAAACTCCATCAGGGATCTTGAAGAAATGTAGGCCCTTTCTCTGCAAATAAGTGCAGTCGTATCAGGAACCTTGGTGTCATTTTTCAGACTTACATCTTCTGAACAAATGCCTTTTCCCCCTACAGTCCCGGTTAAAGGGAGTGGGAGACTGTACCTTTTCTGCAGTTTCTCTCAGGTCTGAAGATTCAGAGTCCTGAAGATGGCTTTAACTTGTGATCCTATTTGACCTGATGTCCAGTTCTCCAGCACCTAAGGCCTGTCAGCTCATGTTCTGGTGCGATGGCCTACAGCCTGAGGAATGCTTTTGACTGAGAACAGACACTGACGCCTGAAAATGTCTTAAAATGCACACCATACCTGCTTTAAGTAGCAGTACAAAATGCAGAAGCAACCATTTTGCACAGGACATGATCAACCATCCCCTTTAAAGTTTCATAATAATGTTATAAAATATTTAAAAGTACAAAAGCTTTACAAAGGGTTCAGGCTAATGTTTTATCATAGAAGCTTAGTGTACTGTAATTTAATTCTCATCATGTATAATTTGGTGTTTATTATGTATACATAAATAATAACATCTGCCTGTAGCAATG
Organism: Sternarchorhynchus goeldii; assembly: GCA_028565775.1. Taxonomy (NCBI): domain Eukaryota; kingdom Metazoa; phylum Chordata; class Actinopteri; order Gymnotiformes; family Apteronotidae; genus Sternarchorhynchus; species Sternarchorhynchus goeldii. The sequence goes on from JAOXYF010000024.1 coordinate 8,934,320, forward strand.
CTGTGAACTACACCACTAAATATGGATGACTCTGATCATTGTAATTCCTCTTCTCAGTGTGGTACAGTTTCATTAGCTGTAGTGCCAGTATCCCCTACATCAGGTGTTTTAGGCATGTGCCATTGGTTTCATCAAACATAAATTTGGACCTTTTTTTTTTTCTTATTTCCAGTAAGTCCAGACTGAGTCCCATTTTAAACAATGATGGCAGTGATAGCAGCCAGGAAAGAGATGGAAAGGATGCGCTGATTGTTGCAAAGGTCAAAGGTTATTAGTGCTCTGCAAGCACTGGGTTTATGTGGACCAATGGCGCACATGCGCTGGTGGTCGGATTGTCATTCAGCTGGGAGAGATGAGGAAAATGAGTCTTGGTTTCTGGGAAAAATTAAAAATAAACAAATCAAATATTGTGGCTCACTGTCATGGAAGCAACCACTCAGAAATGCATTTAGATTATGTCTGAATATTTCTGCAATATACTTTACATATATTTTTGCCACTTATACATAAGACATGGAAGATAGAAGAGAGAGACAGAGAGATAGAGAGATTTTAAGAGAGAGACAGAGAAAAAGAAAAACATAGAGAGAGTGTGTATTGAGTGCAGGAAGAATCCAATGAGCTTATCTTGGTTGTGGGTCAAGGGTTATCTCTTTGTGCGGAGAGAGAGAGAGAGAGAGAGAGAGAGAGAGAGAGAGAGAGAGAGAGAGAGTAACCTAGCAACTATTCCATCACGCACCAATCAGAACAGCTACTATCTCTCTAGCAAACTGAAAGAGGAATGGACTTCTAAGAGAACACAGAGGACACCAGTGCCCAGCTTATGGCCCTGAGACTGCACCGGGATGATTCTCCGCCAGCCTCAGGTCTGGCTGTCTGTGTCCAGCTTGCGCTCTGACAGAATCATTCTTATCTCTGAAGCCATACTGCCTGTCAGCTGTGGGAAACTGCACACCCCAGACAAGGGATGCTCAATACCCCCCCAAACACACACACACACACACACACACACACAGGGCTGGACCTCAGCGGGACGAGGGAGGAAACTAAGGAACCTACAAACCCACCTGTCCAAGTGTCTCCAACCTTTACTATCCAAACCTTTGCTCTTAACCAGGCTGTGTTATAAAGTTGGTCTATGAAGGTAACCTGCCAGTCATTCTCTTTTCCCAGCACCTATGGAACATTCCAGATGAGGTCACACCGAGAAGATCCCTGAGCTTTAATGTCCCCCAATGGATTTTCCACCCTACATGGAGTTTGATACACTTTATTCACTTATCTGTGACAAGAGTCTTTGCTCCAAGACAATCCTTCAACAACTTCTGCTCTGTCAGGGAAAAACAAACAGTTCAGAGGCAACTGAGCCAAAGTTACAGATTTGTGGACCTTCCAGCTGGTTTCATTGCTGCCTTCAGAATCTGTCCTTCTCACCATCTCAGCAAGAGTGAGAAGGACAAACATCATAACCCGGCTGGTAAAACAAGCTCGCTGGGGTAGCGTTGTAGCGTCTCGCAGATCTTACAGGACTGCAATCAGTTTGATCCATGCTATAATATGGCCATGCAGATCGTGCACGCAGTCTTTAACCTCTCACTCACTGCTGATTAAATGCTTTCTTCTTGCATGCGATTCAGTAGAAACAGCAGCATGTGGTTTTAACTGGGCCTTGATAGGGTTTCTGTTTAAATATCCCCTGGAAAGCCAGATGGACTCTATATTAATAGAAGCCAAGCAGAACAGAGAAAATAGGAGCAATGGGGGGAGGGGGGAGGGGTGTGGTCTGGGAGGAAGAGATCCAGTGGGGAAGGAAGCATTCCACGCCTTCAACAAGGTATATTCCAGTGAGTCTGTTTGGAAAAACTCCAAGGAAGTTCTAGCCAACCCCCGTTTTTATTATAAATCGTTTGCTCAACATGAAACCACGTAGAGCTTCCTAAGCATGCAGACGCCACAGAATGAACGAGGCCATCATTAGTTAATCAGTTTTGTAAAAAGCAGGGCAGAAAACAAACAAAAAAACAAGAAAAAAAGGTCACATGACTTAAAAGTCTTCAGGTACTTACAAATTTGGAAATTTCGAAAACCAATTCTGACTTTTTACATAGGCAGCCGTACAAATTTTCTCTTTGGTCTTTTTTATTCCGTACCGAAATGGCCATGAACAGAAGCTTGTACAGATGTTTATTTTTGCTTGCTGATTAGCTGGTGACGTTCGGCGGAAAATGGCGAAGGCAAGAAGTGGGAGTGGAAGGCGAGACGTGCGGCTCTAGGCGAAAGAGCACATTTATGGGTAATGGGGATTAATCAGGATTAATGTTAGTGTTGGCACATGCCACCGCAAATACTCCCACATGCGAGATTAGCGCCGCGTGCCGACGTTAGCCACACTGTAAACGCTCCACCGCACTTCGACGGCCGACCTCCAATCAGAACAGAGTGTGGGATCACATGACCCTGGTAATGGCTGCCAATCAAAGCCACGAAAATAAACATCGTGGAGTGGTTTTGACACGCTTCAGAGCTGGAACGCACGCAGACTTTTACGACTCATAACCACACTGTAACTACTGTAGTAAGTGCATTACAGTTAATGGCAATACGCTTTGTAAATATTGATGATAAAGGAGAAGAAAAACCTTACTGAGTGGACAGTTCAGAAGAAGAGGTTAGCAAACTGGATCCATATGGTATGTATGAAATGACTGAGTAAATATATGATAGATAAATAAAGTCCCGAGACTAATAACTGAAAATCATTATCTGCTGTCAAGTAGTAACTTGTGTGGAGCACGACGATGTGGTGCTTGATGGTGTAACCGAACTGTTAAGAAAACTACAGCCCACTGAATCTCAGTGAATGACTATGCGAGACTAGCGCTGTGCAGTTTAACTGTGTCCATGGTTTGACAATGACTTTACCCAAGACCACTATTCAGTTTCCTTAAACTTTGACCTCCTGGTGGCACTGTCACCTGGACCACCCCCTTCATGTTGTGGACAGTATATTTCAGAAACACAACATTTACTTTTGGCAAATCAAGTAGGCACAGAAGTGTGTTATAGAGAAATGCTCCTGTTACCCAGAGCCTGTACTGAATCCAGGTGTCATTACTGGAGTCTTGACACTTGGAATTGAAGTCGCTTTCTTCTATGCCAGCTTCTTTCTCTCACTAGTTTTACTTACTGGGCTTGACTTCCTGTAATTTTACAGCACAAGGACTCGCAGACCAGAGTTTGGCCTAGAAAACCAACCAGGCCTGTATACGCTTTGCTACGGTATACATGTTGCTCACATCTGGATTTGGTAGTGGAACCTTTAACCCTGCTCAAGCCTATTTTTCTTTGGTGGTTTTGGTTATAGCAGATGAGGTTCAGTCTGAAGGTATCAGGTTAAATGACATCTGAGTCTGCAGTATAGCCTTTGGGTGCTTGAAACGTACTCAGCCAACAAGGAAGCTCAACTTGTTGCTTTTTGCTGTTCCATTAGGGTCACCATAAGGAAAGAGGGTGTTAATTCACCAGTATTCCCCTTTTAGGGGATGTGCATTGGTCTGACCACTCTAAGGCTTATTCTGATCAAGCCCATATGACCAGGCAGCTGTTTTAGGTTTTCATAACCTAGGGAGACAAGTCTGGTTTTTGGGTGGTGTGTGTGTGTGTGTGTGTGTGTGTGTGTGTGTGTGTGTGTGTGTGTGTGTGTGTGTGTGTGTTCTAACATCTCAGTTTTAGTCCTGATATTATGTATACTAATTGGAAAAAGACCAGATACAGTTTTTGTACTTAATCCATTCCCACCCACGCTGCCTTGTGCTGGATTCAGGAGAAAGGTCCATATGCCTTTACAATGCCATGTTCACTCTTTTAAACTAAACTGCTATCTTAGGTCTTAGATAAACACCCTTCTCCAACACACTAGCAGATCACAGTCAATTACAATAACACACAACAGTGGAAGCAGGGAAAACCACACATGCAGTGATAGAACCACCACACACACACACACACACACACACACACACACACACACCCCCCACACATTTTCATTTAAAGTTAGCATTGTTTAGATCCTCAAACTCCAAACTGAACTTGTTCGTTATAAGTTGGAGGGAAGCTTCAGAGGGTCGCCCACGAGCTGCTAGCCTTACAAAAGATTGGATCCTCCATCTGCCTTCTGCTCGCTAAACCCAATCGGGTCACTCATGATTCATTCAGCACCACGTTTAAAGATTGTGTAAGAAAAACATTATTACAAAGAAATGTCAAAAGTGTTTAGAGGCAGTTCTCACTTATACTGGGCAACATCAAAAAGGCAAGGTACGGATCTGAACCGACCGTTACAGAGAATGAGCTTAGTTTTAGAAAACATATTAAGGGAAGATCTCATCAGGCTCACTCTGAGAATCATGGTACATAAGACACGTGGACACCAGGAATATTTGAATTCTTCTTTTATGTGTTATGGTTTAATCAAGAAGCCTTTGATCTGCTGATGATGACATTCCTGCTCATGCTCTTGACTCCGGAATGTAGCTCCTGTCTCCAATCAGCTCATCTTCAATTTGCATGATTGCCCCTGATTGGCCGGGGCTCAGATTACCGACACTTCCTGTATTAGGGACTCTATGGGTGCTATCCTGTCATGACCAGTTGCTGAATCCTGATATAGAATATCACTAACAATGCCACTCACCACCATTTATGGTCTGCACCACAGCCCACAAACCATGTGTGTGTGTGTGTGTGTGTGTGTGTGTGTGTGTGTATTAGAGTGGCTCAGTTCAAATGTACAAAACACTAAAAGGAAACAACTGTGCCTATATGAGTAAATCAGGATGCTCACTAAGTCTGTTTAATAAGCCAGTACATTCTGAGCCAATCTCCTGCCTGCATTACTAATGATTTATGATTGCGTGTGCATGTGTAAGTAACCTTGGTTTCCACAGAAGCACACGTGTAATTGGAACTGTTCTGAATGCATATTTCTGCGGTCTTAATGAAAATTACATTAACTAGGGTCATGGTTTTAAAAGTTTTTAAAATAATTTTTTTAAATATATTTATTTTTCCAAGTGGACTATTTCATGGCCAGCTGCAACAACAATAAATAAATTGTGCATAATCACATAGGCACGTCACTTGGGATTACCACCAGTTTACTGGTTTTGTTTGTTTGTTGTTGTTGTTTTCTCTGTATGGCCCTGGTTCTTGAGGGATGCTGAATAATCAGCCTGATTTTGGTCCATTAGACCAAAACATTTTACTTTTGACTAACATTTTATTTTTATGTAACACTTTGCTTATGAAAATCACCCATTTTGTAATTGCTCCACTCATCGCACCATCCTGAGTAACACTGTCCTGAGTAAAACTGTCCTGAGTAACACTGTCCTGAGTAACACTGCTCTGAGTAACACTGTCCTGAGTAACACTGTCCTGAGTAACACTGCTCTGAGTAGCATTGTCCAAAGTAACATTGTCCTGAGTATTCCTGTCCTGAGTAACCATGTCCTGAGTTGCCCTGTCCTGAGTTGCCTATACTACATTTTAGCATTAATGCTCAAACCAATCCAAAACTTAAATAGAAATTATACTTCTGCACAATTTAGCAACACAAATTATCAACATAATGTAATATTATGTTAGGATATGGATCTCCTCCACTTAAAGATGACAACAACCATGACTGGAACATCACCCTGTGACAAATGCCACACTTTGTGCTGCATGTTAACAATCACAGCAGAGAAGGCCGGCTCACTGCTCTGTAGAGCCACATGACCTGTCATGGTAAATCTGCATAAGCCTGTGGGAAAAGTGTTACAGCAAGTAACCTGCACCTGTCACTCAAAAACCACAGTCATACTGACATCATACATGAGAACAAAGGAAAAAAACAAGCAAACATCATCATCGACTACAGAAAACATACTGTCATGGTTTATAGTCTCCAAGTGATAAATATCGAAGAGCATTACTCTCCAGTTTGCCATGGAAAGACGTATTTCACAGCATGTCAAGATAAAAAAGGAAATAAACAGACAGACCCAGCTCAACAAGTGTAAAAAGACCAGAGGCCTATCAAAATGACTTCTCCTATTGCAGCTTAATTAACTTGTACCTGCAGGCAGATCTTCTTACACACTTCAAAACAGCTTTCAAAAAATTCCCTGGACTAGAAATTGTCAACATGTTGGAAGTCAAGTTTCTGCTCTTCAGCTTTTTTTTGTATTATTTATGGATCTTAATGTACACTAATGTCTCAGATTGTAATTTAATGAGTAAATTAGTCATTTAAAAATTATCTTTGCATTTTAGCAGCAAGTATCAACGTTCATAATGTTGTTGTCTCCACACCTTACCATGCCACAGTGTAGAATTAAATTGTGGGGTCAAAATCTTTGCAGAATTACTTCAGGCACTGCAAAAACTGCTGCGCTCAGTGGGTTTGAAATGTTATGCTGAGAACACGTGTGTCCCATGTTTGTCCGTTGTATGCTGTTTCCACATATGGCACTATATCTATGTTAGGAATGCTGACCAGAGCCACTGGGATACTATAAATTAGAGGGTTTGTGGAAGTGGACTGGGGCCTCTCTCTCTCACACGATAATTATTACTACATTTTTATTTTTATTAAAAATTGAAATTCAGATCCAGGCCTGCTTTGTGTTATTATTATTCAACAACAGAAACCCAGCTAAATAAAAATATTTAATAGATACATAAGATATTAAAACTATTAATTCTCAGATTCATAAAACATCTATCTCCTACACTAACCATGGTGATAATTAGTGCACTGGCATCAGCTTACCACTATAGTAAATTCACCTGTGCCCAAGGTGAAAGCCAGTCAAAACTGACATGAAAATGAGGCAACACATTTTTAAAAAACTGTGCCAGCAGACTCTGAAAACACATCTGGAATCACATCCCCACCCTTATTTCTCCATATTTATGTAGGCCAAACACGACTCCGTGCTCACATTCCTTTGATCTCTCAAAGAGATAAGGGTGATACAGTCACAATGTTCACTTGGACTGTGCTCCTCAATAGTTACTGTAAATGAGTGTCTTACTACCAGCTGTGAGACTGTTCAAGAGACTGTAAATACCAATTCCCTGCAGAGTATCCGATCTGCCGTGCGTTTACTAGCTAAAGCCATAAATTAGGCTAGCCGAACAGTAAACCTTTGACAAAGCAGTTTGTTTTAGCATTAAGGAACTTTGTTAAATTGGTTATGCATATTCTCATGATTTATCACTGGGATGTGCAATAGAATGTGTTCTTCATAGCACATTTACAATTATAGCACGGAGGCAGATAAATATAATAACTTTTACACTAATTAAACCTTTGCCCGCTCCTGTTTCCGTCTTTGGTTGTAGGTAAGTGGGGTATGTGTAAGTATATATAGTAAAACCCTAAAACCCCCTACATTTATAAAGCCAAACTTCCCTATTTTCTCTGTGATGAATCTCACACCCCTCATCCTTCCTGACTACTCTTCTCTTCTCTCCTCTCTCTTTCTCTCTATCTTCTGGGGAGTTCTCCCACCTACGGAGGCCACCCAGAACTCCAGCCCAAAGTTCAGACATCTACTCCCACAGAATCACAATCACCTCTGTTCCAACCCTATGGAAGTCTTGTTTTGCACGCTCAAAATCTGAACAGTTGTTTTTCCTCTGTAACACCTACATCTGCATTTATTCTGGCAAAGTTTGTTGCAGTCTGAGGGCATTCGGCATGTGTACAAAATGCAAAAATCACCATATATCTCACAAACAGTAAGATACACCAGAAATCCATGTATGAATGAAGAAACATTAATGCAGCTCTACTTGCTGTTAACATCACATTACATCTGGCAATGTGTTTTATGAATTTGGCACATTGTGCTAGACAGGAAACCACATGGGGTTTAACTGGGATTTCTTGCTACTTATCAAAACAAAGTACTTTATAAAGCCAAAACAATTGTCCCTTTCACACACCTAGAGCTTAAACCCCAGACACAGAACAAGCGCATTTCTGGATGAAACACCAAGGCTTAGTGTTAACCCTACCCTATTAAACAGCAAGGCTTAGTGTTAACCCTACCCTATTGCAGGGAAACTGTCCCCTAAAAAAAAGCTCTATTCTACACATCACATTATTATTATTATTATTATTATTATTATTATTATTAGTGCCACACTGTGTGCAATGTTTCATATAATTCCATAATATATGGAATTATATATCTGTATTTGAGATCATTCTGAGTTCTTGCATTTCTAAAAATACACTACAACACAAAGAGTAAGGGACTTTTATATAAGGGACTTTTATATAAGGGACTTTTATATAAGGGACTTTCCCAGCAGGTCCAAAACAAGACTCCTATAAAACACAAACAAGCTCAAGAACCTCAGAATGCATTCAAGGTGTTGAATTTGGTTAAAGACCCATCTGGGTCCATCATTCTGTTCTGGCTCCAGGAGACAGCAAGGATACATAACACAACAGCAAGCACAAATCTTAAAGCTGAAGCCGGGTTGAATGTAAATGTTGCCAAATGATTATAATATTAATAATAACAATAATAATAACTCTCAAATCTTGACTACAGTTTGTCCAAAGGCATATGAGAGATTCTGTGGTCTGAGGAGAACCGTCAGGGCCTGAACTAATGCTATGATTGGTGTAAACTGTTCCGGTGAAGTTTGCCCGGCGCTGACCGTGTCGGGGCTTTTATGGAGCATTTACTGCAGCAGGGGCCTCTAAAAGTAAAAAAAAAACCAACAACAACATGCCACCATCCACGAGAGCATTGGGATGCAGACGCTGGTCCAAACAAGGCCCGGGAGCGTGAGCAAAACCGTGCTGAAGTGGTTCTGAAGTGATAAAGTGAGTCTCCCGGACTGTGACAGTCAATGCTTCAATGCTTCAGATGCAGTCAAACTGAACATCTGTGCAACCACTCTAACACTATCTAATGTAACAGAGCTCGAACAATGTTGCCAAGAGTAATGGGCAAAGCAATCCCAGCGCTGAGACAGAGAAAGACGTAAAGAGTAAAAATCTAAAGAGACTCATGGCTGAAATAGCCGCCAAAAATTATCCTACCCAGTAAAAAAAACTCCAGGGAGCAATCAGATTATGCTTTTTATTTGTAATTAATAAAAAAAAAAAAAAAGTGTGATTTTTTTTTCCACTTTGACATTTTAAGACATTTTTATGTGTGTGTGTTATAGCTAAAGTCTTCTGGAAACAGAAGTTCTTGTAATTAACAGTTTTGAGGCCTTTTGGATAGGGCAGGTAGTGTTGGTTGTAGCAGTGTAGACTTTGTTTTTTGTTTTTACTGATTATAATTGAATAAATTATATAAGCGGAGCTCACAGACTCACAAAACTGTACTAATGTCTACAGCTTTCTGTTATTTTAGAGTAACTTGTGTGGCAGGACTTCTCACATGACTGTATAGTATTTAGCAGTTATTTACACTGGCAGCCTGACTGTACTGAATGCTTTGTTACAGGTGTTACCAATTCATGACTTTACAGTACAGTGTTTTATTTACGTTCCCCCTGTTCCCTCTATTTGAAAGCATTTTTCCATATCTTCCATGAGGCATTCAGTACTGAAACACACACACCAGAATTTTATGTTTTGTAATGAATACAATAAAAAGAAATAAAAACAGAAAATCTACACTTTTCCTAAATACATCTTTAGGAAAGGAGAATAACTGAAATGCGAAACGTCCTACAATACTAACGACGCGGCTCGTACAAGCTGGCTTTTTATTTTCTGTGGATGATCCGAACGAGATCATATCCGTCACAGTCATATCCGTAACGTCAGCTGTCCGAAAGTCCAGAGTGGACGTGCTGTGTGCTTCCAGTCTGCTGTGATGTGAATGTTCGGAGGTGAAGGAGAGCACACAGAAATGATTTGCTTCAGCTTGACATCATCAGGAAAAAGGTGCGAGTGTTAAATATGGAATGAAACCTAAACGGGAAACACATCTGGCTTGTTGTAATACTGTATCATGCCAAAAGTAAAAAATATAAACAATATTTTTTAAGGACATCATCAATATTTAGGAAATTATTGATGATGTCACTGGGCCCATATAAAGCAGACAAAGAAATATCTTGAGATGCAATGATTACCATAATGAGTGCATGATGATACTGAACTAAAGGAAGAGGATGTTTTATATATATATAACAGTCAGTAGCCAGTGTGACTGTTCTCCTATTGAAACTATGATGGATTCCACAAACAGCTGAAGTCTGATCTCAATAACAACTTTGGTCAGCTCACAATGTGCAGTGTTTGATGAGTGTTGCTCACAGAGGTACTGATTGAAGTCTGTAGTCATTTTTCAGACTGTAATTTTGAGATCTGTACCAAATGTCATGTTTGGCTTCCATTTGTTCTAGCGAGCTTGGCCTCTGAGCACAGCCTTCTCCTTCACACCACAGTCTGTGGCCCTCGACACCTTAAATGGATTATCACGCGGTGCTCGTGACTGGTTTGGTCCTGAGATTTGGGCCTTGTAGCCTGTTTGGAACTTTGTTGTTTGTGTCTTGTTGCTTTGAAAAGTGACAAATCAAATCTCTGACAGCAGGACTTCTTTTCTAAATAACAATTACTGTTAATTTGAGCTTTCGCCTGTGTAACTGTTTATTGTCATTTCATTCCTTCACATTTCTCACACTTTTTCATGCTGTGTTTATATTTGTCTTTCAGTTCCATATTTTAACATCGCTGTCTGAAATATATACAATTATGAGTATATGTACACAGAACAATAGATAGTATACAAAAATGCACACACACACACACACACACACACAGGTATGAACTCACACACACACAGGTATGAACTCACACTCACATACACACACACACAGGTATGAACTCACTCACACATACACACACACACAAATAAGTGGCACAGATTAGAAGACAAACAAGTTAAACTTCCTCTTGAAAGTTTGCCACCTTTCTCAGTCTCCAGCTTGAACTGTATGTCAAATGTAGCGCTCGTGTTATTTTAAAGGCAGTTAGGGGAAGCGTTCAAATGCAAATTTCAGGCATTTGTGAATATCAATAACATCTGGCTGCTTTCCCAAGCAGACAGAATGCATGTCTGGAGGCCATGCCAATCACCAGTAAGCTTTGCTTGAATAAAGATATCTCTCACACAAGCACTGCCTCTTCTGATTTCCATTCTCTCAGACTCTCCACAACTAATTGAGATGGAGCTTAACCCACTTCCTTAAGAATGAAAAGCGGGGTCTCTCTTTGTGTCTGCGTGTTTGTGTGTGTGTTTGTGTGCATGTGAGAGAGGGGAGAGATAAAGTGTGAGACAGAAGGAAGCAGTCATGACCACCCATGTGTTTGCAGCTCCTTTGTTTTGGAAATGCACCTGGTTACATGAGCATAAGAACAGATTTGCCTGGCAGATTTTGCGTAAATGTCAGGTACTAAAAGGTGGTCAACTTTGTCATTTGCCATGCACATGCACACGTGTGTGTGTGTGTGTGTGCGCGTACATGTGTGTGTATAAGCGCTTACGTCTGATGTAATTGTGGGATTAGTACGGCCCATTGTTAGTGAGATAAAGGGGCCTCTGGAGTCAGTGTTAATGGGGGTCAATTGGCTGAAAGTAAGAATGAGAAAAGTAATTATTCAATTACTTATCATAATAAAGGGAATACTCTCATTTGATTACATTAATGCTGATGACAGATTTCCATTTTCATGAAAGTTAACATAAATCTCGATGACATGGGATCATCAAAGGTCAGGAAACATTTCCTCTTTACAGCTTCTCTGGAAAATCTGTGGTTCTTTGATGTTACTGCAATGTTCTCACCTGTGTATTAATTAAGACATCAGAGTGATTTCACCTAAATCAAACTGAACAATGCATATTAGATCATAAAGCACCTGCGTGCTATGGAGGCTAACTTGGTCCAAGCTAATTTGCTATCTATGCCACAGTCTACTGCCACCATCATGCCAAAAGCTGTTTAACAATCCTGCATACATTATTTTAAAATTTGCATGTATGAGCAAGTCATAACAATGACAAGATGCCCCTAAGAATCATGATGTCTGCTTTAAGTTATTCATTAGACTGAACACCAGTTCTCAGCCTATTAAAAACAAAGTGCATTTAATACACACACACACACACACACACATATATGTTTTTTTTTTTATGAAAACTTGAAGCCAAGCAACTCAAAGGCAATGTCAAAAGGGTATTTGAAAAGACTCAAGTAATTAATTATTTTTTTTCTACAAAAAAAAGACAAAAAAAAGAAAAAATGTGTTGAGTGAGTAGAACATCTATAACAACACAGATAATACACAGATAACACCATGGCAAAAGAAAACCTCCAAAATCAGCCAAAGGTCCATTTATGTAAACACAAAAGTAAAGGGTTATTGAGGACTCATGTTTACAATGCTCCCATGAACGGAGCTGGCTGTCAGACAGTGGGAGAGCTGTGTGTGTGGGTGGGAGGGCTTACTGCGAGCAATATTTGTGGTTCATGCCCCCCGTGAATCTCCCAAGAGCAGCGTCTCTGTGCCAGGTTTGTAGGAACAGGGCCACTCAATTACCAAGAGAAGATCTTTCAGCAACCTGCCTTTTAGCTCCCTCTCAGCTATGATGCAGTGTCTCCCTCTAACATGTGCGCTGTGCTTTCTTCTGAGCTTGTGCCTGTCACCGTAATCGGAGAATACACTGCTGTAGGCCCACTATTCAGTGATAAGGAATAGTGCTCCCATAATGCACCTAGAGGAAAAGCGTCGGGCACTCTAGACGTTTCCATGGGGCGTTCTCAGGGGTACGTGCATGAAGAAAATACTTAAAGAATTTGAGTCATACTTCTGCCAGATGGCAGAAAAATACTTTCAACATTCGCAATGCAAACTGCATAAATAATACTAATTACATTCCCCACATCCTTTGCCTATTGGTTTATGTCTGTCCTTGTCCAACAGCAGAATTGCTCTGCTATGACAAACATTGCAGCATTTTTATGTAATCAGAGCAGTTTGTATAAATCACAAGCAATAAGAGGGTCCACCATCTGTCACCATGACAATTTATACTCTTCTGAGGGAATACCTTTATGAAACAGATGTGCTCAAGAAACGAAACAATTAATCCAGGGCGCTGACATAAGCATGTGCACTTATATAAAATGCCCCCTAGTCCCCTAGTGACTCATGAAGTAATCCACTATGAAGATTACACTATATACTCATTCATATGTGTCAGAGCAAGAAAACAAAATGAATACAAGGTTAACTGACGTGAATAAGTATTGTCATGAATGTAAGCATCTATCTATCTATCTATCTATCTATCTATCTATCTATCTATCTATCTATCTATCTATCTATCTATCTATCTAT
>JAOXYF010000024.1:8947851-8971289 GCA_028565775.1 Sternarchorhynchus goeldii
TCTATCTATCTATCTATCTATCTATCTATCTATCTATCTATCTATCTATCTATCTATCTATCTATCTATCTATCTTCCCATTTTTTGACATTCCCAATTTCCTGTGTTGATAACAGTTCAACATTCATAATAATATTCATTCATTCATTCACAGATCACTACTAATATTCTTAAATGTTCAACTGAACACATATCCACATTGGAATACAAACATGCTAGAAGATCTACTGTAAATATTGAGCTGTGACAGCACCAACAATTCTTTAATCAGAGAGGAGTAGAGAATCACCTACATAGAGAATGGATATACAGTAGAAATCATTTCAAACCATTTCTAGTACAAGGACCTATAGCAACATGTTAATTATGAATGAACAGGGTTACCGATAATTGATACTTTGATCTTAAAAGAGAGATGTGGATACTGACTGGGCCTTTAATCCAAAGAGAAAAAGTTGAACAGATCAAATATTAAAGCTGGTCAGTGTAGTTCATCAGGAGGACAAGGCACTAGAGGGAATGTCTACAAAATATGATTACTTGCGATGAAGCCATGGTGAAGGAATTCATATAAATACTGTTCACTTCGACGGTAGCTGATCAGTTAGGAGCCCTTGATGCACTGGTTTGGGATAAGTAAGTGACAGAAGGCAAGAATTACGAGCCAGACTATAACTTAAAAGAAAAGTCTAAGATTTTGTTAAATAACCTTGTGTTTTACTTGTTTGACCTGCAATAAATATGCTGAGACAGTTATGGACCACATGGACCAGTTTGTGAGAAATTTTACAACTGAATATTTTCCCAGCAGCCATAGGAGCCAAACTTCCACTCCAAAGCAGAGCACAGGAACACCCACAAATCTGCCCTTACAGAAATTCAGAGCTATCTGCATGAAGACATGTTTGAACTGCTAATTTTTTTTCCACCAGTGTGTCTTGTTAATGTTTTCTTTACAATTTCTACCTCCAAACACCATTAATGGGTTATTTACTGTCAGCATTGTGACAATCATAGTTTTCTTCCAAGGTCCAACCATCTCCACTTCACTTGTGTTTTAATTGCTTGGCCCCCTTGATTGCTGTCTCCACATATTTATGTCAGTGAGTCAATAAAGTGATTTAATGATGAACTGCATACGATTAAGAAAAGCAATGTAACTAGAGCTGTTCTTTTATGCCAACACCTTGATTCAATTTAACTGTCGATATGCATCTGAGCACTGCAAAGCTGGAAGCTGCTCCAGTATCCCAAGTTGTCTATCAATGGAAATCCAGCCTTTAATTCAATGTGCTATGCAGGTTGTTTTTCAATTCTTCCTTCCATTTCCTTCACTAAATCCTTCATATTTCTCTGGGGTTGCTTTCTTCTCAACGTCCTCCATGTTCTCCGTTGAGAAGAAAAGCTTTGAACCTGTTTCAAAACAAACAGAGACAACAGCCTCTCAATCAAGTGTGCACCTCCAACGCTGAACATCTGGAAGTATCACCCGATGTTCTGGGTTTTGGGCCACAGAGCGTGAACCACTGCTTTCCCGAACAAGAGCAGAAAGAAAGCTGGCCTGCCACGTACACACAGGGCCATTTTTGCTCTTTGTCTGCACAGTCACCGAGGGCCTTTCTGAGTTAAAAGGGGGAAACCATGAAAAGGAAGTGCATAATCTGGGAGCTAATCTCTCTTTCTGCCACTCCCCGTTTTCTCCCTTCTTGCTCTTTGGCTCTCTGAATGTTGTTTGTCCAGCATCAGTTACACTTACATGGGCCCCTTGTCTGGTTGGAGTGAAACCCTGGCAAAATCCCCCCTGAAAACATGCCTGGAGGGCGCTCCAATGATAACAACGTGGAGAGAGACGGAGGAGGAACAGAGGAAAAGGGTGAGCAGATAGAGAGATAGAAAGTGTGCATATTAGAGAGAAGAAAACAACAGAGAAGAAAGGGAACAAGAGCTGAACAGAATGAGAAGTGGGAGGATGCAGGAAAAGCTCTGTTTGCCTTGATGCTTTTACAGAAAATCTCAAGTATTTTAATAAGAAACACGATATTCTTTATTCATAACACACCTCTACATAAGAAAACTTTAACTCATGCCATGAAGTGGCATTTCCTACATATATGCCACTGTAGGTGTGTGTGTGTGTGTGTGTGTGTGGGGGGGGTCTGCAGCTTCACAAACCTGTGAGTTCTGATTCCGGCTCAGCAGTGCTGACATTGTTAGCATTAGAAACTAGTGCGATCTTACGGCCATCTGCGCACGGATGCTATGTTAACTACAGGCTGTCGTGCCTCACAAAGCAAAAAGACCAGCCGCACATTTATTTTACGAGTAAATGATCATTTCCACAGACACGAGGAGCTTTGTTATGACAACGATCAGCAACGACGCCGTTCTGCATCTTTGCAATAGCTAAGACGAGCCCACAGTCTGAAACAGACCCTGGACACCGTTGGCTTTGACATTTAAGTGGAACTGAGTTAAACATATTACATGACGCCACACCGCGATGAATTTGCTTTCTATCAAAATGCCTCAGAGGGTCCAGATAAGGTCAGCTACCAGCGACCAATATTTGCCGAATAGAAATTGATACATAACAAGACAGAAGGGGGGATGGGACTTGCTTGTGGAGCCCATGTGCGGAGGCTGGTGACCTTTAGTTCACTGGAGTTTAATATGGTTACTTTCATATGTGCTTGTGCCAGTCTGTGGTACTGAATTGCAACTGACAGTGAAAGGCGTGTGACCCGAGGTCATGAGCTTCATCACTGTAATATATAGATAGTTTTGTTCTTATGTTGTCGAAAGGATGATCCACTATTTCTGGTTTCATTTTCAATGCAGACGAATTGGTGGAAACCTTGTCTTACTCCCTGTGTCTCTTCCTCGAAAAGGTTTACTTTACCTGCATCTCAAATGACAGCTTTATGATGTTTGGATTTCAGGGCAAGAGGTATATGGCAGGAACAGCCCATGACCATTTGAACCACACACAAACCTCCATTTAAAAAGAGCCTGAGAAAGGAGTGGGGGCATGATGGTGGAGATCAATCTAGACCTTTCCAAAAAGTGAACACTATAATATTCTATATTAGAGAGAGAAAGTGAGTGAGAGAGACAGAGAGAGAAAGAGAGAGAGAGAAATGTGAGAGGAATGCAAAGTACTGTAGTGTAGTTGAGGGCAAATATTAACCAGTGCAAGCATGTGAAGAATGATATTTTGTATAGCAGTGCAGTATTAAGTCTGAGCTGTTCTATATGAGTTCTGTCTTTTTCATGTGACACTGGGCATTAGTGAATCACAGACCTTCACAATCGCATATATATATATATATATATATATATATATATATATATACGACCGGCATTCCAACATAATGCAAGACCTACATCGACATTCTCATCAAAGGAATACTAACATACCAAGTTTCACCAAAGTTTGTACCAAAAACAAAGTGTGTATCACGAGTTATAAATTCTCCTCAAACACACACACACACACACACACACACACACACACTTCTTGCATTGTGTCAACACTCCATGGTTCTGCTCTAAATGTATACAAGCACGCACACACACACACACACACACCCCCCACACATACACACCTTATAAATATTCCAGTTTCCTTGGGCTCTGTTTGATGCGTCTTTTATTTGTGAAGAGCCGAGCTCCCTTCCCATTGCCATGACTGTCAACTGACAAACATTTGATGGTAAGGCAGACATGAGCCGGCAGATTACAGCCACCCTCTTGCATACACACAAATCAATTCATAAGACAATCAAATCCAATCTGAAATGCCCTCTGCATGGAGGCAAGCCGTCCTGCAGAGCTGAGCGACTGGTCTAATGGCGTTGCCTCGGTAGATGGAATAGAGGAACCGTAATTTCAGAGGAGCGAAAGGTCAGGAGGAAGGAATCACTGGGAGAGAGTAGCAAACATGATGGGCAGGGAGAGCTTGGACAGGTGGAAAGGAGAAAAAATGAAATAATCACAGCACACCATATCACAGTGTGGTATCAAATCACAACACGCTGTCAAGTAGGTCAGGCTGGTATAGATTGGTTTTAGTGACTTACAAACTTTGCTTTTTTTAATGGGTGGAAGCCATTTTTGAAACTGTACATGACAAACAGATGCTCCTCCATCACACACATTTAGTTCAATGCTCTTGCATCTGCTATCAGTGAAATAAAATCTCAAAGCTTTACTCACTTTTTGCACTTTATGCAAGACAAATTGCATTGTTTTATAACTGCCATTATAAGTGTGTGTCTCTAAGCACAATCTGATAACAGTACACAGAACCCAGTGAAAGCAAAACAAGTTGTAGTCTTTTGTAATTTGTTCCATAGTGAGGATTACTTGCACAAACAATTAGTCATGTTGAGATGTTGACAGTGGATCTGCGATTTAGGAATCCTGATGAACATCATAAAATAAATAAACAGATAACAGATCATTCTTGTTTTACATCTAAGTCAAATTTAGGCCACACACTTATGATTGAGACCATGTTTTGGCTTGTTTTTGCTAAAAAAGTGGACGTCCATGTGCAGATAACCAGGTAACATATCTGGGGGTGATATGTTGAAGGGAATGGAAAAGGAATGCCTCTACTATCTTGAGTTCGCATTTCACCTTCTGCTCTGAGGGCATCAGCATTCAGTGATGCAAGAGTGGCTCACCGCATTGCATCAGAACCAAGAACCCAAACAAAATGTTTTTTTCAAATTTGCTGTGCGCATCCATATGTGTGCCGTGTGTGCGTGTGCGCTCCTGTGAGACCTAATTGGCCCAATTCATGAAGACTCAGCAAAGTACAGCCTAGCCAGACGAGAGCAAAGGTGGAGAATGAAGAATGGAGACAAGAGGAAGATCAGGGTGGAGGACGAGAGGGAAGGAGAGCCTCCATCCTTCTGCTGGACCATTGTAAATTCGACAGAGAAGTCTGGATAGTAAACTGCCAAGAAAAAGTACCAAGAAACCGCACTGAAAAGCCCATTTTGATTGGTCTGATTGGTCATGGGGAACATGGGAACCTTAAATGCCAGCGGTGTTAACAGAAATGTACTAGTTCTAGATCACACTGACGGAGACACTTGGTTTAGGTAAATAAGTTGATTTCACTGTAAATAAGTTGATTTCCTTCCTAAAATGTGAGGTAATTTGTGGTAGAATATTCCTAAGACATCCACACTGCCTGCCTGTTCTCTGCAGCAGTATACAAGCAAGACTGCAGTATACAGCAACATACAAGATATTCTACTAGGTTCTGGTGCCAATATCATTTAAGGACACCAGCATAAAGGATAATAATAACATCGTAACCTGTCTATGTCAGTATGCTGGGCTGAATACAGTGATTTGTGATCCATATCCTAATGAAAGGGCCTTGACCAGCACAAAACTGCATCTAGAAAAGATGTCTGTCAGACGCAGGTGAACAAGGACGGTGCATCGTCTCGCCCTCCACTTGCAGTGGCCTTTTGCAGCTTAGTTCATTAATATTAACCGCACTGTTATTAATCTGACTGATTTGAAAATGTTACAGCCCTCCAAATAATTGCTTTAATTAGAATGTGCTGATTATAATTGAGATGGCTCCATTTAACTCTGTGTGACGTCGACCCTGTGTTTCCATAAAACTGCCATTTTGACACGTTTACGCGATTGTTCGAATGCCACTTTAACATCCGTCCTCTTCTCTGCTGCCGAAGGCCCTGTGGATCGTCTTATGCATGAGTCGGCAGTGCTGGCATTAAGAGAATTATATTTGGGATCGATGTATTTGACCATTGCTTCATCCATTACCTTGCGCATAGCTTTCAATACAGACCTAACGAGGACATATGTGCTCTCTGAAGACACACACACACGTACATGCACACACACAGGCCCACATACACACACACTGACCCACACACACACACAGACCCACACACACACACAGACCCACAAACCCCCTCTCCCACACACATGTACGTACATGCACACACACAAACCCACAGACCCACACACACAGACCCACAACCCCCCCCCTACACACACACACGCACACACATACATGCACACACACAAACCCACTGACACACACACTCACATCTTTCCCATTTATACTGTCTTATAGTTTTTGTTGTTACTTATACTGACAGTAACAGAAAGGAAAAAAATCCAAACAGATGAACACAGATTAATGGGAACTGGAGTAAAAAGATGTAAATACTTCTATTGGCCTGTGGGAAATTGTCTTGACAATGTACCAAGGTTTGAGAGGCCCTCAAACATTCTAAGGGTTAGACATTCTGGAGTGGACAGTTTCTGAGTGGCTAAACTGTGGAAGGATACTGTGTTAGCGTTGATCTCAAACTGAGTGTTAGACATACACATTGACCTTAACCAAGAAAGAGAGAGAGAGAGAGAAAACAGACTTGAATGCAAGTGTATCAGTTAATCTGTAATCGGCACTGAACATTGCATCATGCCTTGTTCTTGCTCTGAAACAAAGATGCCAGGTGCTGACTTTCAAAGAAAATAGGGTGTGTGCAGCATATTAAAAGAAAAACACACACACACACACACACACACACACACACACACTGGTCACATAATGTTACAAGCCATGAATCTTTGTTGCCGTATTCCAATACATTAATAAAACATTAACCAGGGCAGACAATGATAGCACATTCCCTTATGTGATATCATCTTCTAAATGGCTCCCTAATTCCTTTAAGCTGTGAAGACTTTCAGAGCAGCACACGGTTCCTGTGGCTGTAAATGTAAATGTGTGTGCAGAACTGTGGTAAAGAGAGAGCCTGGGTAAAAGAAAGAGAGAGAGAAAGAGAGAAGGACAGACAGAAAAACAGACAGTAAAAGAGAAATAGAATGTTGGGGAGAGAATGAGAGAGAAAGAGACAGCCTGGATAAAAGAAGAGAGAGAGAGAGAGAGAAAGAAAGATAGATAGAGGGACAGAGAGAAAAACAGACAGTAAAGGATTTGAATTTGACAATAATTTGAATATGAGAGAGAGAGGGGAGAAAGAGAGGTAGAGAGAGTGAAGGGGCAGAGAGAAGGAGAGTCACAGAGAGAAAGAGAGAGAGAGAGAAAGTTCCAGAGAGAGAGAGATAGAGAGAGAGTGAAGGGGGGAGAAAAAGGGAGAGAGAGTTACAGAGAGAGGGAGAGAGAGAGAGACATTTAGGAGGGAATGGATGCACCCTGCCGTGTAGAGTGAGGTCCTGTTTTGGCCCTAAGTGTGGCGTCTTTGCTGCTTCGGAAAGAATTGCTTTCATTTTTCAGAGAGGGGAATAATAAGTTGCTCCAGAAGCCTGGCGACAGGGTGGCTCACTTTCTTATGCGTGTCATGGCTTTTTCTCAGCCACTCTTTACAGTTCTGGCTCTACTGTTTTCAATGGTAATAGCTCACCTGTGACACAACATCACCACGGGTTCTTCTTAGAGAAGAATGCACTTCTACAGCACAGCAGGCAAAAGGTGATGCATGGCTAAAGTCTCCACAGGAATCCTTAGGAGTCGCCCAAATCATGAAACAAAACGGCTTTTTCAGTCAAGCTTATGTTTCATGTGTGTGTGTGTGCTTGTGTGTGCGTGTGTGTGTGTGTGTGTGTAGGTGCGCCTTACTGCCTGCATGGGCTTCACTGATTTTCAAATAAACAAGCTTCTTTTGTTCTCTGGTCTTCCAGAGAACATTCCTGATGGTTTCAGATTGATATTAGTCATAGCTAAAGGGCAGTGTATCATTGGTCCTCGGTTTCCACGGTAAATAGCATTACCCACTGTGTACAGTTGCCATGGCATCTGTACTGAAATTCTATTTTTTTCTTGATTATGTGGTCTTAATATAGATTCCCAGGAAGTCTATGGCTTTCTGTCTGTTTCATCTGTCTTTATCAGTGTGATACACATTCATAATGATGTGATGATCAAAGCTTTGGCTCTCAAAGCAAAAACTCTTCATGAGTTGCTTTTAAAAAGTGTAAAAAAGTTTGACAAGACAGAAAAGGGTTGTGCCCCCTTTTTAATTAAAACAATTCTATATGAATAGCTCCTAAAAGAGAATGTTCATAATCATAATTATAGTAAGATGACAATAATAAACACAATGTAACTATAATAATAATAATAATAATAATAATAACAACAAAACACTGTACAATTTATATTGCAATATGTTTAGGGGGTTTGAGTCAGTTTCATGCAGGTTTCACCTGTCCTGACAGGTAAAAAAAAACCACACAATTTCAGTGTGCTGCTTTTCACAACAGAATTGTGTTGCAGTATCTGCTGTATGGTGCAATGTGCCCCCAATAAACAGAAAAGATATTGTACCTAATAAGACTGGTAGGAGTTACAAAAGGATTTCTAACGAGCGGGTGTTCCATCAGTCCTCTGTCAGCACATGGTTTGTAATGGAAGATGATGTACCATTGTTACTGGTGCAAGGATCAATGGTGCATCCTACAGAGATCAATGCACATGAATACTATAAACACCTCAAACTCCATCAGTTTGACTACTGGTTTGAAGGCCTACCGTGTGCGCATTAATATCTGTGTACATCATTCTGCTTTAAGAAAACAAAAACAAGAACACTGAGCTGGTGGGATTAGTGGGAGGTTTAGGACAGAAGGAACTGCTGTCCTCCACTGTGGTCCACTAATCATCAAAACCACATCGTAGCTGTGAAGCACGATGGAGGGGGTGGTGTAAGGGTGTAGGCCTGCTTTCCTACTTCTAGGCCTGGATGATGTGCTTTCACTGAGATAATGAACCAACGAGCTCTTTCTGAATCAGATGCTTAATATTAATGAGTGATGCATATTTTAATGATAATTTAGAAAGAAAATAGTAATGATTAACAACAGCCCTCAAACAGTGTCATGGACTGAAGCTTGGTTGAAGATCACTGTTACAGAGGAGCATAAACCACCTGGACTGCTGTACTGAACGGTTCAGTGGAAAGGGTTTGGCTGATGCCACTGCTACTGAAACATCACAGTGCCTTTCTCATAAATTACCTTGATTTTTTAAAGTGTTGCTCATTGAAGACATGGCACTTCAAAATGTCAAAATGTGTTGTTTATTAAATATGACTTTATCATGGCTAAATGTGATAAAAACATCACATTTTTAGGTGTAATTTAGGCTGAAATTCAGGCATTTCTAAGAGTCCGCTACGTTCTGCCAGTAAATGTGGAGTTGAGATTTCTTTAGCGCATCTTTAGAAGCAGAACCAAAATAAAGCATCTTGGTTTATAGTGTGAAGCACTTCACAAGCGCTCTCTGAAGTCTCTCTGAATACCAGTGAGGGTTTATGCCTCCTTCCTTTGTGGACGTTAGTGCTTTTCCACACCTGCTCTCGTTAACGCTTTTATTTGAACGTTTACACTCTCTGGCCGTGTGGCATCATCTTTCTGAGGCAAACACATTGGCTCGTCGTCACGGTAAAAAAGAGAGAGGCCCACCTTTGTTATACAGTTTTATGCGCCAACGTGCAAAAACCGGCTTGGTTTCCAAAAGAATGATGGTGGACATAATTTAGCTTTGCGAGGGTTTCCTTGGATGGCAAATCAAAGGCTGCAAACTTAGAAATACACTCCGTTTCCACGGCAACAGCCTGTAACCGAAGCGACACTACAGATACTGATGGTCTTAGAAGAGCAGATGCTATGAAAACACACTGTATAGACAAAACTATTGGGACACCTACACATTACATGTATAGGAGCGTTTAGGACATTCCATTCTACATCTATAGGCATTAATGTGGATGTGGTACCCCTCCTTGCAGCTATAACTGCTACTAATGTTCTGGAAAGACTTTTAGAGTTTATCTGTGGGAATTTTTACCCAGTCATCCAGAAGAGCTTTTGTGAGGTCAGACCCCGACGCTGGTCAAGAGGGCCTGGCTTACAATCTCCATTCTAGTTTCTCCCAAATGTGTTCGATTGGGTTGAGGTCTGGGCTCTGTGCAGGCCAGTCAAATTCTTCCACACCAAATTCACCCAACCAAGCCTTTAAGGATCTTACTTTATGTACTTTGGCACAGTCAAGCTGGAACATGCCTTGGTTTGCTGAAGTATTAAAGATTTCCATTCACTGTAACTAAGGGTCCTATTGCAGCACATGAAAAATAACCCCATAACATCTTCCTCCACCAACCCTTACAGCTGGCAGAGTGTAGGTAACATTGTCTTGGCATTCGCAAAAACCTAAACTCGTCTATCAATGTGCCAGACAGAGAAGCTTGATGCATCATTCCACAGAGTCCAGAGATGGCACACCCTGTAACGCTCCATCCAATGCTTGGCTCCAATGCATTGTGCCTGGTGATGTAAGGCTAGTGTGTAGCTGCTCGTCCATGGAAACCCATGCCATGAAGCTTCCATTCCAGGTCTGGAGCTCTGCAGTCAGCAGAACATTGGCAACTTTTACACACTATGCACTCAGTACTTGATTTAGTCTGTCGCTTCAAGTCGCTGTGATTCCTAAATATTTACAGCGGATTATGAAACATCTAGGATGGAAGACATTTCACAACTTACAACGGAGGAATCATATCACAGTTCCATGCTCAACTTCAATGGGAATGACCCAAATTGACCCATTCTTTCACAAATCTTTGCAAAGATAGACTGCATGTTGTGTTTGGCTGTGTGTTTGGTTTTATACTCCTGTGGCAATGGGACTGATTGTGAGATGTGTCCCAGTATTTTTGTCAGTACAGTTATTTACACCCTATTTTTCAAACCACAAGTATTTTGGTTTTTGTTTTACTCTGATATTTACATTTCATTATATATATGCCCAAATGGAATATATTTATATTTGGGCATTTGAGAGTGCTGGAAAACTCAGTGGGCTAGTAAAGCCTGTTACTGCCATTGTTAGAAGAGAGCGGCTGTTTATGTGCATTTGAATAAGGAAGTAATGGTAATCAATTTGAATAAGAATGACAATCAATTCATGCTGTTCAATCTATTGAGATTTGCTTGATTTGTTAGTCAGAAAGCGTGTGCTTGTGTTTGCGGTGGGAGAATCTGTGTAATCTCACACATGTAATCTACTGTGTAAAAGTGTATACAGAAAGGTCAAATTCACATCCCCTAAGTCTGACTCATCACCTGGTAGAGTCCACTTCTCAAAACCTTGTGTAGTTAATGACTCATCGGAGGTTGACTCATGAACACATGGCTAAGGGCCATTATCTGTAGCTCCCTCTTAACCTACTGCTTGGGCTTTTTAATGCCGAATAAACGAGAAATGTTTCGGCAAAGGTTCAACCAGTTTTGACACTGCATGCAATAAATAGCATTATCTTTAGCTTCTTTAAACCGTGTCTGTTAATATCTCCCTCTCTCTCTCTCTCACACACACACACACACACACACACGCACACACACACACACACCTTTCCGTCTGCCCAGTCAGGGCCCTAATCCTGTCCCTTCCCCCGTGCTGGTTTTAATCTTGTGTGAGGGCACGATAACTGTGTCGTTGTTGGGGTTTTTTGTTTGTTTTTTTCTTTCCATACCGGCGCCTGTCCCCAGCCCAGGGCATTGTGGGATAGCAATATATGTGATGGGATTGGATAGTGATCCAATAAAACCCCTCCAGTGTGAGACCTGTGTCAGAGAGGGAGTACAAACACCAGGGTTTCTTTCAATGCTGTTACTCGGACCTCTGTTCACTTCCTCCTGCTTTCTCTCGTCACCCATTTTGATCTTTTCCCACGCATTCTTCTCAAAACCAGCAGTCATGCCAGATCAGCCACAGTGGAATTCATATGGTGTCATGTTGAACTCTGGAAGAGCTTTGTGTGGTTTGAGTGGGGAAAGCAGGAATTCATTATGTGCGCAATCCAGTGGAGACCACCTGAACAGCCACTGTGGTGGAGGAGAAATTCGAATCAGTATGAAGCCATTTCTTTATCATGGGCTAAATTAATTTTGAGGTTCAGTGAACCACATGACCTGGCCATTCTCCATGACACTGACACAGCCTTGGTCCCACATATCCACACATCCAAAGCCACTCAAAGATCAAGTTCATAGCTTAACATTGATGGGACCCCATCAAGCTACAAAAGCATTATCCTCCCCAAGTGAAAGGGAGACCTTTACCAACATCCCCCCTCCCCGTTCCGCTCAAGAGCTTCATTCTTACGCCACTCTCCTCCTGTCTTATAAATGTCGTCACCTCTTAACTGCCCCCCCCCCAAATCTCCACCACCGGGGGGCAGCACACAAAGGCACAGCTTTAGCTACATCACCTCATCTCTCCAAGCTTTAGCCAGGCTCAGCCACTTTATCTTCCTCGCCCGTTTCTCCTCCTCCCTCCTCCAGGAGGCCGTCTCGCTCCCTCCCTCTAGTCTGTCAGAACTTCACTCGTTAGCTAACGATGAAAGTGAAGACTTGAGGAAGGCAGCATGAGGCCTTCTAACTCGTTGTTAGGATGAAGCGTGAAATCGAGGTTGACGTTGATTCGTTTGTTTTCCTGCAGCTGACATTTGAGATCCTTGTTTATTATTGGTTAAGGAGGAAGCTGTTAATGTCACACCCAATCCACAGTGCTCACTGACGACATGCTAATAACCTCCACGTTAGACTTAGTAGAGATTATTTGTGCTCACATACGCCTAAGTGGTGTGTTGGTCATATTTGGAATTGAAAGTAAAGTTAAACTGAGTCAGTTGGGTCAACAAAGTATCTATTTTCTTCATATGTTTTGTTTACATTAAAGTGATGATACTATTAACCTGTGTGTCGTCTTGGCTAAGTTTGCTTTTATAACAAATTTACAAAGGACCATATGTGACAAACAATTCTCATACCATGACTTTAGACAGAGCATTCTACTGGTCTTGCAGTGATGGTGTGTACATGTGTGTGTATGCATTTGTGTGTCTGTTTGTTTGCGTGTGTGTGCATGTGCGTGCATGTGTGTGTGGATATATATGTGTGTGTGTGTGTGTGTTCTCCGGACACTGGCCTCTTCTCTTTCTGCCAGGGCAGGAGATTACAGCCATGACTCTGACCACCATGTGGCAGATCCCAGCCAGACACTCTGGAGTGCTGCCTTCCACACCTGCACAGGAGCTTCTCCAGGGAGGGCTAATCCTAGACACTCCCGGCCAGACCTGCTCTCAGTGGGGCTCGCTCCTTACAGGAGCCGCTGCTCTGGAGGACAAGCTACCCCCCAGAAGAGCCCTTACCTAGTCACACAGGGGTTGTTTGGGGTAAATGAGGAGTAACTGGGGTGACATTTCAAGTACAAGCAGGGATTAGGGATTTGGTTGTGGAATAATGAGCACACTGCATTCGCTTTCACTGACAAATCAACCACAGCATACTAAAGCATAATTCAGAGATTATTCTTTAGCCAACAGATATGAATATTGATATAAAGACATTATTGTCCAGATCTTAGCCTTGAACAGATGTAGAACATAGTTCACAACATGAATAGACAGAGTAATGTATTCTATGGCTTTAAAATAGCATACTGAACTCATGCACACTGTGTGTTCCTCATATAGAGGTAATCCAAAACCATGCTTTGTAAAGCGAGATGATAATTCCTGACCATTTTTCCTTAATGTAAAAAAAAAAAAAAAAAACCTCACACAGTAAGGTGAACCTATGTAATCGTTTATTAAAGTACCACAGCCACAGAAGTTCTATTTCATTTTTCACAACGAGGAGGAGGCACAGGAGTTAGGAGGAAAGACTCGGAAAGGTCAACTGGGTTGGAGGGACAGGAGGAACTGGAGTGTTTCTGGGCCAAGATTGATGATGCGAAAAGTGCGCATGCGTGCGTGTGTGTATACACACACACACACACACACACACATACACACACACACACACACGCACGCAAACACAAACACACATACACAGATCTAAGGTTCCTGTAAATATATGTGGACTGGAGTTAAAGATATAATGATATAAATGTATTTAGCAAACATGATTGAAGGCTACTGATACGGAGAGATGAACAGAGATGCTGTCCCAGCATGGCAGAGATGAAACAGGTCTGGGATGATTTTGGTTTGGACTGATCCTGCTGCACTATTCACCAGCTTCATTCCTTTGCATAACGCTACGCATTAAAGGTTTGGTGAGAGAGAGAGAGAGAGAGAGAGAGAGAGAGAGAGAGAGAGAGAGATATGGTCTCTGTAGAGATGAGAGATATATGCACTCTGTCAATGACTGACTCTAAAATGAGTATAAAATGGCATTGATGAGTGCTGAAGGTGACAGGTTATGACTGCATATGGCCTGGGTCAGGGACAGGGTAATGGTACAGTGACAGAGAGACATGAGGATAGATGACATAATGAACAGAGGTGACAGGAGAATGATGTGTTATATCCTATTTTATATTAGCAAGTTAAGAAGGGTGCTTACCTTTATACTACACACACACACACACACACACACACACACACACACACACTTCATCACAGATATGCACATGTGCACATGCACAAGCACACAAACACATGCACACACACACACGCACGCGCACACACACACACACACACACACAGGATGTATTTGGAGCAGCACGGGAAGACCAGGGTTTCAGGCCTTATTCAAGCACATGCAGAGCATGCATACAGTGAGAGAGTGTGTGTGGTGGGGGGGGGGGCAGACACTGCAGTCCTCCAACTCAAGGCCCAGTTCCCATGACACCAGCCTTGGATCGAACCGTCCAATAGCTGATCAATATTCCTGATAACTAAGTTCCTTAACTGTGGCATCAGTCCAAAAGCATCAGCGGATTCTATCCTAGTCACACACAAGCAGAACATTTCATCACTAAAATGAATCATAGCAATTCCGGTCATTTTTGAGACTCTGCGAAGCAGAACCATAAGCACATTTATTTATTTATTTATTGATCTGGAGATTTACACAATGCTACGAGTGACATCATCAGAGCTCGTAATGAAGTCATCACATTGCACGGAAGTCACAAGGAGCCCATAGCTCACATAATTGGTGGGTTCACATTATGCGGCTGAAACTAAGCTTGGCTTTCAGGGGCTTCCTGAGGTCCTCCGTGTGTTCTGTGTGATGGGAGGCAGCTGTACCTGAGCCCTGACTGCCACCGCTCAGCACTACAGGCCACGAATAAGATCACTAATCTTTAATTACACACAGCTGTGTGTGAGTCTACACTACACTATGCAGCTACTCCATATTCAAGCTCGTGTTGCAGTCCAAATCCTCGGACGTAACCTAACTAAATCCTCTGACCTACAGATACACCCACAGGGGTAACCACACATACAGATACACCTACACTTACAGATACGCCCACAGGGGTACCCACACCTACAGACACACCTAAACCACCAAGCTGCATCACCATTTGTGGTGGGACACCGAACGTTCATCCAGCAGTGGCATTTGTCACTCTCTCCGTCTGCTTAGAAACCCGATTCACTCGCATCACTATGCCGACGTGTGTGGGGATGGATGTGGCTTGGAATTTTCTTATTGATTTCTGCAGCAATGCGTTAAAAATTTTTGCAGATTGTTATGCTGACATGTTGACGCGCCAATATGCCGCTCGATACCCCGACAGTTGACAGATTTCGGAAAAAAGGTTGAAAAAAATAAAGTACGTCAACCCAATTAAGTGGTTTAGGTAACAAGGTGATGGCAAAAGGCAGGTGCTGCCATGTTAGAGCAGGCGGAGCTGAAGGAGATCCATCTCCAGCTGTCCTGAGAAGGACTGGATGATAAATGACAAGAAAATAACGGTTTGTGTGTCTACTTGGCCTGATGACGTGGAACGGTGGGCTGGATGACGATGATGGTGGTGACTGAAAGTACGGCACACAGAACCGGCCCAGGTACCATAGGTCAAGATGGGTGGGGGGGGGTTAAAGTATTTCACGCATATTAGGAAAGACAGACACACCTACAACCTCTCAGCAACCAGAACTGTTTCAGCTCTTTAAACACACATATAATCAGCAAACATCCATCTCTCATTCTGCCATTATTCTACCATGCAGCATTTGTTCTTGTTCATTTGCGCAAAAGTAATAACAGAGAGTGACAAAATATCATCAGCAGGGTCAAAGGTCTAAGTGGTGCGTCTGCGCTGAATAAACACCACATGATATCATGCAGTAAAACTTAATAGGCCAGTCAGCACTGGACGACAAGTCAAACACAGGGACATCATTTTGTTCTCAGGCACGAAAATAACCTCAAGTACAAGATGTAGACGCATGGCACACGCAGCAATGAAGAACACATAAAGATAGAGGAACACATTTAAGGAAGACAAATGGATGCTAGATAGATAGATAGATAGATAGATAGATAGATAGATAGATAGATAGATAGATAGATAGATAGATAGATAGATAGAATGCAGAACAAAGTACAGAAGACCTCCGTCTATCCACTCTCTCCATGCAGAGTGTAAACAACAGAGAAGTGCACAATTCAAAGTGTAAAAACAATATCAGACAATGCAGAAACATTTTTACCAAGCAGGGAACTAAAGGGCTAAAACCAGTACCGCAAACAACATAAATAAATACAATGAATAAACGTTTTATCCCGCTAACAAACAACATGCGTTCGTTTGAGGGCTAAACACCATGGCTTTCCATAAACATCTGTCTTCACTTACATCTACGCTACAGCTGAGTAGCAGAGTAATAAATATTATGGTACGGAATTGACAGCCATGTTATGACTAATGTTACTGTAATTATTTCAATATTTATTTATGCAGAAGCATTACAGAAACAGCCTATAAATTATATGCGTCCGACCAGCGACGGTGTAAACAACCCCTCAGAACAGAGGGCTGCATCCACACATCTTGTCTGATTCATTTTATTCTGGATTTCGTCTCACAGTAACGGTAACAGCTGCCACAGCTGAGCTGGATGCAGCGAAGCCCCTGCTTTTCACACCCTTTCCCGCCCTTTCCGGAAGAATCTGTGTGCTTTGCTTTCTTTCCCACTCGAACCTTCCTGACACAGCTGGTTAAGGGCTTTGACGATCACCTGAAGAGAGAAAATGCTACAATTCTGAACTCTGCAATTCTGCTGAAAGGTTTAAAAAAATATATGGTTTTAATTAAATTGTATCAATTCATTTGTGGTATTGGATCATTTAACGTATTTGATAAACAAGTTGTTAATAATGGTTTGTTTCTTTTTCCCTGTTTTTTCTTTTTCCCTTCTTTCTCATTGGTCCGACCACATCTTGTGGGCGTGGTCCGTATCAACCACAGCAGTGGAGGAGAAGGTACATCTTTAACCAATTAGTCACCCAATTACTACCATAGCAATTCCAATCTGGAGCATGAATATTTATTTATTTATTTATGCTTTAAGTGATTACGAAAATCTGTATTTTGCTAGTCACTCAGCAGATGTTCTCAGTGGGCTCCCCTTTGCCATGGTAATGTGGGCATATGTTTACATTGCCATGGTAACATGGGCATATGTTTACTTTGCCATGGCAACACAGGCACATGTTTAGCCTGATGTGTTAATCCGGTCCGGCTACCACCTGCCGTGTATAACCCCTGCCTGGACCTCCACTTCCAAACACACCACACACTGCGCTCACTTTTAAAGGGGGATGCTGAGGCAGACACACACCCACACACACACACACACACACACACATACAGTGACCGTATAGCTCGTCAATAAGGTATCAAGATTAAGAACCTTCTTTTTTTCTGTGCAATCTAACCATTAGTTTTTGGCAACTCGGTAGGTGACAAAAATGACTAATGCTGTAGCTGTGATTTAGTGTGTGCGTGTGTGTGTGTGTGTGTGTGTGTGTGTGCTATGTTGAAAACACTAGTCTTAAAGCATTCAAGTTGGTCAGCACAATCTATAAAGATTGACTCCCTCAAACTTCCATTTCCTTCCTGTTCCTGCTGAGGAAGCACTAGCATTGTCACACTTACACCCCCTTACACACACACACACACACACACACACACACACACACAGACACAGGTGATATCCAACAATAATCGCTTGTTCTGCTGAAGGACCTCACAGGCTGTGAAGTGCAGCCTCTAATAAGGCTCCCTTGCTTCCCCTGTGACCTGCACTGTATGTCCTCCTGGAGACTCAGACAGGAAACTCTGCCCCCTGTTTGTTTTGGCTGCCATCTCTGCAGGCAGGTGCCACTGACTGGGAGCTAATGGCATAGCCATTGTGCAACTTCCTGTTGCAAAAATTCCCCGCGGGCCAACCTTTGGTCTTATCTAGGGGGGCGGGGAGTCCGACAGAGGAAGTGACTTCATTGGTCACTAACTAGTGATGATAAGCCACTTCCAAAGCACCTTGGGAACGCAGATGATGGCATCCAAATGTACACACAGATTCAGATGTGTATGTGCAGGCAGGACTTGTGGAAGATGGACTCTTGTTAAAACAGGGGACTTGTCTGTCTCAGAGGCTGGAACGATCGATGATCAATTATTTTCCTCACTGTACATTTAACAAACTAAACACACACACATTCTTTCTCTATCACACACACACACACACACACACACACATACACACACACACACACATTCTTTCTCTATCTCACAGACAGACACACACACACTATCACACAAAAAGCATTCTCTCTCTCTCTCTCTCTCTCTCTCTCTGTCTCACACACACACACCCACCCTTAACAAACCACCCTGGTATTTTCATCCATCTCACCTACTGCAAGTATTACTCTCTATACACCCACATGGAAAACCAATGCATTTTAATGTCTCACAAACACTGACTCTGGCACTTGCTATTTTTAAAGAATGCTCTAATGCCTATTTTAGGAACGTGAAATGGGTTATCGCTCACTAAAGGATTACACGGCACTGGTGAAACCCTTCAGGGACTGGGGCTTTAGGAAAATGTGCCGTTAGGATCCAGTCTAACGCACACAGCAACCCCAGTCCCAGTAGAGCGGGAAACATCAGCTTCAGGTAGCACCACGTGTCTTTTGCGCTCAGCGCACGGCCCTGTCAACATAACGTGCTGTTAGTTCAGACAAACAGTAATAGTGGCAGAACAGATAATAATGTAAAAATGATTTTTTTTTTTAAAGACATGCTGTTAATAGTTTATTTATTTATTAGAATATGTGTCTCTCTGGTTGTTGATGCGAACATAAATCTTCATATTTTGTTATTATTCATTACTTGCTCATTTTTGAAACTTTAATTTGCTATTTAAAAACTGAAATGTACGAGTGCAGTCAGATAAAGTAAGGGCAGGTTCTTAAAATGGTAAGAGACCTGAGAACTTTTGAGTGGCAGTTGCATTAAGAGCACTACTTACTTCTGAGAAAGTAAGTGTTTCCTACCATTTCCTTTGAAGCAAGATGGCACAGGAGCAGCTTACGCTGAAGAGAAGGTGGAATCCATGTCCGATAACTCACAGCAAGTGTTGTAATTATAAACACGATGGATGTGTCAAACCTGAAACGCTTCTTTGAAAGATCTTGGAGATCTGTTGGATCTTTATGCAAATGAGACATCTGCCAAACCTTGAGAATCCAGAGTTAAAGCTGCAGTAAGGAGTTTTATTAAAGAACACTTTCACTGACTTGGCTTTACACTGTAGTTGTAACTAACATATTGTGCCGAGAGGAAAACAAACAAACAAACAAAAAACCTCTTAACTGTTCTGGGTTCTGTAACACCCTTAAGCATGGTGCAGTTATTATAACCAATCAAGGCATTTCTCTACTACCACAGAGTTCTTTCTACCCATCAATAATTTTAGAAAAAAATACACAAAAAATCTCTCCCAAGTACATTGCTATGATGAGGTGGCGGTTTTACAGAGGTTAATAGTACGTGGATTGACTACTCTGGCCTGAACAAGCAGTTCTTGGGGATCTGTTATGTTGGCATGGAGCAACTACTGACCCTGTGAAGGAGTGGGGAGGGGTATTGGCAGCAGAAGCACCCTCTAGATGAAAGATACTTCAGCAAAAAGAATCCCCTCTTCACACTGATGGGGCAGCTGTAAGCACAGACATCTACAGTCTCTATGACAGGACTGAACGAGTGGTGAGAAATGAAATTACTGATATAGAGAGCTGGCTTGCAGGACCAGATCGAGAGAAAGACACAGGACTACAGGTATAAAAACTGCCCCCCCACTCCACGTTAAACACATTAAAGTGCTGAATAACCTTGGATTGAGTTAATTAATCCTAATTTAGATTTTGTCAGGAGATGGTATGCTTTGCAACCCTTGTTTATACCAATTCCAAGTTCATGGACATAGAAAAAAAATCTCTTCTGTAGCCCAGTACATACTCACATACACTTTATACTTTAGCTATTTTACAGTATTAGTCATCATGTCCAGGTGAATGTACATCATACACGAATTCTTGGAAGATAAATTAGTAAAAATACATATAAAGATTAAATAAGATGTCCTCACCAACCCTTAATCTTAAAATAGTCACTCCAGTGGCTTGTCATATAGAAAGATAACTAGATCTCCTGAACTATAAATCAGTATATTTATGGTGGATATCGGAAACTTAATTATGGTGTAACATGCAGAACCTGAATAAGAGAGACCATGACAGATGGTATAAAACAACATACCGCCATATCACAAATGGAAAATGATCATTAACAAATAAATAAAAAATACATGCAATTAAAAAACTTGCCAAAAATAATGTTCTCATAAATATTTCAAAAGTAGAAAAAGTACACTTCTATCCAACAAATTCAAAAGATTAATTGTAGTAATACTCCTGTGCAATAACAAGTACCACTAAGAGGAGTTCTGTTTTTTTGTTTTTTTAAATAGAAAATGATACTTCCTTTAGGAAAAATGTAATGAAATGTTGAGCTGAAAATATCCAAAGTGATAAGCATCAAGGACGGTGTGTTGATATTAAAGATTCAACTGTATCTCTGCTCCTTGTCAAATGCATTTTGCTAAGGTTGCACCTGAGCCAAGAACCCATTTCCCTGATGAAACATGAACCTAAAGTGCTTCCTTTCCTCAGGTGACCAGGAGATGACAAGGAGGAAAAGCGTAAAGGTTTGCATCTCCACGAGAGAGCCCTGACGTTCAGAGGCTCCATGTCACTAACCTCTCTTTCCACCCCGAAGAAAATGGGGGGAGTGGGGTGTTGCCATGGTGACAGCAAATCTGAATACAGGCGCGTCTTTATTGAAAGTGACATATTAATAAACTGTAACCTCCTGAGGGCTTGTAATCAAGCTTCAATTAAGCCTCCACTCCCTCGTTCTCTCCGACACGTTTGCTTTTTTTATTTATTTTTTGCCAGCTGGCCATGTTCTTCTACTCGGGGCAACCTGGTCCATGTTGGAGTGTTTAATAATTCAGCAGCATATCCCTGGTTCCCAAGACACTTGGCATTAGCCGGGAAATGCACCAGCGCTTTATCGATCCACTTGATGAAGTATTGTTACGGCAGGTTGCGAGCCTGTTGGGACGGTTCGGGATTGGAGCAAGAGGCTGATGCTGAGGAGGTGGGGCCATGACTGGTGGTGGGGGCGGGGCTAGTGCTGGGGAGGTGGGGGTGTGTGAGGGGGTTGGTGTTGGGGGTGGGGCCAGGTTAACATTAATCTATCCTCACAACCATCAGAAAAAGAGAGAAATGAAAGATAAAAACAAGAACATTGGAACACATTAGTGTGATTTGAAAAGAGAGGAAGAAACAAGCAAAAAAACTGAAATACGGGAATGTAGTCCAGATTTGGTGGGTAAACAAAAGAGTTGTACAAGAAAAGAAAGACAAGCAGAACAGTTGATTAGAGACCACAGCCTACCTTAACCTTTATACTGATCACAGCCATTTCACAGCTCATAAATCCCACACATGTATCCTCAGAAAACAGTGGAGAAACTACAGTTAGGGGTCTTTAATTAAGGGCAGGTAATTGCAATGTTAGTGACCCAAATCCACTCCAAAAACGATGATTACATCTTAAATGCATTGAAAGATATCGCTGATGAGACCGTTTCCGTCACCCGCGGAGAGGACGGATCAGACGGATCAGAATCAGAATCAGAATCAGGTTTATTTCGCCAAGAATGTTTGCACACACAAGGAATTTGTGACCGGTAGTTGGTGTCTGTCTTGTAACACAAGTAGGTCTCTTTACAGAAAGAGCTTTCAGAGTGGCTCCAAGTCCTCAGGCTGTGAAACGTTTGCTCTGGGCTCTCTTTGTTTTGTAATTGTTTCTTTGTCAGGGCCATTCACTTGTACAAAGGTACAAGAAGGAGAGTAACAAACTTTTCAGAACTCAGTGAAGTGTTTTTGCATGTTGGACATACGACTTGTGTGTGTGCATTTAGAAACAAGGGATTATATTTATTGTGAAATTCTATATACATGTGTTTGTTTAAATAACTGGCTGCTTTCATGTCCAGCCTCCAGCACCAGCACCTAGGAGGTCTCGGTTACACGCCGTGACGGACAGTCGTCGGATGCCATTGTAACAGAACAATGCCTATCAGAAGTAGACCAATCACATAAAAGCAGGAAAAGGGCACTGTGCAGGAAGGTAAACAGAGCTCACTTCCTGTCTGGCTGAAGTAGGTATCAGCATATTGTTCCAGGCATTTCTAACTAAGAGGTAACAGGCACTAAGACAGCAATTCCAGCTCATTGTGTGGAACATTAAAAGCTTTTTAACCACTTAACCCACATGCTGAAAACCCATGCAGGGCTGGGGAGTAATGACCAAATGTTTTAGGCACCACTGCCTGAGCAGGACTCATTACTGTAAGCATACACTCCATATGCAGTGTTGTTCGCTAAATGACTAAAAGATATAACAATATTGTCCAGAACTTCCAATGGAAATGTCTTGTTTCAAAAGCACTCTAGCAAGACTCTGACATTCCATAGAAGAGAGAAGATGGTGGGGTACTGTGGGAGACAGACACATATTTCTGAACACTAACCAAGGTGCTTTCACAGAGATGGATGTAAGACCCCAGAAGAACGATCATATGCAGGGCTGCTGACAGATTTCTGAGGATATGGCACCGTTACACACCGTTACACACTGTTACACACTTCTGATGGTGTGGAAGTGTGTCAGCTCTGTGTCTTTCAGGTAGAGGAATATGGTAATTTAAACCTTACTTAGGGTCTGACTCACACACACGCGCGCACACACACACACACACACGCGCGCGCACACACACACACACACATACACTCACATTAACTCTCTCTCACACACACACACACACATATATATTTTTCTTTTTCCCACTCTCTTGAATCTTTTAACCTTGCTCTCTCTCTTTCTCTCTATCCCCCTCACTCACACACACACACACACACACACACACACACACACACACACACACACACACACACACACACACACACAC
>JAOXYF010000024.1:8989916-9003546 GCA_028565775.1 Sternarchorhynchus goeldii
ACCATCTTCAACCATATTCACTCCAACCATCTTCAACCATATTCACTCCAACCATCTTCAACCATATTCACTCCAACCATCTTCAACCATATTCACTCCAACTCTCCTGACATTAATCGATATCATAAATGATTAACAATATATAAATGAATTGTCAAAATCCTCGCAGGCTGACAGTTGTCATTCAGATCTCTCAAAAACAAATTCTTCACAGGAAACCTGTGAGAGACTCTTAAGAGTTGGATAACTTGCCTTTTGGCACATCTTCTATCCTTAGGCCGCAGATGTTGAAACATAATGATCCTGCTCAGACATTTGACAGCACCACCCTTTTGTGAAAACACCTGCTATATAAATGGCTCATGGATCCTACTATAATGTGATTGCCCTCGTCGTTATCCAGCATGATCAGAAAGTCTGAGATCATTGGGAGATGTGACCTCAACCTTAATCTTATAACATCTCATTCTGTGCATTTTGGTTAAAAGAAGTAGATGTTTATCAGGACTGGAGCCTAAAGAGTTAGGAGAATGCTTCCAGAATGCTAATGTGGCTAAAGTGAACGGAAACTAGCTAGCAAGTGAACGGGAATGAGATGTAACTAATCTGAAGCTGTCAGGTTTTAATTACTTGTTGGGTGTGTGGACATTCTGACAAACTGTGGTTTAAACTGTTATACAAATGGGTGGGGGTTAAGACAAAAGCCAACAAAATGGCCTAATTTGTAATGTGAAATGCACAGACATTGACAATGAAGTAAAATTAAATCCATACATTGTTTTGTTCATCGGTAATTCTCTTAGGCTGCCATGAAACTGAAAGATTAGCTTTGATCCATTCAAAAAAATGACAGGCTGATCCACTTTGGTGCTTGCTGTTTTGAATCCATAATTCAATTATATAGATTCAGCAGTTGTCAAAAAACACAGACTTAATCAAGTTATAAATTGTCATACTGCCTCATTAATATATTCTCTGTCTCTCACTCCTCACACAGTCATGCATACACACAAACATACACACACACACACACCTACCTGTCTGTCATCTGGTAAGTCAGCAGGGTCTGCTTTGATTGAACTTTGGGTGGGGGGGCACAGGTGACCTTTACCTTCCACTTTCTGGATCATGCTGCAAGTATTTCATCCAGCTAACCCCAGGAATTCTGGAGAGAGAGAATGGAGGAGAGAGAGTTTGTGTGTGGCAGAGAGAGAGAGAGAGACTGGTTAGGTTTTTCAGCAGTCATGCATCAACTTTTATTGCCTCTGGAATTTCTTCCTTAAGTAAGGAGCCAGATTTCAGAGACTACAGCATTAAACAGCATTACTGCTGATCCACACACACGAAAACAGTGAAGTGTGGTCTGCATTTGTCAAGGTCTTTCCTAACAACAACAACAAACATTAAAAAATATATATTTTTCACTTTTCCTGGCCAGGGTTAGCAACTCGTACTGCGCTCTGTTTCTTTAAGTACTGTACATGTCCTCCGTTCCTAAGCCTGACTTTAAATCAGCCAACATTATCAGCCAGAACTTCAGTCTTTCATGAGGTTCTGAGGCGTCCTGAACTGACCAGAAACACATGGAGCAGTCTGACAATGGCACAGAACATCAGGAATGACATCAAATTTCAGGAATGTCAGTCTGGTTATCTTATCTGAGGCACATGAACATGGTGAAGCTAGTGACCTTATCTGACTAAACAGAAAGATGCAACCAATCTCTCTCTCTCTCTCTCTCTCTCTCTCTCTCTTTCTAATAAAGTACACACGGACTTTCATTGTTTGGGTCTGCACAGTGGAGCAACTCATTTCATTTACAACATAACCAAGCCGAAAAAAATGAATTAATATATTTTTTTCCACGGCAGAAAAAAATTCATATACTGAAGTGAGACAGAGGGAGAGAAAGAGAGAGAGAGAGAGAGATTGAGGGAGGCAGCAGCTCTATGGGGTTTAGAGTTAGGCTTGAGTTGTGTGTTTTGCAACCAACAATTCTCAAGTGTCATACTGTGAATGAGAGGAGATTAGAGTAATTATTTTCCTCCCTGTCTCTCAAAATTCCCTTATTGTTTTATTATGCAGTCTTTAACATTGCTCTTAATCCCTATTATAGCACGATCACCTCAGTTCAAAGGAATTTACAACGTTCTACCTCATGCATAGAGGAAATGTGTACATGCGCATGCATACACACACACACACACACGCATGCATGCACACGCACACACACACCCACCATAAATCAAAAAATGAAGTTATTGTGATGTTTACATACATTATTTTTTTAACTTGAGATTCATTAGAAGGGGTGTGTATGTGTGTGTGTGTGTGTGTGTGTGTGTGTGTGTGTGTGTGTGTGTGTGTGTGTAGAGGCATGTATAATAGTAGAGGCATTAATGTGACTATTATGTGGGGATGTGAAACATGAGTATATGGCTGAAATAAGCAATAACTTGCCCAAGAGCCCAAATAAACACACACAAACACACACACACACACACACACACACATACACGCTCAGGGAGAGGCGGATGAGCTCTGTTCTAATCTACTATCTTGTCAAAAAAAAATGTCATGGGAAAATGTCCGGTACTAGTAAGAGGTCCTGGAGTTTGCGAGTAATTCATACAGGACAGCTAGTCCCGCGAACAGCGGGGCGACTGAAAGCTACACAGCCATATCCAAACAGACAGAGCCAATACCGCGTCTCTGTGTGCATTTACGTAACAGATCCTGCAGCTCCAATATTTAACTCTCTTGTTCAGCACAACACCATTTTTTACTTCATTATTAAAATACATGAAAACATCTTTTACTACCCTAACCCTAACCCTAACCCTTCCAACACATGAGTGGGTACATCATCACTACTTATATGAACACGTGAACAGCCACCTTCCCCATGATCGTTTTAAACACGCTTTCCTGCGGACATTAGCCCTTCGTCATGCGAGCTGCACGTCCACAGGCCAGATGTTGGCTCGTCATATGCTGCCATTTGTCACATTCATCTCTTGCCGATTTATTTTATAGCAGACTGGGAACCTGCCCCACTACGAATAATCCACCCCATCAATCATATGTTACTGTATATAAAAATGTAAGATCGGGGTTGAGACACTACCTCCCAGAGATCTGCCCCCCCACTAAACCTGAGAGGCGTCCAAAGTACACCCTAAAAACATTTAGATAATGGAGATAAAGATTTCGAATAGCAGACTTAATGCAGTGTTGGTAACTCCTTAGCAGGATGGATTATAAAACTATTTGTAAGAATTCAGAGTTTGTCAGAGAACATTTTAAGAACATACGTTTAGCATCTGACTGAGTATTTCAGTCCATGCCCTTATCATAATTATTTATAAAAATGTTGTGTTTTATATTACATGGTGATTTTTTTTGCTCCTCTCTCTCTCTCTCTCTCTCTCTCCCTCTCTCCCTCTCTCCCTCTCTCTCTCCCTCCCTTCCTCCCT
This sequence comes from Sternarchorhynchus goeldii, assembly GCA_028565775.1. Taxonomy (NCBI): domain Eukaryota; kingdom Metazoa; phylum Chordata; class Actinopteri; order Gymnotiformes; family Apteronotidae; genus Sternarchorhynchus; species Sternarchorhynchus goeldii. The sequence goes on from JAOXYF010000024.1 coordinate 8,993,393, forward strand.
CCCTCCTTCATTGTGCCATGGCATGGCTCAGGAGCAGCAAGGCATAAGTTCAGGAGGAGGTTGACCTCCCATAAATGTGTCGTCACGGGGATGCACAGTAGAGCCGGCCAGCCCTGATTTACACCCTGTTGGGGATGACAGACAGGCAGCTGCATGGACAGCCCAGGGGTCCTCCTTGCATGAGAGAGAGAGAAACTTAGAGAGTTATATAGAGAGAAAGAGAAATGTTCTGTTTTTCTTCAAGAAAGCACAGAGGCAGAGGGAGAAGGAGTCCTCCCGCTTGACCGGAGGCTGGGGGGTTAAGCAGTTCTCACTGTCAGAGGTTCATGGTACTGGAACTGCCACAGGTGAACAACGGCACTCAGTCGTAGCCTCTGCTCGCAGGAACACAGACGTGTCTAAGATTACAGCTCCGATCAGCCAACCAGGCGCCTTTCTTTGAACTGGAATCCACTTCTGAAAGTGGAAACACAAACCCTGAAAGCAAGTCAACTTAAACTGGCCAATCCTTCATGAAGCGATGCGCTCAAAACATTCCTAAATGGTTTGGCATGACGAGTTTATCCTTAATACTGATCATCAGAGTATAGAGTGAAGGGTTCATCCTTAATACTGATCCTCAGAGTATAGAGTGAAGGGTTCAGGGTGCTCAAAACCTCCCACTATGCGACATCACAATGGGGAATTTAACTTTGTGAATGACTGTGGTCACAGCGGGATCACAGAGGATGTGGTCATAGGAGGTGTGATCTGAGAAAGTGCAGCACTGGATAATGGACCTTTGTCCGAGTTAGTAGGGTGGATATCCCTTCAAGCATCTGACTAAACAGAATGGGTTATGTCTTCTCGTGAAGCCGGTGGATGAGATAAGTAAGCAGAGGGAGGTACTTTGAAGTTATCAGAAAAGGGGCCATGTGTGGGTGATTCACCATGGAAAAAAATGAACTCGAAGCAGAGGCAATCGATCGATCTGGTGCCTTAGCAACAAGACCGTGGATGATTTCATGATAGTAATTAGACAATCTTTTCTCTGTGGCGATTATGGTTATCACTCTGAAAAGAGGGACCCTCTTGAGGCCTGGCATTGGGTGCGATTAGGGGTCGTACGGTTGTCACGGTTACCTACTGCAGCTCTTGTCGTCATCAGGATCCTTCAGTTCCTGGACGGGGGGGGTGTGGGGTCAGGATGGGAAAAAGAAAGAGTGGTGATGTGTCTGGAGAGCGGAATGAACCATTGCCGACTGTGTTCCCGCCCAGCCTGATGAACGATCCACACCAGTGACACGCCGAATGGAGAGTTAGGGCCCATCGCCGTGGCTACGGCCAGCGAATATGGATTATGGAAATGGACACGGGTATGAAATGAGACGCTAATGTGCAAGCCTGGCTTTAGGCCAGACAGCACAATGAACAGGGTGATAAGACAGACAGAGAAAGAGAGACAAATGCAGAGAGAGAGAGAGAGAGAGAGAGAGAGAGAGAGAGAGAGGGAGAGGGAGAGAGGGAGAAAGAGACATGGAGAAAATGGCCTGTAGACAGTTTGGGTAAAATTTCTTTAGACTGTTCTGTTGAGATATCTGTTGTTCCAAATATATGTTCCAAATCTGTTGTTCTATTATAGTGTCATGCTGAACTATAAAGTAAAGTAGGTATATTTATTTGGGGCAGTCATTATGTTTACTACCTGGTTTTGGTTTTATTTATTAATTTTATGCAAACTTAACTGTACTGTGTGTATGTGTGGGGGTCGAGGGGGGGTGGACTAATTACCCCCGTAAGGACAGGACATGTGTCAGATCAGGTTTACTGAAAAGAGAGTGAAGATAAGGGAAAGGGCTCCAGTCTCCCTATTTCCCTGAATATCTGTGTTATCCTGGCTCACTTTCAGCTTGGCCTAGGGGGAGCTCTTGAATCGTACAGTTGAACAGAAAGCAATAGAACATGTGAGAGTGAGAGAGTGCGTGAGAGAGAGGGGGGTCCTGTAAGGTTGATGGGCCAGGACACACTCACACACACACATTCACACACACAACATTGTTTTGATGAGGGCTCGGAGTAAAGCTTTCCCATGGTGGGAGAGGAGCATAGAGGAGAACGCAGAGCTGTGTATGAACACACAGACCCTTCCTGACATTCACAACCTATTCCTTCCTCCATCCAAACAATCACACTACTTCTGTATGTGTGTGTGTGTGTGTGTGTGTGTGTGTAGACAGTATGCCAGACTAAGTGTTCTTTGTCCAAAGATAGACTCAATATAAGCATTAATAATGTTTAATCTGTTCCAAGACCACAACAACAACAAAAACATACGGATAATGGTTACAAGCCATTTCTTTAGTCTAGAGGCTGCTTGCTTAAACTGAAATATGGCTAAAACATACATCTAATTAATCACATAATGGAAACCAGTGCATTTTGTCTAAATCATCCACAATGATTTTATTATATGGAGAAACAAATAAACAGACAAGTGCTTATTGCACTGCTGGATCTTTCTCCAAGACTTGCTGAAGTTCTACCAATGCCAGGCTCAAAGGAAGTCTGTGGAGAAAGGTTCCCCTGTGAAAGTCTGAGGAGAAAGGTTCCCCTGCGTGAGCCCTAGATGGAGGAGAGGATCATGCAGCCTGCCCAGTGACCAGGCCCAGTCACACTGCGCTTCATCCTCCGAATGGCGCCCACCTCACAGACCAGATTCTCTGGCTCCTCTCCCTCATTTCATGCTGGTCGTAAATTCACTTCGGCTCCCTTTTTACGTCACTGAAATTAAATTTCTATGTCCTTTGTGTTGAGACCACACAACGATTACACCTAAAAAGCCTGTAAAAAGGACAACACTAATGTAATTCCAAATATGACTGTATTTAAAAGCATTTTAATGTCCAATACTCTCTGCTAAGGCACAATGACCCCCTCGCTACGCCACCAGCTGGGGCTCTTATGGCCTACAGCCGCTCAAACACGCCTAACTACCCACAGTCAGCTGGATCAGCTGGATCAGACTATCCATTATCACTGCATCTTCCCTTAGTATCAGGGCATTATTCCAGCTCACAGCTACCTCCACTTTTCCAGTTGGGTACAGCAACTATTGTGTGGGTTCTTCTTTATTTTTATTGTAGCCAAAACGTGGACAGACAGTGCAGTATCTCTGCTCGGGGCAGGGGGAGGGGCTTCGTCCCAGCGCGGCTGCTTGGCAGACGGCCCACACGCCTGTACAAACACCCATCATCCTCTTGCCCTGTGACGGGGCTCCGGTCCGAGCCAGTCCACTTGCCCCCGGTACCGCTCCCCCACCGGTGGTAGAATGCTGGTCGGCGCTTTTCCCAGACGTTCAGCGACCCTTTGTCACCCCCGGGGCCCCGACACCCACTGGCCCCGGGCCACAGTCAATACAGAGCCCATCTCTTAGGTATTCGCTCGCTACAAAGATGGAGAGGTACCAGCGGGTGACGTAGAACGGCAAACCAGGGTTTTGTTATTCTTTTCGCCTGCTTAAAAATTACCTTTCAAAACTGCTCTCCATAGCTGAAATCCAATCATGACATCCAGCTACTCTGCAAAATCCCCAAACTGATTACGCGCTCAACGGTTTTTGCTTGATTTTTTTTTTTCCTTCTGGGTGGAAGTTGACTCTCCCTCTCTCTCCCCAGACACTATGCCTGCCTTGGGTTTTACTCCGTCGGTACCAGCAGGTCTGTTCTAGAAAGTACCAGGGTCTGGAGGAAACAGTGTTATTCTCATACACATTCTGTAATACAATTACAGCCAATTTATCTTCTTTGCTTGAGAAGGACAGTGAAGAGACACAGGGGGTCGTTATTTTTTAAACTCTGTGACAAAGGCTTTTGTTCTGGGTTGGTAAGATCTGTGGCTATTACAGGTGTAGAGTGAGTAGACAGTATAAACACCAAGAGTTCACTTTTTGCCACGGACACATTTTGAATTATCAGATCTTCCAGCTGCAAGCTATGCAAGTGTGGATGAATTACAGATCCCTTATGCCCCGGAGAAAAATGAAGACAGCAGCACTTAAACCAGCACCTTTACCACCTTTAATATGTAATAAATCTAAAACCCTTTCTGCTCATCTGTTATGTTAATGGTGGATTACATTCTCAGGACATTTTGCAATATCTTGCAAAAATGTACTAAACTTTCTGAATTTACTTCATCACTGCTTATATGTGTCCCACAGCAACTATTACAAATCACAGGATAGTCCACAAAGCGGGGACATGTTGTACATCAGGTGGCCTTTGTAACCCAGCCAACTTTTTCACTTCAAACATTATCCATCTGGTCCTTTCTTTCCCCTTTTTATGACACTGCTTGGTGCTTTTTATAGCCATTTGAAAGACAAAGTGACAGGAGATGTAGTCCTGTATGTTTTGGAAGTAACTATCAGTAGCTCCTGGCTAACAGTCGTATCTTTGACAGATGAACAGGTACTAGAGCTTGGAGGGTTCATCCAAGGCATCAAAGTCGAGAGAAGGAAATTAACATGAGTTTGCCAAATAATTGTCTTATTTATTTGGCACCTCATGGCAAAACGAACAAGCATGATAACAGGAATCTAAATACCACCATCTCTTAATCAAACCTTATTTCTGACCAAGGGCCTATAATTGCTCATTTTCTCGTAAATATATTTTTCCCCTCAAGGGAGAGAGTTAATTAACGCTGCATTATCTCAACGGTAACATTTGAAAGGGGACAAGGGCAAACTTGACAAACTTATGAACTCGGGGGTTTTTTATGACAATTCATAATCAAGCCAAGTTCTTTTCTTGTGGAAAAGAAAAAAAAAATCTCCATTTACTGAACTTCCTGTAGCAGTTTTGATTGTAATGGACCCAACACATGAAACAAGTCCAGTTGCATGGCCCATTGCTTGTGTGTATAACTTTTAATTAATGTCTGGCCTCATATTTTCAAGACTCCACTCCCAAGTTCACAATTTATGGGGGGGAGCGGAGGAGTGCAGTAATTGGGGCGAATCGAAGGACTGCTTTCAGTTATTTTACTCCTCCATCCCTCTCTCTCCCTCTATCTATCTCTCTCTCTCCACCTCTCTCTGTACTTGGTTGTCTTCAGCAAAACAGATGCGAGTAAACGAGAACATTGTTGAGTAAACGAGAGGCAGAAAGTGCCGAGACTAAAGGTGGGGTTTGGTGATGGTGGGGGTGAATAAATGATAAACGGTAAATGCTTTCCACAGTTTGAGCCTTTGTCACACAGACGAAATGAGGACCGTTTTGGCCCTGAAAGCCATTACCAACCCAATCAAAAGGAAAGAGAGAAGAAAAGACGCAGAAAAAGGAGGAGTAAGAGAAGATGTCCTCCAACGATCCGAACGTTTCCTCCAGCTTTATGTTACCACGCAGTGAGGTGGTTGTACGCTGGGTTAGCTTGAAGAGCACAGCGAGGTGACGCTCACAGATGCATGCTCACACTCTAGGTGTAGTCATAGCGACACACAGGCACTTTGGGCACAGGTCTTATTAGGGAGGAATGCCTTTGATCCTGCCTCACAGTTGTGCTGTAGCAGTTTCCTTGGGCAAGTGCAAAGTCATTCAGCCCAGTATGGAAAAGCACTGAGAGAGAGAGAGAGTGAGAGAGAGAGAGAGAGACTCCAAAACGTGTTCTAACTTCGCTCATACATGCAAACCGTCTCACCCTACACCGTGTAAAGTCTGTGTGTTCACATGATGGTTTGGGCTGAGTGTCCAAACGCTCCGTTCACCTGCTCTGGGAGGTTGGTAGTCTGAGCGTCTGGAAGGGTTCCATGATGTGACTCCACCCAGTCACTGTTACACTTTCCCCAGGCTCTGTGTGATGTCTGATCAGTGAATAACAGAACTAACACTGGCTAACCACTAGGATCTCTTGAGTTTTCATCACATGTGATTTTCATCTGCAAGGTGGTGCATAAAAGTATATGTATTTATATGTATATGTATTTATATGTATATGTATTTATATGTTTATATTATATGTATTTTAATCTTCAAATTTATGTATGTATTTAGTAAGTAATACAGAAATATAAACAACAAATTCAGGATGGAGTGGATTGGAAATTTGGCAACACGTCTTGATTACATGAGTTGTATTCATGAAAGTGTCGAGAATAAAACATTTTAAATTCATATTCCTGATATATACTACAACAACTGCATCATTCACTGTTATGAGAATTTACAAAGTAAAAACCATCTGTGCTAACCACAGCTCTTTCCATTGTGCTATTAATGATGAAGGCATATCGAGCAGTTGATGGAACCGTATGAGAGCATCTTACTGGTGTGCTCCTTGTGTAATGAACCTACACAGCACAGCGTTAAATGACTTAGTGACGTGAAGTTTTTGTAGCATTACAAGGTAAAGTTTGCGAAAGAACTTCATGTTGGCTTGATAAAGTGGCTAACAAGGAGGAAAAAGAATTTAATAATTTGAAATTATGGACCAAAAGATCATTTCTTTCTGAAGACAGATCAGTCAAAGGGAGTGGCTACTGTGATGGTCTAAGTGGAATGTATTTGCAATTGTTCTAAAATCATATATGTGTCAGTACTGGGAACCAGTTTTAAACCACCAGTTGCCCCAGTTGCCCCAAGTTTTGTTTCTGCACCCATCAAAGAGGTTACATTTTTGCAAATTTATAAAACAAGCAAGTACAACATACCTCATGTAAATATAGATTTATTGTACACTATTGTGATCTATAATATTATAATTCTCATTAATCTGATGCTACCATACTTTTGACAGATGTGCTTATCTTTATGCAATATGGTGAAATATAACAAGCTAATCTGGTCAATTTGTATCCAACAGAAAGTTCTCCTTAAGCAAACATCTAACAAACGACCTTTGCTACTAGTGCACAGAACTCTCTAGAACTAGGCAGAAGTGTTGCCTCCTTTAAGGCCCTCAGTTTAAGAGCATTAATAAAGATCTCAGATCTCCAAGCTGTTTGAGCGCAAGTGTTTGGCAGGTGTGTTATTTATGCAGTGGGAGGGAGATGGAGGGAGGGAGGTGGAGGGAGAGAGGTGGAGCTCATTTACAGACCCTGCTTCTCTTCATGACAGGCTTTCCTCACTCCCACACCTCTCTCTCTCTCCCCTCCATCTCCTGTCTCTCTCCTCTCTCTCCTTCCCCTCTTCCTCTCTCCTTCACCTTCTTCTCCCTCTCATTCTCCTTCTCTCCCTCTCCTTTCTTTCTCTCTCTCTCCTTCTTGTCCCTCCTACTGTCTTCTCTCCCTCCCTCTCTCTCTCCCACACTCTCCCCTCTCTCTCCTCTCTCCCTCCCTCTCTCTCTCTTTCTCACCCCCTCTCGCTCCTTCTCCTCTCTCTCATCCCTTTCTCACACAGTTTCTCCTTCTGAGCACTAATGCGCCTAGTCATCAATCCACCTGTCACTGGAAGGTGCCCACACACACACACACACACACACACACGTGTATGGGCATGCATGCAGGTACGAAATGTCCTCACTCATCACCTGAACTGCTGGCTCCAAATCATCACTTTTACACCCCTGTAATCTATTTCTAACCCTCCTGTCTCTTTTTATCTATTCCTGCGTTGTCTTTTCTCTTCTTTCTCTGCGTTTCCTCCCCTCCCTCTTCATGTAACACGGCTGCTCTAAAGATGAAGATCCCGCCGGGGGAATGACTTGGCAGAAGGTTGCACTTCGTTATCACAGAGGAAAAAAAAAAGTGAGGCCTTGTGTCTGCCTCCTACTCCATACGCCTGCTTCCAGTTTGCATTTCGAAGAAGAATATTGATTAGGAATGAACAGTGAAAGATGGAAGAGTTTCACTACCTTCTCAATCCCTTCTCTTTCATCCCAGCGAGAGCCAGAAAGCAGGGAGATGTTACACATGTATCTGATCTCTCCTAGTTGTGTTTTGAGACATTTGGAGAGGATTTGATACGCTTTATACTTTGCTTCTCCTCATAAATGCAGAACGATGGGAGTGTGTATGTGTGTGTGTGTGTGTGTGTGTGTGTGTGTGTGTATACATGCCCTTGTCTGGAGTGAGCAGAGCAAAACCAGTCTGCCCCTCTGTGGGTGGTCCTCAGATTTTGAAGTGAAATAAGAAAATAACAACCTGCCTGCAAACGGAATAAAGAGAAGGTTCACTTTAAAAGGGGGTAAAAAAAGGCAGGCAGTCAGTCAGGACTTTGACTTTTAACAGGCGTTGTGGGGACAGGACCCAGCCCAGCACACACCATCGGGAGGGAATGTCAACGTTGGGCTCTAGTTACATTCAGGCAGAATGGGGCTGCCACATTGTGTTTAGCTGCAGTGCTGATCGCTCCAACCTGCTCTGATTAGAGGTGTTTACGCAGGTCATATGATCTGGAGTGACAATAGGACCGGACCCAAGTCTAAATCTGAAGCAAAACACCGACCTAATGAGGACCAGGCCGGCTTCCTCCCTTGTTGCCTTCAAACCGTGACAGGCCCAATCACAACGGCTGCCCCCTGATTGGAAGAGGCTGGTCTCAGTTTTTTTTTTCTTTTTGTCCCCATAGTTGTTTTCCTTGCGTGCCAAGAGGGGTATTTTTAAAGCAAGAGCTTGGGTGGAGGTGTTGCCGTGCGTTTGTAAGCACGTGTGTGTCTACATGGGTGCGGGTGTGTTTGAGAGGGGAATGGAGTATAACTGCATGGTGTCTCCATTGTTTACATAAGAAAGTGCAGGAGCTCTGCTCCGGTGTGGAAGTGATGTGGGACATTAGCGACGGCTAGAATTACAGGCCAACGTTGGTCTGGAGGCTTTTCGGAAGAGCGATGGTGTCATAATCCGTCACAATTTGTTATGAGCTATCCGATCTCCACGCTCGCCAGCCTTTGACATCTGTTTCTTTTTACACAGAGAGATATACAAGCAGGCACTAAGATCAGTGTGGCCTGAGAGAACAGGAGAGAAGGTTGGACAGACGCTACCTAACACATAACAGGTCGTACCATGATCTCGGTTACACACTGAACTGCAGTAAAAGCAGAAAGAAGGACAAGACAACACATAAATGCTCCATGACCCTAAAATCCAAGCAAATTAAACAAAGAACATCCCTCATAATGTGGAAGGAACTGGTCCAGAACCAAGCGACCAGATCCAGGTGCTGCATTAACTGCTACTCTCTCGCTCTCTTTTTCTATCTCTCTTTTTCACTGCCAGCATTAAAGCAAAGATCTAACAAAACATCTAATGCATTGTAAGTAATATATTTGCTAGATCAGCGTTTTCCTCCGATCTGAGAGGCACTTTCCGAGCCACTACGGAAGGCTCTCGGACCTCTGCCAGGTGAAGCGGGCAGTCAGTCGGGCGGCGGGGAGGCGGCCTGAGGGCTTGACGAGGTGGGAGTGGAAACATGGAGACCCCTGGCATCAGCAAAACCTGATCACTTCTGCTGTCCTGAGACCTACCCTCTGATGTGCTAAACCCCTGACTCTGGCATCGTACCACAAGGCGACGGCGCTTCTGTATAAGCAGAACGTAAACCTCAGCAAAGTTAGCAGTTACTGACTGCAGTTATTGGACTTTAATGTACTTTGAGCCACTGAGTGACGTGTTGAAAGTTGTGATTACGCTGCACATCGCAGGTCCCACCATACAAAGCCATTAATGAAAAACCAGAGGATGGTGTTCGGTGAGCGCGTACGCCATGTTGGATCTTACAAAGAACACCGAGCGGCACTCAGTCCTTTTCTGAACGAGGTTGAGGAGCAGAAATCGTTTCACAGCTAGGAGTAAACAAGGCGCTAGAAGCCAAAGGAAAGAAAGTCCTTCAGTTATCAAACACACAATAAGGAACGTTATCCAGTCCTCTCGTCTTTCTCTTCTGGCCATTAAGCTATCAGGTGCTGACCCGACTGTGGGCGTGGGGTGGTTAGGGGGGCTGCAGAGGGGCGGACGGGCGTGGCCCCGCGCAGCCTCACTTCTGCAGCTCTGTGCCACTTGCAAACGCCTTAATTAGCTTGTTATTTTGCCATGCAAACTATTCCCGGCCACTGCAAAAAAGACCCCCGCCACGCGTGCTCAATGCTCTCAGAACTCGGCCAACCGGGGAGAGAGCATGCAACGCAGGGGGGCGGGCGGGGGGGGGGGGGGCCCACCGGGTCGCCCACAAAGGCAATTT
>JAOXYF010000024.1:9013113-9031191 GCA_028565775.1 Sternarchorhynchus goeldii
GAGCGTGAGGTAGCCTGGAGATGCTACTCTGTGAGCGTGAGGTAGGCTGGGGGTGCTACTCTGTGAGCGTGAGGTAGCCTGGAGATGCTACTCTGTGAGCGTGAGGTAGGCTGGGGGTGCTACTCTGTGAGCGTGAGGTAGGCTGGGGGTGCTAATTTGTGAATCGTGAGGTAGGCTGGGGGTGCTACTCTGGATGCCCAAACTGGGCTAACAAGGTCTGCCTTGTTTATGGCAGCACATTATAGTGGACATTGGGATATTTCGATGTTCCGTTTTAGTTACAGCGCTGATTTTTCAAACTCCAGATAAGTTAATTTAGTACTGCCAGCAGTGTAGTGGAAAATCACAAATAAACACAGAAATGTACTTTTTTTTTTTAATTCACTGAAATGACAGCAGGTCTGGCCATAACCACTACAAACCACTCAATACCACACCAATCAAATGTAGAACTATTACTGAGCCACTACAGTAATGTCTGCTGATGTATCAGTTATTCTGCTGTAGACTGGGGGAGGGATGGTGCTGCCGAGGAGGCCGTCTCCGGGGTCGGTATGGTGTTTAAGTCGCCGGGGGGAACAGCAGCTAAGCAACAGTCCCTGGCTTTGTCTCTGCTTGTTTTGTTTATGGTGTTTATCTGTGCCCTCAGACGATACAGACATTCACCCTCTCCGCAGGTGTGTTGTCCTCTGAGAGCGAGAAATTAATTAGAAAACAAAGAAAGCCGGACTCCGCGCCAGTGGGTATGAAATTAATGTGCCCAAAGTGAGTGCTCTGCGCACGGTTCACGCACGTGTCTATAAACGATAAAGGAACGATAGCTTCCATGCAAACCATCTTGTTGAAACACGGCTCACTGAAGCAGAATAAAGTGCATCAGAATGAAACTCAGCCCAGCAAATCAAAGTACAAGCAATATGAAAGAATGAACATTAAAAACACACACACAGATTAGATAACGCAAAAAAAAAAAAAAGTACTGGGGAAATGAGGTGAGGGTATTGAACTCCGTCGTCGGGAGAGAAGTCTCCAAGCAGGATCCAAGTGCCTCTTCTCTAGTGTGGGAAAATAAATAAATAAATATTTCAGATGTTGTCGTAATTGAGTATGCATTTCATCCTGTTATTAGAGTCTTTGGGATTGTAATCCAAACGTGTGTGTAGTGAAGTACCTATTCTTGCTTTTTAAGGCCCATGATAATAAGCTTCATTTGTTTTCTTCAAACTGCCTGAAAATTGCTGCAGCTCCTTTGTTAGGAGCGTTAAAAATGTCTTCCACATACTGCAGTTTGAGATAGAGAACTAGGTTCATCTACAGAAGCACTCTAATAAAACCTCAAAATTAAAGTCTTCACCCAGAACACCCCCACACACACACACGCACAAACACACACTACACACAGACACCACACACACAAACACACACTACACACACACACCACAGACACCACACACACAAACACACCCAACGCACATTTATTTTTATTAAAGAGCAAAGAAATGCACTAGAGAGCAATGGCGGGAGGGATGAACCAGACGGAAAATGAATTTTCGCTTCTTTCTCACACAAAGAAAGACAAACGCTCACACACACACGCAAACACGATCAGTCGAGACGCCGACCGCCACCCCTGCCCGTTGCCGCACTGTGTGACAGCAGGAGTTGGCAGGGAGACGCAGGCTGCCAGGTGAGGCTCCAGCCACGCGGTGTGGATCAGATAAGAGCCAAGTGGACCGTTCACCCAGCAGAACATCTGTACCACCTCGCCACTCGAGGCATGACGCGAACAAAGCCTCGCTTCCGAGATTACATGCCAAGTAAGGGGGCAGGTGACATTCACAGCCACCCGCATAACCCTGCCTTAAGTGTAGGACTCTTCTAACCCCGCCTTAAGGGGTGGACCCCCTAAACCCACCTGTGTCTTCACTCACAGGGTGAAGTGACTGAATGAAGCTTGGGCCATAATATTTTACTCAAATGTTCACAGCTTTGCATTATTTTAATGTGCAAAAATCCACGTGAAGGGCCTTCAAATTCTGTATGGATGTGAGAGAGAGAGAGAGAACGCACAAACGCTATCACACACACACACACACACACACACACACACAGATTCTGTGCCTAATTAAAGAACACGCTTTCATCTCTTCAGTCTTGTCTGTGCAACTGGCTACTACCCATGCTTACAGACCTCTCTCTCTCTCTCTTCTCCTCTTTCTCTCTTTTTTGTCTCATTACATCTGTAATGAAGAGAGGCGACTGTCAGACAATGCCTGACCCTAGCTGTCCTCCTCTCTCAATCATTATTGAAACTACACTTGACCGCGCATGTGTGTGTGTGTGTATGTGTGTGTACACAAGCACAAAAGCTGGCACAGAGAAGAAATACACTCTTGATGAAGCCAAGCTCTAAGCTAACAGTACGGCTTCAAACACAGTTTTTTTTAAAGGCTCTTTCCAAACAGAGCCTGCCTCAACCATGAGTCAGTTCACACACACACACACACACACACACACACACACACACACACACACACACACACACACACACAAACACTGTGTCCCGGCATCACCCTGCTGTGTCAATCCTTCCGCCGCACAACACGTTGCTCATCTACCTTGCTCACCTCGCCAAGACAACCAGAATGATCATCGCCATGGTGACGTTGCTTTTTGACTCACTCTCTCATCTCCTGCAGACACTTTCATCAGAGCAGATCTCTGGAGGAGAGAAATACAGAAACAACCAGATGATTCTTACTCCCTTCATTGTGCCCTGTACCCTGTACTATCTACCTGCTAGCTACTAGCTCTCTAGCAGACAGAGTTCCATGCCGTGGATGCTGTGTGTGTGTGTGTGTGTGTGTGTGTGTGTGTGTTTGTGTGCCCCTATCCTGCTAGCACTTTGCTATGTAAGGAAATGCCTGTACAGGTATTGGCCAAAATGTGTAATAACACAAACATGTTTCTCTAAAAGAGAGAGACAGAGAAAGAGAGTACTACATATTCAGGAGTCCTGGTTTATAAGTGATGGATGAAACAGTGAGTGTGGACTCTGAGAAAATGTGCTTACCTGTTTGTATATGCTCTCTCTCTCTGTCTCTCTCTCTGTCTCTCTTTCCCCCCAATGTGTGAGTCACATTAGATCCCATTACAACACAAGAGACCTGCTCAGGATGCTACAGAATTACATAACGCTCCCAGTGGGTGTGTGTGTGTGTGAATGCATGCGTATGTGTTTATGTCTGTTTGCCCTGTGATCTCAATGCTCTATAAATACTGTGCCAGCGCAGTGACACAGCACAGCACACAGGACCCACAGCTTCCGATTGAGAGACCATATTACTAGACCTTCCTTATTTCAAGCTCTCCAGGGCTGCCACTAGTGTTCGCTGTTCTGGCTCTCCGGGCGTCATTTCTGCTACACGGTGCTAACTCAGCGAGCCGTGAGGGACCGTAGCTTCAGCTAACACCAACGTTTCCTCCTCTCAGCCCCTCCCCATCAGCTCGGCCGCGGTCATGGGAACCTCCGACTCACGATGGTGGAGCGGCGATGGTGCTGTCCCACTCACGCACCGACCCGTTCGCTTTCCGCTTGTGGTCCCTGAGCTGAACAAGTAAATTAACAAGCAATTCAGGCTATGGCATGCCAAGATTTCCCAGGAGGCTGTGAGAGAAACGCACGGGTGAGCTTTAGTGCTGAGGAAAGGGTGGGGGGCAGAGCAAACCCTGTGATGCTGCTACTGGTGGTTTTGTGGGGGTGGGGTGGGGTGGGGTGGGGTGTCAACGTTGGAGGAACCGACCCAAGGATGAGTGTGATGTCAGAACAGACACAGAAATCATGATTCATCGTCAGGGGTTTATGATCCATGAGAGAGTCCGAAGGGAAGGAGCATGTGCACGTATACACACACACACACACACACACACACACACCATCTCCATCACATAATCTTTCTAATTAAGGGTTTCACTAACACCCGAATCACGATGTAAGCTCACACACAAACAATCACAAGCAAAAGAGTACAGAGATCATCATAAAAGGGAGAGAGGAGGAGGAGAGGGGTAGGGAGAGAGAGAGAGGCACAGAGAAGGAGAGGTAGAAAGGGAGAGAGAGAAACAGGAAGAGAGAGGTGGAGAGAGAGAGAGAGAGAGAGCACTCCTCAGTCCTGTAATAACTTTAATAAACAGCACTCAGCAGTTACACTAATGCTAATGGTCGACTGGAGTTATGTTCAGTGGACCACAAGAGGTTTCCCTCCCAGTAGAGCTCCCCTCCCAGTAGAGCTCCCATGCCCACAGAGTGTTGATCCCAGCACCTCCTCCAGTACACATACACATACACTACAGAAAGGTCACTGCTTATCGTGAAAAACACAAGCATGCAGTCTAATGTTAAAGGGTTACTTTAACTCTAATATTAAAGGGTTACTTTAACTCTAATGTTAAAGGGTTACTTTTGCGTGTTGGTGTTTCAGTTCCACTGTAGTCCATCTAAATTAGTTCCGGATCAGGAAATATATTAACATTTATATATTAATATAGATTGACATTCTTTTGGTTTGTGGGAGCATGATATTCAAAACAAAGGGTAAGGAATATCTGTGTCAAACTGAGAAACACAAGTGTAAATTCGCCAAACACGACTTTACCGCCTGCTCCACTCTTCCCTTAAGGCTGTTATTTCTGGGTTTGGCATTTGTGTGTGTGTGCAAAGGGGAAACAGAGAGAGGTGTTGTACTCATTCTGCAGTATGATCACTTTCTGGATTCTTACCCAGCCACGACTGTAACACAAAAGATCTAGTATTGACAAACAAATATCCATCTTTAAGCAGGTAACATTAAGTATCACCCCCCATATGATCTGGGAGACCATGTGGAAGCCTATTACTAAACCTCACTGGTTTTTAGCTCTGTATATGAAAGATCTCTTTCATTCCTGCGTATGAAAGAACTGCCATCTGTATTACCATGCTTTCTCAGGCCACGGGTGCTGAGGTCCTATCTCCAGCAACCATACCCAAGAGCTCCAGGTCAGACAGGCAGAAGAATAGTTCAGCATCCAGGGCGCTGCTTCCAAATTGCTTCATGAGCGTTAGATCTGTTGCTGCTCCCTTATATTCTCATTCCAGCGCTTTCCCCAATCGCTAATACTGTTAGCGTCTTAATAAGACTGGGAGAACGCATGCGGACGTTGCCATGGTATCTGTTGTGTGTTGCTAGGGCGACTGCCCCGCATGCTCTTTGCACTGTCGCTTCCCCCTGCCGTCCAGGTTAAACCACGTTTTTTGAATCGCTCCCGGTTTCCATGGAAACAACGATTACCGCAAATTATATCATATTGCAAAGCGGAGGGATCCGCAGAGCGATAAACAAACGGCAAGGGGCCTGTCAAAGGTGAGACGTCCTGTCCGTCTGCTAAAAGAGTAACAATGAACCCAAACACGCACGAGCAAGCGCTTCCCATCTGACAGGCACCGAGAGCTGGTGGTGGATATGGTGGAATATAATTAGACACGGTGGTATCCGTTGGGTTAAGGAGATCAGGCAGGTGAATTCAGCACAGAGATATGGAACAAACGAGCATGAAGATCAGAAGGCAGACAGGAACGGAGATGTGGAACAAAAGCCTCTCATTCCTGTTGTCGTGGGCGGAGCCACTAAGTGGCTGCACAACTAGGGAGAAGGTTAAGAGAGGTCTTCTTTTCTTCTTTCTCTGTTTCTTTCCTTATTTCCTGTTCTCTTCAGAGGACCCAGGGTAGTAAATGCCAGCCATTTGTAGCTGTTCAGAGCAGCTTGTGCATGGCTCTTGGGTTAATTCACATCCCGAGCAACGTGCGATTTGGCCTGAGCCCTTGTGGAGAACAGTGAGAGTGAGAGAGAGAAAGGGAAGAGGGCAAAAGGGATAAGAGGCTGGCATGGGGCAGCCCGCCGTCAACGCGCTCTCTGGAGGGGGGTGCCTTCTTTTGTGTGAGCCTCCAGTTGCACAGGTCTGCCTCGAGAAAAGGGTCTGGGCAGGTTGATTGATCCGCGCAGAAGCCGATTATTCTGGATAAGTGTTTCAGATCAGCGGCCTGGTGAAAATGCTGGGGCCCAGTCCGATTCGGCAGGACACGCCATTGATCGTTGGAATCGGACTTGAGATAAACAGTTCATTTAGAGCGAGAGGTTAGAGCTATTGATCAACAATGAGGGGGGACAAGCAGAGGGATAGAGAGGGAGAGAGAGAGAGAGAGAGAGAGAGAGAGAGACAGGTGTAAAAGGGCAGAAATCTCTCATGCTGCAAGTTGCAAGTTGCCCAGCCATGAAGAAAGTCATTAATATGGTTTAGCTTCATAAAACTTGCCCAAAGAGAGAAGGACCAGGGGGCAAAACTCATAGCTCTACACCCCCCAACTGAGAGTGTGTGTGTGTGTGTGTGTGTGTGTGTGTGTGTGTGTGTGTGTGTGTGTGTGTGTGTGTGTGTGTGTATGCAGGCTACAGCCCTCAGTGAAGGGTGTGGAGACAGTGGGAGTGGAAACAGAAGGCTGGGGAAGGTGGGGGTGGGGGGGTGTGAAAGAGCAAGCTGAGGTCTGATAGAGCACATTTTAGTCTGATAGAACAGGATGGAGTATGATAGAGCAGGTTTTGATCTCACAGAGCAGGTTGGGGGTCCAGCAGAAAACGCTGGGGTCTAATGGAGCAGCCTTGGGTCTGATAGAGCAGGTTTTAGTCTGACACAACAGGCAGGAGTCTGATAGAGCAGACTGGGTCTGAGGTATACAACAAGATTATAAAGATGTATTTGAAATCGTATTAACTGAGAAATAATACAAATGAGTAAGTAATTCTCAATCTATATAATCAGAGCTGCATACATCACAAATCTTTTTCTTTTATTAAATAGTATTGAAAGTTTTATTAGTATTCTTCATTAATCTCTACCAGAAACTAACTAAGTACCGTTAGCATTCAAATCAGAAAATCATGTTAAATCAGCATAATTAACACACATCAGCAAAGTTCATTTTCCTGTATCTCACCAAATAAGGAATAATAAAGTGGGCACTTAACATGTAAACAAAGTATGTACTTCCATCTACATACATTTAAGTTACACAGTAAAAAATACAGAGCTGTTAAACTACACTATATTGTCAAAAGTATTCGCTCCCCCATCCAAATGACTGTGCACCAGTGCACAAAGCAAGGTCCATAAAGCATGGATGGCAGAGTCTGGTGTGGATGAACTTGACTGGCCTGCACGGTGTCCTGACCTCAACCCGATAGAACACCTTTGGGATGAATTAGAGCAGAGACTGAGAGCCAGGTCTTCTCGTCTAACATCAGTATGTGACCTCACAAATGTGCTTCTGGAAGAATGGTCAAAAATCCCCATAAACACACTGCTAAACCTTGTGGACAGCCTTCCCAGAAGAGTTGAAGCTGTTCTAGCTGCAAAGGGTGGACCAACATCATAATGAACCCTATGGATTAGGAATGGGATGTCACTTAAGCTCATATGTGAGTCAAGGAAGGTGAGCAAATACTTTTGGCAATATAGTGTATCTATGGTCAGTATGTACCAGTGTCACTATGTGACACTGCCCCTGTAAAACAAAGTACATGTTTGTTGCACATGTCCTGCGGACAACACTAAAGTGAACAACATAGCTTTAGCCTCTCCGTAACACTAAAAGTGCGCAGTTTATTTCCATGTGGTCTAGAAACCCAGCGGTGTAGCGGCCATGTCACAAAGGTACGAGGCTCATACCTACACCTTTGTTTGCTTTGTTTACATGCAAATTTAAAATGTGAACAGATCGATGTGTGTCTTATCCCACAGTCGGCTCTCTCCCTGCTACTCAGTGGCACACTGCTACGATGTGAACCCCATGATGCTAACTGCTAACTGCTAACTGCTGGGTTTTTCCTTTGTTGCCATCATTTATTGTTAGCCACGTATGCTATTAAAGACATGATTCATTCAGAAGTGCTTAGGGAGAGTCCCACTGGCATGTTTCACAGTTTAATTCTGTTCTATTTGCAGCACCAAGTCAGAATGCTGAGAAGGTAAACTGAGCCAAGGGAAGAGAAGAGACCTAACATCTAAAATGTAATGACTCTAAATGGCTCCCTTGATTGAGTTAAGGGGCAAATAATGTAATTGGTGTGAGCAGTGAAGCGCTGATGAGTACTGTGGCATAAGGTCTAAAGGTCACTGGCTTCTGACAAAATGATCGATTCAGTCCAGGAAGAGAAGGCGGGGTTTGCCTCCCGACAGCGGCTTTCAAACACCTTTAAAAAAATGCTTTTTGAAATCCCTCCCACCTAGAAGGCAGTTGTGTGTTTTTCTCTGGCTCTGAAGCAATTAATTAAATCACGTCAGTGCTGACGGAAGAAAATGGCAGGTAGTCTATCACTCGCCTGGCACTCGTTTTCCCTGGTGGATGGGGGGATGAGAGAGACAGGCCGAGGGAAGGTGGGAGAGGGACAGGCTTTCTGTGAGTCGGGAAGATCACTTTTTATCTTCTCTCCGTCGTGCCGATGGGTCACGTGACACAGACAGACAGGCCATCTGGTTTTGAGGAAGAGGAATGGCGTCTCCGGTGTTTCTTCTTAACCATTAGTCATTCGCTACAACGGCTCCATTTTTGCGGGAGAGCTGTCAGCCCTCGGCAGACGTGAAAGTAAATACCAACCGCGGGACAATCCACGTCGAGACAATTCAGAGCTGCTCCCTCCAAGTTTCTCACGCCCACACACGCCTACATCGGAACCCCCCCCCCTTTACCCCAATACACACACACACAGCCCCCAAACATGTCAGGTTACACTGATTACACTCCACCTGCTAACAGTCCCCTTACCCCCCCTCCCCCCAAGCTTTATTGACTGGGGCTAACCCACCCCCTAGGTTTCACCCCTGTCTAGGGTAATTGCCCCCTCCTTGCGCCAGCTCCTGCTGAAATCCACCATCCACACTGAGCAACCATTCCCCACTTCCACGTCTCCCAAGCCCTCCCTCTCTCCTGCTCTACTGTGGCGCAGCGAGTTCTAAGCACCATCTGTAACGGGAGTAATTCCTCGAGCCAAACACGGATAAGTCGTATCAACCCCGAGGTTCCACAGCTCAACCCTGAGGTTCCAAAGCCACGCTTGAATGTGGGTCAGTCAGGGTGGTGGGGGCGTGCACCGTGGGGAACACGCAAGTAAGACCCTGCAACGAGGAGACGCACAGGAGCTCAGTACCCGCACGGGGGGCACAAGAGGGCGTCGTGAGTTGCCAAGTGTTGTAAAGCACAAAGAAGTGTGTGTGTGTGTATGTATATATGACATGTGGGTGATCTACTTTGACTGGGATTTGTGGGGGGGTGACTGGGGACTGGCTGTATATACCACACAGTGGTAATGTGTATATAAGCATTTGGCAGGTCCATAAACTCATGGTTTGGTAGGTAATTGAATTTGCCACTCAATTTGGTTGTGGTCAATTTTCAAAATAGCAGTGGGTCTCTCTGTCACTCAGCTAATGCCAGTCTAAAAGAAGGAGGAAATCTTCTGACACTTATGAAACCCTGTTTCACTGTTACACACTTCACTGCCTTTAAGGCTCTTGCCACTCAGCACTGCAGAAAGGTCATGTAAGTATCTAGTTTAGTGTCTAGTGCATCTCACGACAGAAGAGAGGAGATGTTACAGCAAAGATCCAGGCACCTGGAAACCTTGGGTGTCCTTGGGAATGGACAGCACATGGCATAGCTGGGATTCAAACCTGACTCATCGTGGTAGAGGACATCTGAGCACTTTTCACTTAATAAAGCTTGATTGTCACAAGCACAACAACCAGCAGAGATGAATTCTGCAAAGAATAAAAGAATATTGATGATGTCCAGTTGGCCTGTAGGGGATTAAAACCCACGCAAGAGAACGAGAACAAAGTGGAAAAGAAATGCCAAGGACCACTGTTTGTTATAAGGCTGTCCCAGTAGACAGCTCACACACACACACACACACACACACACACACACACACACACACACACACACACACACCAAAAATCCTCAGGAGGCCATCATGCGTTTACCTCTTTCAGTAAGAAGGACATAAAAGCTTTGACAGTCTTGTATTTCAAAATTAAGGCTCCCACAGAGAGCAGTGGGGAGGGAGAAAGTGAAACACGAAAGGAAAGAGAGAAAGACAGAACGGGAATATTTACATCAATGTAACCAAATTGCAAATCACTCTATCCTTCACATTAGTCAAGTGGATGACAGCTTCCGTTTGACAGCCTTCAGGACACTGACAGTGTTTTCACATTTAATCACAGGGTTTGTGAACACAGCATGGTCTTAGCTTTGAGTTCTCCATCACACTGGACATGAAGAACATAGCCTCCATCTCCCACAAAGCTCGGCCCCCGAGCTGCCACTTTCTCCTCTATATCTCTGCATAATCAGAATCATAATCACACAATCAGAATCACAGAATCGGAATCACAGTTTGTGCTCCCTTCTGTGCAAAGCAAAGTGTGCAGCCTCACTGGTCAACGGCCTTGTTTAAAGTTTTGAGTTTTCATTGTACTTGTAGAGTCACAATAAAACCATTCTATTCTATTTTATTCTATTCTATTCCACTCTGTCAATATGCCAACCACGTCCTCTATATGCTTGCAGTGCCTCTGACGTGACTCAGCAAGAAAATCGCCTGACCGCAGTGGCAGACGTGGATTTTTAACAGGTGTTTGAGCCATGTGGAAATGTGTGTGCATGCGGTTAGCCTGTGTGTGTGTGTGTGTGTGTGTGCGTGCGTGTGTGTCATGGTCTGGGTGTGCAGAGTGGCTCTCTGTGTGACGCTGGATTACGGCTGAGGGCCCTGCTGAGAGCACAGATTGGGACTTTTTCCGACGTCCGTAATTGAAGTGGGTGTAAGGAGCCAAACTTCTCTCCAATTCCTTCATTACTGTGATCCCAAATACTGGATACCCAGATCTTGCCAGATCTCTAAACTTGGAATAGGGTGGCACATGCTTGGCCAGAAATATGGGAAAAAGCTGGAAAACTGTGGGAACAGACGTTGCAGACAATCTTGGCCATCAATGTAAAAAATAAAATACAGTAACGCTTTCAGTTGTAACCACCACACAAATGTAACCACCACACAAATGCATGTGCATATAAACACACACACACACACACACAAACTGTTAGTTTTTTGTTTTGTTCAACAAAGGAAGTAAAACCCTCCCTTCATTTGCTTTTGAAAGCTTTGGGATGATATAAAGCAATTTTTTGCCATAATTGTTTAATTATATGGTATAAATTACTTTCCAAAGCCAACTCAAGAGTCTGAGCAGGATCGTCCAGGCGGCTTGCGTCTAGTAGTGTATGGGTAAACACGGGTACATAAGAGTGAAGGACTAAGAAGAAAACCAAATGGAATAATGGAGATCCAAAGCATGAAAAAAAGAGGAAGTGCCTGGAGCATTCCGTCTCTGTCCAAATACTTTGATCACATTTCGAGTTTTTTGTTTTGTGTGTGGATGTGTGAGTAAAGACAGACAGAGTATAAGAGGGAGATTATGAAGCTGAGAGAAACTGAGAAGGAGAGGCAGAGAGGACAAAAGAGCTCCGCTAGGAACAAGCAACACGAGTGTTTACGCTCTGCGCTTAAGAATTTGGCCATGATGAAGCGTTGGTGTGCACTGGTACGTACCAGCTCGTGGTGGAAATGTGCAGGAGCTAACAGAGACATGAGTGAGGCTAACAGAAACCCAACGAAGCAGGGCAGACCCATCTAAACAGACATCAATAATGGATGGAACCCATCTTCTGAGCCATGTGCCAGAGGGGGAGCGCATAACGATGCGCACAGCCCTAAGCCTTCAGACAAAGGGCCTGAGGGCCATTGATTCTGACCTCATGCACCTCTTCATCTAGGCTAGCAAGACACTTTGGGATTTAGCGGCCATTTAATCTTTAATGCCAGCTAAAGCCTGAAGAATGCTAATTTCAGTGGCCTGCCACCAATTTCCCGTCTTTCATGTTTCTACGTTTCCTTGAATGTACAAATCTCTTTTCCCAATGGTCCTATTTAGTCACCCGCTCTACAGCTGAGGACAATTACACACAGGAAGCCAATAGGAGGAGTGTGGGGAGGGAACTCAGGGGGCGTGCAGGAAGTCCTGGAAGTTGTGGGCCGAGGGCTGACGGGAGACAGGGGAGCCCAGCCGAACTTGGCCCCAGAGTGGAGCTCTCTTCCTGGGCATGGCCTCCCAACTCTGAGGTGACCCCAAGAGCAGAGCAGGAGAGACAGAGTGTCTGTGAACATTTGCCAAAACATGGAAGGACATGGATAGTGAATGATGAAAGAGGATGAGGAAATGTATTATATTAAGGTAAGGTGACAGAAAGGTTGTTAGAGGAGCCTTGGAGTGATGGTACTTCTTTAAAAACCTCTGACCATCAATGCAAATTTTTAATTCTGTGCAACTTTCATTCGGAAAGACCACTTTAGGACTTTAGTGTTGATAAACCATCTTGCAGTTAATGCTTCTGAATGGTGTCCTGTCCTAACATCCACCTGTTCCTCGGGTTAGTCTGAAGATATCGTACTAGGCTACTAACCTAGGAGATCATGGCTGTCCCAGTGGTGATTTAGCATTGGCAATATATTTTAATCCAGGACCAGGCTCAACCCGTCTGGGAAACCTGCCCTGTGACATGTGACGCTATCATTTTCCACCATGACAAAATTAGGCTCCAATGATACGCCATTTTGTCAAAATAGGTTTTGCACACCTTATCTAAATGCTTCATTTCATCCCTAGTCCAGTCACCTGATAGCTTCGCACAATGATCCCCATTCTAACACTACAGCTGCCGATCGTCCCAGAAGGTTCCGGATAATCAACACGTGATTCTGATCCGGCGAGACACCAGAGTCAGTTATTATAATAACAATGTGTATGTGGTGACATTAAGTACTTAATGTAGAGACTAATCACCGCGTCACTCGGCTCCCCAGTGGTGCTTCTAACGAGAATGAGCTCATCGTCCTCATAATCCCGTTAACAACCGAATGAGGATATTGGTGATGGCAGAATGCTTGGCTCCACCTACCTTGGATGGACCATTTAATTACCATCCTTTAGAATTACAACAATAGAAAGTCAGGTAATCAGGACAATCAGATAACGTGGGGGATGGACGAACGGACGGATGGATGGGGTGAAGTGAGAGTGGACAGATTGTGCAGTGAGGTGACACTCATCTTTGATTGTGTTGGGGGGGGTGACATTTATCTAGGAAAGGGAGAGGGAAGAGCTTTTGTTCTTGAAAAGCTCTATGCCTTTAATAATTCAGCGGCTGTTTTCATTGTCATGTCTCTCTTTCTCTCTCTCTCTCTCTCTCTCTTTCTGCACTTACTTACTTACTTGCTGTATCTAGGAAAACAATAACTTGGTCCCTCGACTGATGACTGCGTCTGACTCACTCTGTGTATGTGTGTATGCACAATAACATTTTGTTCTACATTCTCCATACTTCACCTACCCAAATAACTAGAAGTGCATACTGTGTACAGATCCCCAAATAAATATACATCCATACGTCTGTCTCTCTCTCTCTCTCTCCCTCCCTCCCTCTCCATGACCAGCTGCCCTTCGCCACACTGAGCACCATGGCATCACATGCCCAGCAGCCCCGGATCAATCCCAGCTCACCCCTTCGCCCTGTGCTCTGCAGCGGCGTGTCCAAACCGGCCGGCACAAACCTGTCAGCTGAATAACCTGTGCTGACACTGGGGCCTGTAGCCACAGCTGACTGCATAGCTTGAGTTCCAGAAATCCGAGTCCCTCACTGGACGCGTATCAGACCACAACACAGAGAGCAACAGCACTTAGCGTTGTACCTGCAGGGTAGTTTACGTGGAAAACACATTATACATTCTGCAGCCATTTGATCAGACTCAGTTTTCCCTCCACATGTCCAGCAGGGCACTATTATCTTAATTCTCTCCTTTGTATTAAAGGAATAGTTATTCAACCCAAACGTCTGAGAAAGAAAAAAACAAACAAAAAAACAACAACCAAAACAAAACATCTATGATGCTGTGTGGTGAGAGATTTCCACAGAACAGTCAGAGCGGGGTATTCCATGGTCTGGTGATGGCATGTCACAAAACACACTCACCAAATTAGTCTTTACGTGCTCATCATTTGGGTAGCTCTCCTGCAGCCGAGATTCCCCATCCATCACTCACCCCCATTACCCACAGGTCACTCAGAGCCTTGTCCTCTACACGAGAGATACAGGAGGGCAGTCTCATTAGAGTGATGGATTTCTCTATTTCTTTCACACACACACACACACACGCTGGTCACCCGAGATGTTCCACGCGCTTTTCTCTTGTGTCATATATTACAGATGTAGCCAATCATTCATGAGGAGACTAAATAAATGATAAAACCTGGAGTGCTTCAAAGGAGGTGGAATCACACTGCCATTAAAAACACGGGCTCGCCTGCCCTTCGGACCAAGGACCGCCCCCCGCCGCCGAACCTAGAGCCTCGCGGCAGTTCCGGCCGCCAAGCATTTATCAAACCGATAATTAATGCTTGCAAGAAGCCGGGCTCCTCGTGGGGGCCAGGGGTGACATCATTATCCCAGGAACAGAGCCCTGACACAGGCAGCACACATGGCTAACGCACCCCCCCGCCCCTCCACAAATCCCCTCTCCACAACCACCCCCCAGATCTGCCAGGACCCAGTCATTACTGACTCCCTCTTCATTCATTATGGATGTGTTTGTGCAGGTGCCTATGCCTTTGTCCACTGTAATACTGTTAAGAGATGGAGAGAGAGAGAGAGAGCGAGAGAGAGAGAGAGAGAGATGGTGTAAGAGCAACAGAAAAAGAACAGCAATTAGCATGTGCCTCTGTGTGCCTGCATAAGAGAATATGAATACTTAATATACAGTCAAGTCATGAGTGTGTGTGTGTGTATGCGTGCATACATTTGTCCATTTGTGTGTGTGCGTAGGTACATTTTGCGTATGTGTGCGCGCGTCTGCTACTGGGACATCTTGTCCTCTGTCTTCACCCACATTCTTTTGTCCTTTCCACCAGCTGGGTTCACTGGTTCTTCTTGCTCAGCTCTGACCGAACCTCACCTGGAACTCTTGAGGAAAACTCCGGAGGAGGCGGAGGAGGAGCGTGTGTGTCAGGCCAAATGTCATAGAGTCACTTACTGAGAAACCATTTTGGGAGGCACCAGACAGAACCAACCCAACCGATCTCCTGATGACGCAGTCGAAAGCAAATCCTTACACTTTAGGGATGAAAACCCATCACTGACACAAAATGAACAACAGAAATAATCAACAGAGGGTTGCAGGGTAGAACAAAATGAAAACCAACAGTTGCATGAATGGCCTCATATCCTACATGTGCAACACTCATATTGGTCCCCGTCGCAATATCCTCATTCCAATGGGATTGGAGAGATACAACTGCCTTTATTCCATTAGTTCCAGGCGCGTGGGGACTAACCCGCCCCTCCTTGGCTGAAGCGCTATGGTTTTTCCTCTATAATAGGATATATTATTTCGTTCTGTGTGGGTTATTAGGGAGCAGCACTGTTGCTGCGACAATCAATTATCTGGAGAAAGTGGCACTGTTACATTTGTCATTTTAATGGAAGGCAGTGAAATTGAGCCACAGTGGAGACAATGGGACAGTGGTAGATAGGTGATGTTTACGCAGGCTCACGCACTCACACCCTCACGCACTCACACCCTCACGCACTCACACCCTCACGCACTCACACCCTCACGCACTCACACTCACAGCCATCACCTTCGAATCTCTACCTTGCTGAGACACACATACACACACACATACACACACACACACACACACACACACTTTCTTTCATCAAACTCCAGTATTTTGCAAATGAGTCTGCCGAGGACAACTGACGAGTTTCCTAGAGAATACAGGGGCTAATTCACACTGAGAATTAGAGATACAGTGATTCACTTAACGGCCATAGTCATAATTCACCCTTTAACACATTATTTACCCCTTAACACTTGAGATAAATCCTTTCTGGAAGTTCATTCCCTTAAGTAGACTCACTCTCTCTCTCTCTCTCTCTCTCTCACACACACACACTCTGTGACTCCCTTCCTCTCTCATTCCCTCTTTCTCACTGTCTCCTTCCCTGCCTTTGTCTCTCTCACTCTCCCTCTCTCTCTCTCTCTCCCTCTCTCTCTCTCTCTGATTGACCCTCTTTTCTCTCTTATGCTGACGTATGCAGAACAGACAGAGCTCCACAGTATAGGAAAAGAAACTTAGAAAAGAAACTTAGCAGAGGCTAATTTCCATTAAGAGATGACAGTCTTTAGCAGTAAATGGACACAGGAAAAGAACCATCTTTACCTCGCTAATGAATTGACTCAGCAGATTTTGAAACGTTTTGAAATTACATCCACACTGTCTGTCTCTCTCTCTCCCTCTCTCTCTCTCTCTCTCTCCCTCCCTCTTTCTCTCTCTCCCTCTCCCTCTCTCTCTCTCTCATCCCTAAGGAGGTCTACTGTTAAACAGCATTTTGCTGTTGAACTTTACACAAACAGTGTATTGCAGTGTGTGTGTGTTTACGTATACTAATAATCATTAATATGGGTTAATAATAATTGTTATGAGTCATTGAACATCTTTATCTGAATCTGTAACCAGATTAGGATGTTAATCATGGTAATGTAAAATGTAGTAGAATGCAACAAGAACTCAGTGTTTTGATTAATCTGGGTATGCAAATGATTAGAAGATTTTTTGCTTTTCTTTCTGATAACCTGAGCTGTATATCAGGAACACAGGCTCCCTTTCTGTCAGAAAGTACAAACAAAGCATGTGTGTCCTTTCTGACTGTGAGTGTTCTTTTCCGAGTATTCTCTGCGAGTGTACTCTCTAAGTATAGTTGGTGATTGTGTGCTGCGAGTGTACTCTGTGAGTATATTCTGTGCGTGTACTGTGGGTATATGCTGCGAGTATATAATTTGAGTATACTCTGAGTATATTGTGTGTGTTCTCTGAGTATAATCTGAATGTGCTCAAGTATATTCTGAATGTACTCTCCAGATATTCTGTGAGTATACTCGGTGTGTATACTCTGTGAGTATACTTTGTGAGTATATTCTGTATTCTCTATTATTATACTTTAAAGAGGGCTGTTTCATTGCAGAATATGTGTAGTTAGTAGAGTAGAGAGGAACCAGCCAAGAATAACTCTTGATGAGAAATTAATCTGTTTAGTTTTTAGACACTTTACACCTGGACTTACTTTCCTTTGTTAAAAAGTCAGAAGGTTCAAATCTGATATTAGATCACCACCCTCCCCACTCCCTGCCCATTTAACCACCCACCCCCTCCAGTGACTGCTCTCACAGAGCTGGGTAACAGCTAGTCTCTGGCTCACACACTCGTTAGGTCTAAAATCACATATGGTTGGGCTGGTCACTGTGGAGTAATTCATTTCCTTGGTTGTTTATCCCGTCATCAGTGTTTGATCAATGTGATACTCCTGGGAGCAGGACATGACCTCAGCAACCACACACATGCAAGCGCACACACACACACACACACAAACACACAATCTTGTTTACTATCTTTGTAGGGACCTTACACTGAAATTATGATGACTGTAGGTAATGCTGCACCTAACCTTAACCCTAACATTAACCCTAACCTTAACCCTAACATTAACCTTAACCCTAACCTTAACCATAACCTTAACCCTAACCTTAACCCTAACCTTAACCTTAACCCTAACCTTAACCCTAACCTTAACCCTAACCTTAACCCTAACATTAACCTTAACCCTAACCCTAACCTTAACCCTAACCCTAACCTTAACTCTAACCTTAACCCTAACCTTAACCCTAACCTTAACCCTAACCTTAACCCTAACCTTAACCCTCACTCTAACCTCAGTAACTAAAAGTAAAACATTTGGCTATTTTAGTTTTCCAAATGAAAAATACCACTTTGTGTAAAAAAAAAAAAAAAAAAAAAAAAGAAAAAAAAAAAGGGTGG
>JAOXYF010000024.1:9034098-9044098 GCA_028565775.1 Sternarchorhynchus goeldii
ATTGACGCTGTATTGGCTGAAAAAGGAGGCCCTACACCATACTAATAAATTATTGTGGTCTAAAACCAGGTGTTTCAGTTTCATTGTCCAACCCCTGTATATATATATTTAAAAGCCCAATTTATCTTAAAATAAAAACATTTTGAAGGTAAACAATTTCCTAATTGCAACAACTGCAGGTTTGTAGAATGAGGAAAACTGACAAGAGATTTTCATGTTATTCCCGCTTTCTGTTCTGACAGTTTCTGTGTGGTGTGAGCATGTGCGCCTTTGGTGGGCTTCACACTGTTGTACACATCTTGTTTATTTACAGGAACGAAGGCTAGAAAGTAGCAACGGTATGCTGCACAGTTCCTGAATTTCTAGATGTTTCCATAGGACTTCCGTAGCTGGATAAAGGGTGGAGCTAAACTCCTGGGTGGCAGTAGGTCTCCAGGACTGGAGTTGTAAATTATTTTTATTCTCTACAATACTGCTAAAAATGACATGAGCTTATATGTAAAAAACAGTATTGTTTAGTCATGGTATTGAATTTGAGGTTGCCATGTCACAACCAAAAAATCCCCAACTGTAATCAAATGAATTCTGTCACCCCGGAAGAACGGAGAGAAGATGAGACGTAGGCAACAGCAGAGCATCCAAAGTCCATCAGTAACCACGGCGACAAAAGTCTGCCAAAAACAACCCCATCCTACACACTTCCTTCCCAACACATACATACACACGCACCAGGGTCAGCCTCACGCTGCCTGGGTCTGCCTCAAGCTGGGTTACATCCCTTTGAAAAACGCCTCACTGATATATTTCATATTTATAAGCTGGCCATGGGAGAGAATTCATGCCATAGTTATCCCACTGTCAGCAAAAATCTGAAAAAAAGAATGAAAATTAAATAAAAAAAGGAAAACCATCCCAAAATATATCAGACAGTATTGTTACAGACAAATAAATACATAAATACATTTAAAAAATACTGGCAGTATGTTCCAGCAGGGTTGGACATCTGAGCAGTCCGTGGTGTTCCACTGCGAGGGACACCACGGACTTCCTTCACATGATGAATCAGTTGTTACAGCAGGACACAGCGTGGGATCAGCAGGACATGACTCTAAGTGGTCCATTAAATGAGGATCATTGGTTCCTGGCTCTCATTAAACAAATCTGATGTAGTGTGTTTACAATAACTATGTAGCGCAGAAGCACTGTTTATACTCAAACAAACACACACACACACACACATCTGTCTTCTCTTGCTTGGGCTTTTGTGGATCGTAATTCATAACCGAATCCAGACAATAAAAACATAATATGCCATATATGACCAGAAAATCAATTTTATAGCCTAGATTGCACAGAATCATCCCACAACAATCACTGAATCTGTTACCTGAGACAGACGTGCGTCTTCATGCTGCGGTGGGTTTTCCACGTGGCCCTCCTCCTCGCTCCTGCTCCTCCTAGCTCATTCTCCCTCCCCTTCACCTCCGTCACTCATAAACGGATTCACACCTCCGACCGATTTATTTTTGCCCCGTGTGTAATCCACCCATTCCCACCCCGACTGTTTCCATGTTGTAAAGATGAGACAGACTCTGTTACATATATAACAATAAATATAAACTGTCTCTATGATATTGCCACTGCCAACACACAGGGCTTTGATTGATTTATTTTATAAAATCTTTTTGTCTGTTTGTGCGGAAATCCGGGGAATGGCGTTTCCACTTAGGAAGAAAGGCACTGGCATGACGAGCGAATGCCCACACGTGGTACAGGCTTCCACATACACAGCGCCAACTGAATTGTGGAACACACTGTGGAGGTACAACCATTCGAGTGAACGCTTCTGCGGTAAAGAAGGCTCGTCTATTCCAGCACTTCCAAGACAGCACACTTGGAAACACACTGTTTTGAATCTACTGCATATGGTGTGTTTTATTCTATATGTGTCACAGAATTTATATTTAAGCATATGCATGTTTCTGGTGAACAACGTACATTATAATGGCCGACATCTACATGAAGATCCGTGCTTATATCTCGTGATCCTTTTTCTGTGCAGCAGACAGGCTGACACACAGGGCATTAGAATTTTAATAAGGGTTTGATTTGTTCAAATGCAAACAGGGAATTAAGGACCCCAGTCAACAGAAAACACTACCTGAACAAAGGAAATCTGTGTGTGACTGTAAACACACAAAAGTGTGTGTGCGCATGTGTTTGTACATGCAACCATTACGTGTTTAAACAGTCATTAAATCAAGATTCAAGGTCAAATCTACAGTGGGAACAGCGTCCAGAGAAACAGATATGATACAATGTGTATCCAATCAGTGTTTGGGCATGAACATAGAGTGTTTGCTCATCTTGGTCACATACATGTGCACACAATACAGTAAAACATACTGTGCTAGGGTTTCATGAATCACTATCAATCCTGTTCATACCTTGAATCTCAAATGTATCTGGGAACAAGGGAATTATTTAAAAATGATGTCATGGAGTAATAATATGACTGTTCTAGCGGTAATCATTTAAATGTACGTCAGAGCAAACTCAGTGGACCTGGACACGCCTGTGAGATCCGTGGTTTAACCAGGCCTATTATTGGACAAATCCCCCTGATTGAGTCATTTTGCTGAAACAAAGACTTTTCATTATTTATCATGTCACCGCACAATCAGCGACTCAAATCCAACATGCTCCCAGCAGATGGATATGATTATTCTCTACTGAGAGGGGGGGGGGGGGGCAGGAAGAGAAAGAGAGGTAAAGAGAGGATAAATGAGGGAGAAAGGTAAAGAAAGACAGAAAGGGAGGAGGGGGGGAGAGAGAGACAGAGAGAGAGAGAGTGAGAGAGAGGGGAAGGGAGAGAGAGCGGGAGGGAGACAAGTAATGAGAGACTGTGAGAGGGAGGGGAGAGAGAGAAACAGACAGGTAAAAAGAGAGGGGGGGAGGGAGAAAGAGAGAGACAGAAAGATGAGAATAAATGCAAAACCAGAGTATACTATAATTTTCACATCATTACTCTAACTCGTGCCATTAACTCTATATTTCAGTCATTCCTGGGAGAAAATAGCCAACATCTGGGTCTGTACTTTAAATTCCCGCCAGAGCCTTTGCAAACGGTCAAACGGTCCTGGTATGGTGCACACAGGACCAATCCCTGAAAACCGTTATACAAACCGTCGTCTTCCTCGTAACGCCGTGCTGAGCGGCGGGCGGCTCGCCGACGCAGGAAGGACTCTCTGAGCACTTTGGTAATGAAGATTAGTCTGGTGTTGGAGCCAGGAGTAACGCGAGTGAGTGTGACAGGCCTTTTACACACTCTGTTATTGAACCTTTCCTAACTAATTACGTCCTCAGCGCTACGACGTGACACCTATAATCAACCTCATCGCAGAGGAGAAAATCGGCTCTGTGCTGCTTCTTAAAAGATCCTGATTCTCTGCTTGCTGGTGAACGATGTTAAGTGGTAAGAACCCCCCCACCCCACAACTCCCCCGCGCTGACAAAGACACTAATACTAGAAGAACAGCTAATGCCAGGCTTCGCAGATTCCACACTGAAGACAGAGACATGGGTATTGGAAAACTTTAATAGGGCAATGCTGTCACAACCCGAGACACAATCCTGTAGTGTAAAGGACGTGTGCATGTTGGTTCAGCTTTGAAGGTACCCACAATTCACTCAGCGCGAGATCAAAGTTAGGAGGGGCTTTTAATGCCGCGGTTCAGTACTGCAGCACAAACTTAAAACCGCACGTGAATTTTGCTTTTAAATACATTTTGACAACCACGTTATACAAGAACATTTAGTCTTCGAAACAATGTCTTACAGATGCCGCAGGAAACGATATTCTTTCCTTTCATATGACAACATGTTAAGGCTTTTGATTCAGTCGTCACAAATGATAATTTAAACAAAGAGTTTAACACTTCAAAATATGTTTTGTTAGGTTTCTCACCCGTTTCCTTCCACGAGGTGTTTGACGCAAAAAGGTCCAGCTACATAAAGTGAGTCTGTCTGGAATCCCACAGTCATGCTTTTCCTATTACATCATAACCTTTACAACTAGACACACACACACACACACACACACACACACACACACACACACAACACTCACACACAACACTCACACAGGCAGGTAGGACACTCTTTTTATCCCAAAGTTATGAATGTAAATGCAAAATTCAAAACCTGCATCCATCACCAAACACCAGAACTCATCGTCTGTTATGCTAGAATATAAAACTGTAATGGTAAGCAGTATAACTATTCTTTGTAACTGACATTTCGCATTACGACAAAGCAAAGCACTTTGACGTGCATTAAAAAATTTTTTATTCAAATTTATCTAAGATCATAAAGTTATTTAGTGCACCACATTAGAAAGGTTTTTTGTGGTCTTTAAGAGTATTTTTGGACTCTTACTTCTAACCTGCTGTTGTAACTGAATAAAATATGATCTCTTGGATAAGTTACATGCGAAAAGGCACAAAATGAAATGGTTTTACTGAAAATATAAAGCACTATAGCAATTTAAAAGAATGGTTATAAACAGCAAAAGTGCTCTAATTCGTACTTTCCAGTATTTTGAAAACACAAGATTAAATGAGTCAGTAACCAATGACATCGTTTCACTCGCTGTTCCACCAAAGCAGCTTTTAAAATGTCATTTGAGTTAAAAAGGAAACCATCTAAGATGGAAGATGATTTATCAACTCCAGACGTGAGAAAAGCCAGAAAAGCTTTAGCTTGAATTATCGGCTAAAAGGCTAGAGACTCGTGCTGCTGGTAAACGTACCGAGAGCAGGCATTTGTGTGTTGTAACCTTGTCTTCTTTTGTTAACTTTAATTTGAACACGGCTGGTTATAAGAGACGGCTGCAAAGATTCTATCAAATGCCCGTTTTCTCCGTAGATGGGCTGTTGCAGAAAGCTTAGCTGAGACATACAGCCCACATCACAGA
This sequence comes from Sternarchorhynchus goeldii, assembly GCA_028565775.1. Taxonomy (NCBI): domain Eukaryota; kingdom Metazoa; phylum Chordata; class Actinopteri; order Gymnotiformes; family Apteronotidae; genus Sternarchorhynchus; species Sternarchorhynchus goeldii. The sequence continues at coordinate 9,039,074 of JAOXYF010000024.1, forward strand.
GCTACAGCACCCTGGTGCACTATACAGAGCAGTTTAGCTCCATTACAGCAACGTACGCTGCCTGCATCCCTATACAGCCGTCGAAATTAAATACTTTTTGCATTTCTTATAGAACGGGATTCATTACGGCCCTGTGGTCATGTTTTTGCTATTATGTCAATTTAAATATCGGCAAAACACTGTTGCTCTAAAAGGAGAGGCAGGAAACGTCTGTAGAAAACCACGGTCGCTGTCTATGTTTTGCTTTATATTACATTTCTGCAGACTCCAGTGGTTTTTCTAATGCACAACGAGCACCACATCTTGCCCCCTATCAGAGTCGGGTGGCCCCAAGGCTCGCGCACACATTACTCTTAGTTAAATGCACACCCAGACACATCCAGGCTCATTAGGGATTACCTTTTGATAAAAGCAACACGCTGAAATGGATGAGACCAGCACGCGTCACCAAGAAAAATGAACTCACGTAGCGTTGGACGACGGACACGGAGACGACACACCGGGGAACCGTACCGCAAGTTTATGGAAGCGATTTGATTAAACTACACGTCACGTGGAGAAAACCAATAGGTGTCTGTTGTTGTTGTTTTCCCTGGATTTACGGGGAAATATTTACAGTCCTGTTGTCGGTAAACAGCTGCAGATTTGCAATGATTCACAGTTGGTTACAAAAATAAATGCAGCTTTAAAAGTGAGCAGAGGAAAGAGAGGCCTTTAGGAATATTAGACCGACATCAGAGCGCCGGCATCAAAATAATAACAGTTCCTTTATGAGTGCAAACGTGAGAGGAAAACATAGAGGAAGAGAGAAAGAGAATGAAAAATGTATTATTATTATTATTATTATTATTATTATTATTATTATTGGTGACGGTGGTTCTTTTGTTGTAATTTATATTGTGGTTATTATTTTTGTTGAAGTTACTTTTATTAATGTGATTATTAAATAGATTTTGAAGATATTAAACTGTATTCATTTTCTGAAAATGAATTTTCAATGCTTTGTCATTATTTGTACTTTATAGAGCCATGGCAGTAAAAGGCATCCTGACAGAGAATGAGCGAGTGAAAGAGAGAGAGAGAGGGAGAGCGAGAGAGAGAGATAGCGAGAGAAACCTGCGTTCAGTGCTGCCAGGTTAATCAGTGCAAAACAAGCCGGGTGATTTTCCAGAAGAGATCCAGACCACAGGAAAACAGATATCAATTTACCTATAGAGGAAAAACGTTCAAACATAACAGCAGCTACACTTACCTGGGGACTGAAATGAGCTCATCAGAGAGTTTCAGCCCTGCAGTGAAACCCCTTAGTGAAAAGATCTTTCTATGCTATTAGATCAAAATGAAGAAACATAAATATTCCAATTAAAATGTGGATTACACCATCTATTTCTATAATAAAACCAGTTCTATTGTATGGGTGTAGAATATGGGGGCCAAATTTAGATCTGGGGGAAAAAACTGATAAAAACACAATTTAAAAACCCAATACAAAAACATACTAGGAGAGCACTGAAGTCCCCATCTCCAGTAACGCATGCAGAACAGAACTGCAATGAAATGCAATGAAAAATGCAGGCAATCACTCAATCATATGTGGGTCAAACCACACTCAAGAAAATATCAAGCTCTTCTGGCCAATCAAATCTGCTCAGAGTCCCTTCTCCTCTGCCTATTGGCCCAGCACCTCATTGGGCATGTCAATCTACAATTCTTACTCCTCCTCCACAAACACTATAAAAGACACTGGCGAGATTATGAACTCCAGAATAATTACATCAAACGATCAACTAAAGTGCTACCAATCTCTAAATCATACCATGAATCTGACACTCTATCTAAACCTTAAGCATGTACACGATGTAGAGTTAGTGACCACAAGCCAGAACTGAAAAGAGGCAGGAACAAGGAAACCCAGAAAGGCTATGAAAGCACTGGGATTTAATGGAAGCCAATGACAGACAACATTTGTTCATCCAAAATGCAAATTAATAAGAAAAAAATCTGATAATTAACAATGTGTTCAGTTTTCTTTGTGATATGCTTGAAGAGAAAACTGAAACAGTCTACACAGACACCAAGGACCTCCCGTCTCTGAATAATTTAAGAAAGGATTTAAAAATCTTCTTATACTTTTATACACTTTTATACAGACACACTATGTAAAGATGGTTTTCTATTGTCTTATTAATAAAATTATGTTTTTTGGGGTTCTTTTTTGTTGTTAAATAATTGGTTTTCCTTTTTTACATATCAGTTTGTACTGTTTGTAATGCCAGTAAATCATTATATGAGAGAGAGAAAGAGAGAGGGAGAGAGAGAGAGCAGGAGAGAGAGAGGGAAAGAGAGAGGGAGAGGGAGAGAGAGTGTGAGGAAGAGAGAGAGAGGGAGAGAGAGAAAGAGAGAGAGAGAGAGATTGGGGTGCTCTTGTGAGCTTGAGTGCTCAACTCCAGAACTCTATAATAGTGCCCCATGCTCATCTGTGGCACTGAGAAGGTTGTTTCCAGGGGCAACGGAGCATGGAGAAGAAGGGAAGCAGACACTCCAGGTTGTGTGAAGAGGTACGGATGCGGTCTGAGCATCCATCTCAGAAGGACGAGAGGTGACTCACGAACACACACGCATGCACACGCACACACACGCACACTGATATGCAAAGGATAGAGAAAAAGTTAGAATCAAGAATTTCACAGTAATCATAACAGTGTATTATTATGAGTTATGATAGAGACTTATATATCTGGGTTAACTCTGAAGACTCACAGCTGTCAGTATTACAGAAATATACATAATCCAGTGTTTATGAATGTCAGTTCTGAGTTCATGATACATGGCTGGCTGTGTTTCCCCTCTTTCCAATAGCTCATACAAAGCTTGGTAATGAGCTGATCGGTTGAATCACGGGTGTTAATTGAGCAAGACAAATATACAAAACACACACACACACCAAACGCTGTACATGAAGCCCAGAGTTGAGAGGGTCCTTTGCCTTGTATTGAATGAGGCTGGAATAAACACTACATGATGTTTTTACTGCAGACATCTCCTGTTTGCTTTAATAATGCACCATCAATAACACATGTAATTGCATTTTATGTTTTGAAACATCTAACGAAGTGAAGCAGCCCTGCTTCCTGACATGAACATGACATTCTATTGTCAATCGACAAATCTGATCAAAGGCATATGCTGATCGGTCAGAAATAACAGTTTTCCATGTTTCTTTCTTCAGTTTGGCTGCATTATCATCTAGAGTGAAGTGTGAAAGAGTGCTCTCACACACAAGCACACACAGCACTTCCTGAAGAGACTCACTGCCATCTTCCACACGTTGTGCCAAAGTGGATTACATCAACAAACAAGCAAGATATTCTTACACCACAAACGCTCTTCGTTTTGCTCTCAAGCTTTCCATTCTTCTTACATCTTCAGCATCATCAGCATCTCTATCTTCTGCTGTATGTACACACATTAAATCAACTGAAGGACCTCCAGACAGATGTGTGCTAGAGTGGTGAGAGAGCTCATCTCACATAATGAGATTCTTATGAAACCCAGAATGATCTCTCAGTTTAAAGTGCTGTTATCTCATCGATCACTCACTCACTCACACACATATGCGAGCGCACTCGCACACGCGCGCGCGCGCGCACACACACACACACACACACACACACACACACACACACACACACACACACACTTAAACCACTTTGGGACAATAGTTCTTGACACTTTGACAAAGTCAAAGAACTCGGGCCTGTCTCTAATGGGACTCTGTAAGCTCTATAAGAGTACAGAGAAAGTCTGAGGAGATTGGACATCTCAGATGGAAATTCCCAACCTGGCCTCTCAAAGAATTCCAAGACAGTCAGAAGAAAATGGTAAATTAACCAGAATGGCATGAGTGGAAATAATCACCAGCCCAACTTCCACAGCGCCATGAATTCCCATGGAATTCATATGGAAATCCCACCAGATAAAAGTGATATATTGTTCTCTAGCCCCCCCCAGCTAAACATTCCATATTAAACCATGAAACCCACAAAGATCATGTATGTTAAGGAAGAACAGGATGAACATGTCATTTTTTAACTCAACTTATCTACCCCAAAGACTTATGTATGATTCTCAGTAGACCAGGACATGCAGCATTATACTACAGTAATGTACGCATCCCTCTGTCAGATGGACATGTGTCTCTGTCAGATGGACATGTATCTCTTTCCATGCAATTGCCTGAAATCACATGAGCTGAAGAATAACTGCTTTTGGCAGTATGACATTTTAAAGACAAAACAAAATTTTACAGACTCCTGTAGAAACAGAAGTTTGCATCAGTCCAGATGGATAGTGTATTCATGGAAACTGTTAGTCTTGTAAACTTTATATGACACTTGGATGAGCAGTAGGTTGTGATGTAACCACAAAACATGCTTAATATTGCCCTTCTTCCAAAACACAAAGGGTTGAACAAGCTATAAGTGAGTCAAGCCTTCATAAGGAAGAAAACTTTCTGAATTAGTGTGTGTGTGTGTGTGTGTGTGTGTGTGTGTGTGTGTGTGTGTATATGTGTGTGTGTGTCTGCGTGCAAGTATAGACTTACGTTCTCACTCTCTGGCTGATTTAAGCTAGCAAAAACATTAAGATAAACCCAATTTAAACCCAATTTAATTCCAAAAACGAATTGAAATCACTGCTAAAGCATTTAGATGAAAGCAGCACTATAACAGCACAGTTCACCTTTGACCTCAGAGCTATGTGGCCTGACTAAGCGAACTCTAGCAGAGGAAGTTGGCCATTATGTCACAGCAAGCCAAAGGTTAAAAGCCAAAATTATTTCAAGGCACCTCCAACAACGAACAGTTGCAAAGGAGCAACTGAAGAGTTCACTCTGGAGCAGCTGATCAACAATCCAGGGTCCGTCATCCTAACCAGCTCACGCTGTTCTTCTCCACGCTCATTTTCAGAAGATACTGATGTCTTCTTCCAGGGGAAGTGGAATTAGTACTGTCAGACCTTCTGGTT
>JAOXYF010000024.1:9050434-9062446 GCA_028565775.1 Sternarchorhynchus goeldii
GTGTGTGTGTGTGTGTGTGTGTGTGTGTGTGTGTGTGTGTGTGTGTGTGTGTGTGTGTGTGCGTGTGTGTGTGTGTGGTGTGCTTGCTGTCCACACAGCGCCTGCACTTTCATTAATAGAACTCATTCATCGCATATCACGAAGATGACTTAATCCTCACCCCGGTAACAATCCATATATACTCTCCACAATTGCTCAATATGTGTGTGTGTGTCTGTGCCTCCGTGTGTGTGTGTGTGTGTGTGTGTTTGCCATTTCAGCCCCATTCTGCACCCTCTTATTCTCCCCAGACTTCATCTCGTTTGCTCTCCTTTCTCCACTTCTGCCCTTGTTCTCTCTCTCTCTCTCTCTCTCTCTCATTTTTATCACCTGCTGTACACCTCCGTGTATGTGTTCATTTGTTTTTTCAAATTAACCCGTCACCCACGTGACTGTTAGGGTAGCCAGGGCCTTGATTCAGTAAAACATAGACACATGCATATTCGCACGCTGCCATCAATCTACACTCGAGCGCGAGTGCACTCGCGCGCACACACGCCCGCCCGCGCACACACACACGCTCCATCCATCTGTGTGTCCATTACAGACCTACTGACTCTTAAATAGTTACCACAGCAACATAGAGTGGTAGAGAATAATTCATTCTGCTACGGTGCCGTGTGACTTACATTAGCCCAGGTCCCTGTCGGCCGCTCAAATAGCCTCTCCGTGTTCCTTTTGCAAAGTGCTCCGTTTCACAATTCTTTGTTTGCAGTTCCCCAACATTTTGCCGAAATACTGATTGGCTGAAACCGCAGACCGACAGTACACGCTGACTCGACACAGCTCGTGGTAGACGTGAACCAGCTCTTAGGCCTTCAGCCCTTCGGGTAATGATGGTTGCGTCTGTCAGAGCGACAAAGCCCCGATCTAGCGTTGAAAAGAAAACCGAACCGATATTGGATGCCACTAACTGAGATAAATGGTGTTTAATGATGTGAAAACTGGTCGGAGGAAAAGAGCTGGCATCGCTAATAGCACACTTTGACCCGCAAATTTAATTCCACTTCAGCAACAGAACGAAAATTTCACGACGATTTAATTTTTAATTTTAAAATTTGATTCAATTGCATATTTCTGGTAATACTGTTTGTGGCCCGTAAAGCTTCGCGAATCTTATAAAGCAATTCTCTTTATTGCTGGTAGACCTACTGTGTAAAAAAAGTTTTGTTTCAAAAATGGATTTTTTTCCACACGCATTTCTAACACTTTGCCTTTACGTTGTGTGTGTGTGTGTGTGTGTGTGTGTGTGTGTGTGTGTGTGTGTGTGTGTGTGTGTGTATTAGCGGAGGGCCATTTTGCATGTACAATCATCATTTCAGGGTCTCACATTCATAAATGGGAAATATTACACATTTTAACTTTCCGTCCGTTTCATCAAATGCAGGCCATCCAGCAGGAAATGACTCAAACATTTGTTGACCTGTCAAATATACACAACATTACTTTTCTGATTTTGGCTTTGATTTCAAAGATAACAGGACACACAGCCACCAGTGTTTCGCTCAGCTGGCAAGAGGGCGATGCACTGAGAACTATAATCAAATCAAGCATAATATAACTACATTTTGGTCCTCTCGGTCCTCCATTATGAGAGGAAGCCAGAGCACCGATCAATTGATTGGCGGTGTTGATATCCAATCAGATGAGCCGCGATTTCTTACTCAGCTTCCTGTCTCCTTTAATTTACACTAGTTACATGCTTGACAGAAGGAGCTCAAGTATAATACGCGCCGAGAGACTGAAACAAATTACATGTCATATTAAAGCTGAAGAAAATGAGATTAGGATGGACTAATGTTTGATTAATACCCCACACCTCTAAGTTTCCTCTGTAAAAATAAACAAGCTTACCACTTTGACCTTTAGTGCCACAGTATGTGTGAATCACGCTAACAGATTAGCCAGAAAATAATAAGTGTTTAAAAGAAAGTAAACACAAAGTAGGCTGTCTGCCTGCATCTGTTTGGACCCCTGCTTTCCTCCTCTCCATGGAAACAACAGCACACACACACACACACACACACACAAAGCACTTACATCTCTATAGTTGCATCTATATTTATCCACTATTTTATCATATAGACACCCCACACACTGTTTCCGGAGGCTTCTGTCATCGTCACACATACCTGTATGGCAGACGGGGGGGGGGGGTGTTGTTAAATACTAAAAACAATTACATAGCTGTGAGACTGAGGGATGAATCCAGACGGAGAATGACAGAATGTGATGGAGCGCGGGAGGAGAGCCGGTCCGTCCCTGACGGGTTTTGCGCATGTGAGCAGATCAGGACCATCTGTGGAGGACCAGGTTAGGATGGCAGAACCTTTCTGCTCGGCCATCACTCTCTGCTCGGCCATCACTCTCCTAATGGTTTCAGCAAAGAGGACTAGGAACATCACGGTTTCAGCAAACGTGATGTTTTGTGAATCAGAACATCACGGAACTCCAGATGTTCTCATTCTGGAGCTCTCACTCCTCTCTCCCTGTGTGAAGTGGAGGGGAGCAGAGGGGAGGGGAGCAGAGGGGAGGGGACCGGGCCAAACGCGCGAAGGGAAACGAATGAAGCCTTGTCAAAACGCAGCTGCAGCCTATGAACCCCTAATTGCCCAACTCATCCCTGTTCTACTAGAATCAATTACCCTGGCAAATTGCGGATGATTGAATAGGTGAGGCTCATGAACAAGCTCTGGTGGCTGGTGGACTTTCCTCACAGCTCTGTGGATTTCAGCTCTGATGTTGCCTTATGTTTTCTCAGGGTCAGAGATGTTGTCCTTTAAGTTTTGTAGCCCTGGGCCCTGGCAGCTGTTGTATGATAGCCTCATTTGAAGCCTATTGTTACTACACACAGACACACACACTCACAAACACACACACACACACACACTTAGCGACAGATTTAAATGCTACCATGACTCATAATCAGTAAGAATCCAAGCATGGTGCAAAGTTGATGGGTTCCTTGTAATCCTGTCGCAATTAAAATGTTCTCTAATTACCTGTTGTTTACCTAATTGTCCATTTTGAGGAATGCTATTACATCCTTTGCCGAAATAACACAAATAAATTATAATGCTAATAGGTTGGGGTCAGAAGGATGCTAATGAAAAATCTGTGGTTTTAGGCAACATAATAATCAGCAGCTTCAGTTATCATGGCTGAGGAGCTAAAGCAGTAGGAAGAAACTCTGGCCTGAGGACTTCGGAAGAGAAGCTCTTTTGAAAGTGTATTGCTGCCTATTTGTTTCTTTGTAAAAAAGCAAGTGACTTCATGGTAGATTTGGAGGAACTGAACAGCGTGAGCTCCTTGAAGGGGGAGTTGGTGTGATTCAGCTTCTGAACTTCTACAATGTATTATCTCAAAAATCCAGATGCTTTGTTTTTATGATTGATAAAATGCCAGTTTCACTAAACCAAGTCACTCTGTGATTCTCCTATCAAATATAATAAAGTAATCTTAACACACTGTGATTAACTTAGCCTGTGTGAAGCTTCAGTCCTGCAAACATAACAATTCGGTGTCTGGAAATGCAATCAGTAGAGATTTTTCTATCCGCCACAGAAAAACGTGTTCTGAAGAACATCCAAATGTGAGCACCGTTCACCTGACATGAACTCCAAGTTAGTTTTGTGTGTAAATCCAGAATGCCGTGAACACATGCTCTGATGTAGGTTCTTGTGAAGACCGAACTCAAAGAACTCAAAGTCGCTTCCTCTGCCAGATATTTAAAAGTTCTTCCAATTAATATCAGGATCACTGAACCCAACTCAATACTAAGTCCCATTCGAAGACTTAAACAATTCAAGTCTTAACATTTACAATACTTTAAGTATAGTAAGTACTTTGTACTTTACTACAATTTCGCTGTTATATTTTATTATCCATTATACTTTATCTACCTCTCTTGAGCAGCTGTCTTACATTTCTCAGTACATTTGTACCAGCTATAAATTCAAAAATGAAAAATATCTTGAATCTTGAGCCTTAAACATCTTGAGTGAAGCTCACAGGTCTTCACAATGCTGTTTTGCTCATGTATGTTCTGAAACACAAAAGTGCCAGGACATGTAGTGGGTTTTTGAGGCCACGTCCTCTCTGGAGGTACTCGGCTGGGGAAGATTTCACTGCTGTCCACTCAAACCCATCCTGTGCTGCCTGCAAACGTTCCTCTTGCCGCGAGATCTCCAGATCCATTAGAGCAGAGGCGCTGAAGGCATCATGGCACCAGACACACACACGGTGGATCAGAATTTGGGAAACTTAAGACTGACAGGATGGTAAGTGGAAATGTATAATACCTGGGTTCTGAATGTGTCTCCCAAGAGAATTTCAGCAACCCTGAAACTTTTCTAAAGACTTAAAGAACTTCAAGTAGCTGGTAAGTGCAGAAGAAAGTAAATAGAGTTAAAGTGAGACAGAGTTTGAGTTTAAAAAGCCCTTTACTGATTACTGATTTTTTATAGTTGTAATAGTTCTGCAATAGTGTTAACAGTAATTAATTATGATCGGTGTTTTTTCACTAGCTTCCCCGCATCGTTTACTCACACAAACTGGAATCTGCACACCATTTTCCAACCACAGACAATACATGGGCACTGTTGGAAAACAAATTCAACCTCTGTACGTGATTGGACAGAATGTGAGGGAAGGAGAGAGAGTCAGGGAGAGAGAGAGAGAGGGACAGAGAGAGAGAACGGGACAGGTGGATTTCAGATGTAGTAGTAGTACTTGCATTAGTAGTGCTGTTGGCTCTCTGACGGCTCAGTGGTAATCCCTGTTAGACTACACATTGACAGCGAAGGAGTACACACACACACACACACACACACACACAAACACACACACATATATATATGTACACAATTCCCAACATACAAGAACCTATATTATAGCTGTAAGGCAGCTTAGTGCTGTATCAAGTGTGGGTTTGACAGAAAGTGAGAGAGAGAGATAGAGTGAAAGAGACATAGAGAGAAGGCCATGGTCTCTCCCAATCCCTTGTGTTGCCATTTATTTCTCAGCTTTAAAGCTCCAGTTTCTCACATTATCATCCTTCACTTCACACCCCTCCCTTTTTGTCCTGAAGATATAGCCGTACCCTTCTACTCCTGCCATGCCTCTATGGCTGGTAGCGTTACTCGTCGTTTAACCCTTTAACTTACACAAACCAAATCTCTCTCTCTCCTCACGGTCACACACCATGGTTTCAATCTCTCTCTCTCTCTCTCTCTCTCTCTCTCTCTTCATGGGCATAACTGTCACAACACACAGCACTGCCAAAGTTATGAGGCTTGAGTAATAACAGCAGTAGTAACCTGGAAGATGGTAAACACAGTACATCAAATGTTATCTCTACCCCCTCTCCAAGGTATCTGATTTTCCTCTGGATTTGGGGTGATTGATATAGAATGAGAGAGTCAGAGGGAGGCAGAGAAGAGTTTTAGGTTTTTTGTTTTTTTGTTTTTTTTTAAGACAAAACTGTATTTTTCCTCATTTTATCGGGTCTCGGTAAGAAATACGTTCTACATTCCAGTCTACATCTTACTGGAGGCTCATTTAGAGCAGTTTGCTCTTTATGGATGCACAGGTCTCACCCTAACCCTAACCCTTCCAAAGTAACAGATGGTCAGGTAAAGCTGATTGCTGTGCATGGATGAGATCATTGAGGCATAGTACCTTAACCCCACATCCCACAGTAAGCCAGATTCATTCATAAGCCCAGAGCTGCCATTACTATGAAATGATAGAACTGAATGAAATAAAACCTGAACCCCAAACCCTAAAACTCACGCCCAGAATCCTAAAACCTGAATCCCAAACGCAAGTGCAAAAATGCCAAACCACCTGTACTCTAAACCTGCACCCCAAACCTGTACACTAAACCTGCACCCCATGTCCCAAACCTTAAACCCATTACACAAAGTGATACAGACCAGGACTGGGCCCATAAAAACCCCCATCTCTCTACAGACTCTTCCTGCCATATATGTAATACTGATATACAGTCTTGCAAATTAAATAAAAGTTTTGCAACATTCACATCTTGCGCGATAGCCGTCTCGAGGCATCCCGTCTCGAGGCATCCCGTCTCGAGGCATCCCGTCGCACCTGATCTCTTTGCTGCGGGTTTGGGTCCCGCACACCGCAGAGCAAATGTCAAGATGCACTTATTGCAGTAAAGGCTGTTATTATAGCACATACTTGATTAACTCCTGATCCGCTCTTAATGATTCCTTCGAATATCTAAATGACCTGCAAGATGTGATGTAATTTAAACAAAGATCGAATGGAACCAAGACGGAGAAGAATGAGGCGAGATGGAAATGACCAGAGAATGTGTTAGCGCCACCAAACAAGCCCATGAGAAAGTCCTCAGGAAATGGTGAGAACGACAAACCACACGTCACATTCTCACACAGGCTGCAGCCAGTAATGACAGGGAGCAGCTGGGTGTGACTGAGAAATCACAATGGTTAGCAGAGAATATAAACAAGGCCAGGCTGAGTGTGTGTGTGTGTGTGTCTCTCTTACACACACACACACACACACACACACACACCTGTAAACTGTCAGATAATAGGATAATAAGAAATATTATTTAATTATTAATCCCTTTACTGCTGACATTCATCCTTTGTTTTCCTATGGTCTACTAATGAGAGAAAAGTCCTCAGTAAACAAAGTGTGTGTGTGTGTGTGTAAGAGAGAGAGAAAGCGAGAGAGATGGATGTGTACACTTCACTCACACACACACACACACACAATGTGTAGACCAACTGTGCTTTCCTGTTTTTGATGGCTCTTCCAGAGTAAGAAAGGTCAAACATAACAAAGATGCTCCTCCTTATCTCACTTTCTTCCTTCTCAATCTGTCTCTCATCCTCTGCTGTCCAACTCACTCTGTGTCCTCAGTGGAACCTCAACCATCCACACAGCAGTCCATCTAACCCTCTCCTTGGTCCAGCTTCCACTCTAGATCACCACTGCCAGATCAACTTAGCTTGGCTGAGCTCCTCCGCTTCCCTTCTTTCTCCTCTCCTCTCCTCTCCTCTCCTCTCCCCCTTAGTGCTTCTTCTTTTGGCCAGGCAAGGTTAAACAAACACATGTTAAGAATATAAAACAGAACAGTGTTTTACAGGAGTAATGGCCCTGTGTGAGTCCAGGAGGGAGGTCATCCTAACATTTATTAGGTGTTTATTAAAATGTCTTAAGTCACAGTCTGGAATGGCAGTAATGACAGCTCACCAAGCTTTTTTCTTGTGTGTTCATCACCCACAGAGCAGTTTGAGAAGCACTAAATGATCACCTTCACTAAAACACAGAGTATGGTAGCAAGCTGAGGGAAAAGATCAGAGGCTCCCGGTCCAAAGCCAAGAGCCGTCCAACAGAACACTGTTGTTTTACTGTATGGACAGAAGAAAGTACTTGTTCTTGTAGGCCTCATGTGTTATTATTCTGTAATAAATGGTATTTAAATATTTCAAAAACAGTGCAAATTTGCCTCATGTGTTCTTAACTTTTGTTTACACTCATGATGTTTAGCCCTGAGAGAAACACTCACCTTGATTGACACTTTAGGGGTCTTTTAATCTTGAGATGCCAATTAAAGCTGAATTTATCCCATAATTAATTTATCCCATATATCAAATAAACAATCATTTTAACCCTCAAATCTAAGTTGGCCCACATCTTCATTTTTTTTTTTTAAATTTATTTTTTGTGCACGCTGGATGTGTCCATACATTTTCCAAGAACCGGCATAATGTTCAGCTCTTTGATTGCACATTGACTGAAAAGCACCAATTACTGCAAACATGTTCAACTTGGTCAAGCAGATGAGTGGGATGACAAACTGTGTAATGCTGGCATTGGGGGGGAGGGGCCTAAATTAAGATAATCAAGAAGTGCACTATGTAGGGTTCAGTTGGTGCTAAATACAGAACAACAAATGTAACGTTTTTGTCAAATGCAGCTAATACACGATTTCACAATTTATTCCACTGAGTGCTTTACCTGCCAATGCTGAGAATGTATGAAAACAATGACAAATGACAAAGGGTTAAAGGAGTTTTCTTTCTTTTTGCTGTTCATATTTAGCAAACACACATATGCTCACGCAAATGTACCAAATTCCACTCAAACACCACGATTCCCAATTTCTGACTTGCTGAGCCGCTTCTTTCTATATATTCCATTAATACAGCAACTGAAACCTGTAAAGAACAGCGCAACAAATATTGAAGGTTTCAAGTTTAAGTTTAAATCTTAATTATTTGACTTAAAAGCAAACTTGGCTTCATTAATTTGCCTGGATTTCAGGTATTAACAGAATCTAATAAAAAATTATAATAGCATCAATAAATTAAACAAACAAACAAACAAACATGTAATGTGTAATGCATTACTGTCAACGATTAACCAGATAAAACACCAGTTTTAGTGTCTGAGAAGTTTAAGCAGGCTAAGTGTCTTCTTCCAAAAAGGGCAGAACTTTCCACTCTGGGATCAACAAAAGTGTTTATTCACCACCTTATAGCCAAAAGGGTGAGGTTCACTGCCATCCTTTAGCTCTCTGGAAGCTTAACCAACATACTGCAAAGCTTTAAGCCTGGAATGGTAAATTCCCAAATCCATCTGCATCCATGAGCAGCCCAAATGTAGAGGTTTTTGGAGGTTTTTCCATGGGTCCAAGAAAGAAAGCAGGAAAGTGATAGAGTGCAAAGTGGCGAGTTCCTGGGCCTTCAGCAGCAGGAAGGGCAATGTTCTTAAACACAGAACATTAATGACATATCAAACGGGATTTACCATAAGTGAGAGATATAGTTAACCACATTCTCTGGCAATAATAAATACTTCGGATTTGCTGTTGTAAGATAAGGTGCCTCAAAGTGGATCCGAGAGTTCAGTACATTGGGCAGAAGGACTGAGGCTAGAGATGTCAAACGCACAAACGTCTACAAACCACGATGAAGACTCTGATGTACCAGGCAAACCTCATACTGCATTCACAATTCCTCATCATCAGAGGGAGAGGGAGGAGGAAGGGAGGGGGGGCCAGAGAGGAGAGCAAGTAGGAATGGGAGAGAAAGTGGGAGAGAGTAGGGGAGAGATAGGGTGGGACAGAGGGTAGAGTGGGACAGAGGAAATGAAGAGTTTCAGTGTGGTCAGTTCACAACCTCCCTGTCTCATCCAATCAGATTGTTAGATAGGTTGACCCTGATGCCTACTGGGTAACCACAAGGGTGAGAAAAAGCATGGTAATCATATCCACATGCACTCATCATAATGACAGGATACCCTTGAGAAACACTCAGGAATACCCTCACGAATGCCCTCACAAATACCCCCACACTCACATACACCCTCACACTCACAAACACCCTCACAAACACCCCCACACTCAAACACCCTCACAAACACCCCCACACTCAAACACCCTCACAAATACCCCACACTCAAACACCCTCACAAATACCCCACACTCAAACACCCTCACAAATACCCCCACACTCAAACACCCTAACAAATACCCCCACACTCAAATACCCTAACAAATACCCTCACACTCACAAACACCCTCATGAATACTCCCACACTCATGCTATTTTACCATCAGTAATGTTGGGTGGGCTTGAATAGTGTTAATGTTGATACCTGGGTTTCTCACTTATGGCTAAGTTGCTATCAGGGCATCAGGTAAACGGTCCAGACCTTCTGAATCAATGCACATGTACGAAAGGTACCTGAAATGAAAGCGTACTTAATATAACGTTGCTGACCTGCACAAAATCCCCTGGTTACCATCCCTACATGGCAGGTCTCATCAGGAATCTTCTGACATGCTTCAGTTAGGAGGCCTACTGTTTTACTACCTGTGGAGTACAAATCCTGTTCCACACATTCTTTTAGTACATACATAGTAAGGAAAAACCAAATAAACCCTGGGAGAAGCTACTTGTAGCTCATCCAGGAGGATATATAATAATATATAATTTCACAGTTGTGCAGCTGCGTACAAGTAAACACTCGAGCATGTGCACGCGCAGATTCAGTTCGTGCACATATGCATGCATGCAGTGCAAACAAATCACTCCACTGCCTATTATTTATGCCAAACTGTGTATATATGTGTGTGTGTGTGTGTGTGTGTAAGAACTCTGATCCTTCCTGATCTCATAGTCTTGGCACCCTGACTACATCAACAGAAGAAAGAAACCTGGTTTGTCTATCTAATCATTCTCTCCTCTCTGGCCTGTTTGAACAGGCTTAGGATCAAAAACCCTCAACACAGAGGGAGAGAGAGAGAGAAACAGAAACATGGAGAAAGAGAGAGAGAGAGAGAGAGAGAGAGAGAGAGAGAGAGAGAGAAAGTGTGTGTGCGCTATGGGAGGATAAGAGGGTAAATACAAGAATTTGTGGCATGCACACACACACACACACACACACACACACACACCCACCCACACCCACCCATTAAATGAACATGGTTGAAGCCAGTACAAATTCCATCACATTATCTGAGACTAAACTCAAGGTTAATTTATCCTCCAGCCTTTAGTAATGCAGACTATTCGATGAGCTGCTCAGGAAGTATGTGTGTCGCTGTCCAAGATCCATTATCTCAATGTTGACAGGAAGCTGACAGACCTTAAGCAGCTAAAATCTGCACGCGCACACACACACACACACACACACACACACACACACACACACACACACACACACACACACACACACACACACACACGCGCGCGAGAGAACATTAGCAGATCTTTACAGACGAGTTTACACACACACATGACCACATCATGCAAACTGCACATCAGCCCAGACACTTGACCTTTTACACCAGACAGAACATTAGGTCATGTGCTTGTGTGTGTGTGTGTGTGTGTGTGTACTTTGTGTGGTAGAGCCTTAACAATAGACTGTGAAGAACAGATTGACTTCCAGCATGTTAACTGCAAGATAAAGGGTGTGTGCTTTTTGAGTGTGAACATTCACAAAAGACTGACTAAACAGATAGAACAGACTGACTCCACGTGTGTGTGTGTGTGTGTGTGTATGGTTATCCTGTGTGGATCAGCACATTTCCAAGCACATTTCCTTTGCAGTTAACTGTGACTTTCAAAACATGTGTGTAAAAACGAGTGTGTGTAACTCCTGTCTTCCTGTATGTCTGTCTATTGGAACACAAAATCCACGACTCAATGCAAGTCCTGCGAGTGCAGGAGGAGTCCTGTCCAGACCAAGCCAGGGTGCGTATAACCCAATCAAGAGGGTGTAGTCGAGGTGGAGGTGGCCGTAGCACCGATACGTCGGCACCTTCGTGCTAACACCCTATGTGCTAACATGCTATGTGCTAACATGCTATGTGCTAACATGCTATGTGCTGCAGCAGTGGTTCCTCCTAAAGCTGCCGTTAGGTGCACATACTGCCAGGAGCGAAAGAAGAGAGATACAGAGAGGCAAGGAAGGAATGAGTCTCAGGGAGGAGCAGTGAGAGGGATGGAGTGAGAGAAAGAGAGAGAGAGGATAGAGGTAGATAGAAGAGAGAGATAAAGGGAGGTGAGAGGGCTAGAGTGGAAAAGACAGGGAGGGAGAGTGATGGCAATAGAGAGTGGTGGAGAGAGAGTGGTAAAAAGAGAGAGAGAGAAAGTGGTGGAGAGAGAGTGATAAAGAGAAAAAGTGATGAGAGAGATAGTGTGGTAGAGATGGAGGGAGAGAGAGTGGTGGAGAGAGAGAGGGGTGGAGAGAGAGAGGGATAGAGAGAGTGGTAAAGAGAGAGGGAGGGAGAGAGAGTGGTAGAGAGAGTGGTGGAGAGAGAGGGAGGGAGAGAGAGAGAGTGGTGGAGAGAGAGGGAGGGAGTGAATGAAAGAAAAAAGAAAGAGAGAGAAAAGGCCTGGCAGGCACACACTGCCATGCAATTACCTTCCTACCACAGAACGGTAGAGATTAGCTTCAGCCATT
>JAOXYF010000024.1:9065600-9068100 GCA_028565775.1 Sternarchorhynchus goeldii
CTAGTGTGTCATTAAAGATTCAGTCAGTAGGCCTCATCTAGTGTGTCATTAAAGATTCAGTCAGTAGGCCTCATCTAAGTGTCAGGGTGTGGAGGCCCCCCAACTGCATTATTCACTTACTGTTACGTCCACGCCTCCCTCACACATCATTGCGTTCACCAATGAAGGACAGTCATTATTATGTTGTTGGTTATTTTGTTGGTTTATGTTTGTGTCATGAGGTTTATTTTGTTATAGTTGCAAAATAATTTTATTTTCGGTTTTGTTTTCACTCTTCAGTCGAAGACCTGGAGGAACCTGTTGAGGTTAATTGGGGTCATGTCAGTGCATCTACTTCATCATATGTATGGACCTCAGAAGTTGGTGGTGAGTTGCTGTGCCTGGACTGGCAGGGTGTCCTGTTTCCTGTCAAGACTGGGAGGGCGTGGCCCCCGTTTCCTGTCAGGACTGGGTGGGCGTGGCCCTGCTGTGTCCCTGCCCCTCCTACCTTTTTGTGTTTGTTTGTTTGGGGGTGTTCTGTTATGGAGGACCCCTTACCGGTGTGGACTATTTGTTATTGTTCTGATTGGTTGGTTATTTTGTCTAACCCTTCCTCAGGTGCTGAGTGTTATCCATCAATTCACTCACCACCTGAGGGCAGTTATATGCTTGGTTTTTAATTATTTAAAGCCCTGTTAAGCTTCTGGATTTTGATGGTCTTTAAATGTTATTAGGCTTCTTTTGTTATAGGTGCACTTTTGTGTTTGGTTTCGTTGTTGTTATTTTCATTAAGCTCTTCAGTCAGAGACCTGTAGTCGTATCTTCATGTTGTTCACCCGTGACAGTGAGTTACATGAGAATGTTCATTTTATGTGTAACTATACAATGATTCTAGTAGCTGGATGAGCTTTGGGACGAATTAAAAACTCAGATGCATGTGCATTACAATCACTAATGTTTAAAGGTTTTAAAAGAACTCAGTCATGGCAAATGAATGTACTGTAAATTAAAGATTCACTTGAAAAGTTTAAACCAAACGTATTAGTTTAGCTAACGAAAGAAAAGAAAGCTCTGATACTGTAGTCAAAGCTGTGCTTGGCCTGAGATCCCAGACACCAGCTCGGTTGCCAGATTGGGGCTGTCGCTTCGCTGGGCAATGGGTCATAGCACTGGATGTCTAGCAGACATTTGTCCACCTGTTCATCTCCTCCTCACTGTCTCCACCCACACTGTCTCCACCCACACAGTCTCCACCCACACAGTCTCCTCCCACACAGTCTCCTCCCACACAGTCTCCTCCCACACAGTCTCCTCCCACACTGTCTCCTCCCACACAGTCTCCTCCCACACAGTCTCCTCCCACACAGTCTCCTCCCACACTCCTCTCTAGTCTCTTGCTCCACATCTTTTGTATGCTTTTTTCTTTTTTCCTGTTTTCCTTTTTCCAGTCACTTTCTTTCCAATATTTCATCCAATTACATGTCACACGTCTATCCTGTGCCTCCATCTCTCTCTCTTTCTCTCCGTCCGCCTCACATTGCTCTTTGCCCCATCTTCAGCTCCTTCTTCCCCATTGCACCTACTCCACCCGTCTTTTGTTCTCTCTCTCTCTCTGTCTCTCTCTCTCTCTCTGTCTCTCTCTCTCTCTCTCTCTCTCTCTGTCTCTCTCTCTCTCTCTCTCTCTCTCTCTCTCTCTCTCTCTCTCTCTCTCTCTCTCTCTCTCTCTCTCTGTCTCTCTGTCTCTCTCTCTCTCTCTCTCTCTCTCTCCCACATCCTGCATCTCGCTGCCTTTTCACCCTTTTTACTGCTGTACGATGTTTTTGTAGATCACACAGGGTGAGTGGAACAACCCCAAGAAAAGAATGAGTGATTGAGAGAAGAAGTGCTTTTGGAGAAAACGGCAAATAAAAGGAAAGGTTTGTGCAGCTCGACGTTCAGCACAGTGCAGCTTTAATTAACACGCCTCCTTTATCATGTCTGGACCCTGCATGGATGAACTGAATTAATACAGCCTTCCAAAACAATTAGAAAAGATACAAGAAGGTATGAACAGTGGTAAAGTTGCTTTAAAAAAAACCTTTTATGATGTGATGAATTCAAAAGAAACAGTTATCTAATGTAAAAAGCCCAAAAAGAACCCAATTTGTTCAATCTGAATATCCAACCATGCCTTATAAAATATGTATTGTTGAAATCTTGTTACAGTCATTGCTGGTAGCTTCTAAAACACAAGATGTGCAGAAATAAAGCTTTTTTCTGCTGGTTTGTTATGTAAGCTGTAAAGTGCAACTAAAGAATGTCTCGAAGTTTTTAATTTTGCAATAAAACTTAGTCATATCACAAGCTTATATTGAGTTACAGCTAATAAGAGAACTACAGTTCCCATGAGCCTTTCCAAAATACAGCAGCTCTACAAGCTATACCTTCTCGCCCATCACCAAGTGATGGAGTGGGGCACACCAAACCTGTCTCAGTTACATGGTTTTGCTAGTGGCGGTGGTGGTTGAGTAAAGCTGTGTGG
>JAOXYF010000024.1:9073100-9087302 GCA_028565775.1 Sternarchorhynchus goeldii
AGAAGTTCAAGATGACTCAACTCTACCCTACACACCTACCGATCTCTCTGTGTCTCAGCTGGAGAAGAATTCAGGTTGAAAAGAACTGAATGTCTATCTGGGAGGTTACTGTGATGTGTGTGTGTGTGTGTGTCATACTCTACGCCTTTAAAATATCTCCTTGTATCTTAACATCTTAGAAGGCTCTTCTGAGATTATGAAGCCTCAAGTTTAACCCTGCTTCCATGTTTAAGTGTTCAGTTTGTCTTTAGTAATTATTACTACTGAACATTGTAATGATGCTTGATGTTAACATATAGTCACACACACAGGAATGCATGGACACACGTGCACGTGCACACAGACACACACGTGCACGTGCACGTGCACACAGACACACACGTGCACAAGCTTTTCTCTGACCAGAATGTGAATATGTAAAAGTTGACAATAGGCGGCTTTGTAAAGAAGGTTTGATTGATTTTTGTTATCACACTGTGCCAGTGCCACATGAGATCAGCATTAACACCATCAACCCTCATCAGCTCTGTGTGTGTGTGTGTGTGTGTGTAGAATAGGGCCTAAAAATTCAACAGTCCATAATGATGAAAGAAAACAAAAGCAATAGAACCCAACTAGCAAAGAACTCTCTCTACTCCTCTCTCTCCTCCTCTCCCCCTCTCTCTACTCCCCTTCTCTCTCTCTCTCTCTCTCTCTCTCTCATAAATACAGAGGACAAACAAAGTAAGTATATGTCCTTTGCAGTTTTCCCTGTTTTCAGAAGCCTAGCTAAGAAACATGTAATGGATGGACTATGGATATTATGGTGAATGATATGAATAGCTTATATTGTGCATATGTAATTACCTAAAGTGCCAATGAGAGTTGATCTATAATGGCACACTCACTCACTCACACACACACACACACACACACCCTTTCAGCTCAGTTTGATCCTCCTTGGTTTACATGTTCAATGTTATATCAGAGAGAAGAGTAGTAATTGTAGAGGCACTTGATATTTGTTTACATCAAATGAAACATTCCAGAAGAATAGAGGCAGAGGCAAGGCTTGGTGGGGAATGGTGCTGGGATTATGTTTTGGTTTATTCGTTTGTGTGTGTGTGGTTCATTTGCTGTGTGTGTGCGCATGTGGAGCTGTCCAGTGCATCTTCACTGTTACACGTGATTGTTATGGAGTGTCAGTTATCTAAACTGATACATTCAGAACTCTCCTCCTGCAACCTTCCTTTTATCTTGTGTGTGTGTGTGTGTGTGTGTGTGTGTGTGTGTGTGTGTGTAGATCCCCTGTAGAGAGACAAGCAATGATATCCAGGACTGATGATAGTTTTGTATTTTTTTCTCTCCTGCTCGTCCTGTTTGTCCTCTGCTGAGTGATGAGAAAGGCTCACCCACATCTCCCCTCTGACACGAAAGCTATTCTCACACACTACATCGCTGAACTCTCCTTTTCCCTGCTTTCTTCGGCCTCTCTTGATCTGTGGGTCTATCTGTTCTTTATTTATGTGGTTTTTCTCTGTGGTGTCTATGATATTTCTGGCTTTCAAATATGCAGCTAATTATCCGTATATTACACATATATCATCGCACTTCAAGTTGTCGACTTGCTGGCAAAGTTTCCATGTAAAAGTCTCAGAGTCAAAGCCCTTAGAAAACGGTTTTAAAGGTGACACTTCAAATTACACCGTTACAGAATATTGCACTATAATTACTACCCTTAGTTACCATATATAGAATAACAATGTGTAACAGTTATACTCTGATACTCTGTACTTACACAGTTGGAGAAAAAGGAATCAGTGTGTGCAAATACACTGGTAGTAAAGTGTAAAGTGTTACCATTTTAAATATAAAAATGTTATTATTCCATAGATAATTATTATATTATAGATCTAGATATGCATTCTAAACACCAGAATCACTGTTTATCTAATTAATCCATATATTAGTCCAAGTTAGTCCATACAGTAGTCTAATTAGACTATATTTATCTAATTAGTACATATATTCTATTCTATATGCTAGTCCTATCATTCTAAAATTCCCTGTGTCCAAAGCTGAGGTATTCCTTTAACCTCATAGCTGTGGGAGAGGTTACTGTAACACATCGTAACGGGTTGTGATCACAGGGGTTACCATGGCAAATAGATGGAAGCTGTATCCAGTGAATGACGACGTGTTACGATCGCCCGCACACACGCTGATCCAGGAACACACACACAAACACATGGACTCGAATAACACCTCGTTCGTCTTTCACAGTCATCGATCATCTCGATCAGCACTGAGATAGTGAGTACTTACACGTCACGACGCTCACCGGCCATGCAAACACGCCCTCACAGGCCTGGGAACCGCCTTTCCCCATCGCTTCAAATTCACCTGCCAATCAACTCTCGCCTGCCAATCGACTCTCCCCGGCCCGCCCCCTTTCATCTTGGCCTGCGTTTCAGCAGCTCGTGCCACTGAGAAGATGGAAAGCCATCAAAAACAGCCACTACAACAACGACCAGCATCCAGACAACACAACGAAGAATAAGAAAACGCTGGTCTATGCAAATAAAAGAAGCACAGACAGAATGGAAGCGTCCCTGGAGGAAGCTCATTCCACTGAGTGCTCCTTGACTAGACCATGTAAAAAGAGAAATGGAACCCGGACTGAGAGCTTGCCAAAGCTATTAGTCGGCAGGGCACACTCTGAGCCGCAAAAGTCGTTGCTATAGTGCCCTAAAAGCTCCCATTCTCTCCTCCTCTTCCTCGTCCTCCTCGTCAGGAATAAAAGGAGAAAGGAGACACAGATACTACTTATCCTAGTGGCTAATAAACTTCGGCTAATTCTCCTAAAGTGGATGTAATTCTCGTAAACACGAGCACGCACGATGAAAAACAAACAGCGCGCGGATAAAGGAGTGCCAGGCTCTGAAACCCCACTTCTCGACGAGCCGCCACACTCACTTCTGCCACAGGGGCGGAGCCTGATCGTGGGACTGGATCCATCAGTCGCCTTGATCAGCTCTTGCCACGGAGGCAGGGACGGAGAGAGACGGGAAGGAGGGTTCCATAAACAACAACGTTGGTGATGATTAGAACAAGGTCTGGGCACCATAACACGTTCTCAGACTCCCTGGGCTGGAGAGGCACTGCAGAGATCTTTCACTCGTCTTAGAAATGTGCACAGTATTAGTGGTGAAAAACTAGCTGGACCACTTCTTATGAGGACCAGTTTCATTCTGAAATGGGTTGAAAAAGGGAAAAATACATCGAGAGAGAAAATAATCACAATATTTTTATTAAAGACAAAAATGATGCTATTTTACCAGGTAAAGTGACCATTGTGCTCTCTCTCTCTCTCTCTCATTCTCTCTCTCTCACTCATTCTTTCTTTCTCTCTCTCTCTCTCTCTCTCTCTCTCTCTCTCTCTCTCTCTCTGAACCAGTTATATACTGTAGCATATAGTCTGGGGGTTCTAATTAGGTGTTATATTAGAGGGCCTCCATTTTCCTCAAGGCTGCAATACAATCCACCTTTCTAAGGGAATGATACACACACATACACAGACACACATACACACACAGACACTATAATGGGTTCCCAGAAGCTTTGCTAAGCAATAAATGCAGACATACACATTCAGTCTTACACCTGAACACCCAATCTCTCACTGAGGATCTAATGGGATCTTTTAAGCTTAGCTAAGCAATAAACACAGGTATACACACACACACACACACACACACACACACACACACACACACACACACACACACACTAACAAAACCACTCTGACTGGCTCATTTATGACAAAGCTGACAGTCGCAGTACTGAGCAGAGTCTGTGGCGAACCTACTCACCATCATTGAAACAGTACACTTAACTACATTCTACACTTAACTACACCTCTCTCTCTCTCTCTCTCTCTCACACACACACACACACACACACAAACAAACAAAGACTTGGCGTGCTTGGTGAGCACTCAGACCTTGACCCAGACCTGCCCTCCAAGGGCCCTCGGGATAAGCCAAGCGTGGGCCTGAGTGCTGGCCCAGCCGCGGGGCACCTCCCTCGGGTGGTGGCCATCGCGACTGCTCACCCACATCAGTCCCACCTCCATCCATCCAGCCACCATCCAGCAACAGCTCAGGCATTAAGACACGTGCAACAAAGCATTTGCTGACACAGCGCTTCTCCACTATTAGAACAGGAAAAGAAAACAGAGCAGGAGAGGGAGAGAGAGAGAGAGAGAGAGAGAGAGAGACACACAGAGCGAGAGAGACAGAAAGAGAGAGAGGGGAGAGACAGAGAGAGAAATAGACCTGTGAGAGGGAGGTTGGATGATGGACCTGAATGGATGGTTGTGTGATAGTTGTGGTGAGCAGTCGGGGTGAATCTGAGTTTGACTTCAGTAATCAAGAACAGGACAAAGACAGATGTGCTCCCATCCATCGACCTGGTCACTGGGAAATGAAATATGTGTGAAATGAGTTCCATTTGAGTACACAAACACAGGAACACGATGACCACACACAATTAAAAGGGGGGGGGGGCGAACACAGTTGTACACAGAAACTCGCCTGGCCCCGTGTTGTGCAGGCTGTAGTCTACAAACACACTCTTGGAGGTGCAGTGTTAAACGTAAACACACAGCACACACAGCAGCAGAGTGAACCCTCCCAGTCCACCGCTCCAGATGTGGAGCTGATAAGAATGTGACCTGCATTAATGCGGCCATTTGGGAGAGAAGGGCAGGAGGCGTCAAAGCTTTTAAAGCAACTGTTTATATGCGTGTGTAATATTACATACATACATTATATATTATATATACAATCCTATTAAAGGCACATTTGTATATATATATATATATATAACTGTTCGGTTTGAGATCAGTGGAAGAACAGAACAATTCCAAAGAGAAAGTCAGAAATTATATAAAATAATTTAGACAATAGACAACCTACAACCAGACAAACACACACACAAATATTGTGTCCAGGTCAAAGAGACAAAACTCAGAAGGGTAGCACTGCAGGGAGGGGGGTGGGGTGAGTGGGGGAGAAAAAGCAAGAGATGGTGAGAGGGAGAAAATGAGAGAGAGAAAGTGAGAGAGAAAGAGAATGAAAGAGAGTAGGAGTGGAAAAGAGGTAGTGAGAGGGAGAGAGAGAGAGAGTGTGAGTCTGGGGGGGTAAAACATGATTACACTAGATGGTACAAACATCCCAGAGAGTCCTTGTGGAAATAAACTAAAATATCAAAGAAAAAAAATAACTAATGCACGAAGGGCAGATTTAGGCCAATTTCCCAAATTATGACTGCATCAAAATCCCAGAAAGAAAAAACAAACCATAATATGAAGTATTTCAATCCCAAGAGTTCATCCCTAAAGCCAGACCCTCTAACAGCTGGTACTGAGGCTCACTGACCTACTGAACCCTAAATATATTTACTATTGATATATTTATAGTGTTTGATCTTGTGTATTATCATTTATTGTCACTTTTTTCCATTTATTATTCATTTGTAACTTTGTGACTATTAGAACCAGCATCTTTAGATTCAGGGAGAGAGAGAGAGAGAGAGAGAGAGAGAGAGAGAGAGAGAGAGAGAGAGGGATAGAAAGAGAGAGAGAGAGAGAGAGTGACAAAGAGAGGGAGAGAGAGAGAGGGAGAGAAAGAGGCAGATAGAGTGAGAGAGAAAGTGAGTGACGAAGAGAGATGAAACGGAGAAAGAGAGGAAAAAAGAAAGGGAAAGATAGTGTCCTGTTTCGGATTGTTTTTTGATGTAAAATGTTGTTTGGTGCTGTTTGAGTCCATATTTAAGAGGTTAACTTCCCACGTGAGTTTTAGTACAGTTCCTTTCTTTTTAAGTTCTTTGTGTTGTATTCTCACAGTGAACCTTGCGATCCATTACTTAACTTAGCTTTGCTGACGGACCAACACTCCTGCCACAAACCCCTCTCTCTGCCTGTCTGATCCTGTCTTTCCAGAAATGTCTTCTTGGTCTGATACCAAGATTGTTTAATTTACTAGACCCGGTCACAATTGCTTTTAAATGTTCTTAGACTACAAACATTTCCATACCAGCTAAAATCACATGCTACCTTGCTAGCTAGCCACATATATGGATATATAGATATATGCACAAATATATGCATATATTTGTGCATATAAATATGCCCCCCCCCCACAATACATCCACCATCTGTTCAGGACAATGGAATGTGTAATGCTGGGGCTGTGGTTCTGAACCAGAGTGGATCTATTTGATCTCCCTCTCTCTCTCTCTCTCTCTCTGAGTGTGTACCTCGTGTGTGTGTGTGGTTAGTGATGTTGAAAAGTCCCTTGGCCCAGTCCTGATGTCCTGCCCAAGAAATGTTCTTTGTCAAAAGAGGAAGTTTTCCCAGCTCAATGCTATGCATGTAATAACACAGCACCCTGTCCAGCAGTGATGTGGTCTCTGTGTGTGTGTGTGTGTGTGCAAGAGGTAAAAAGGAGAAACGGAGAAAGTCTGTGGTATTTTAATATTTTATGGTACATTTATTCTATACATTCCATAACATTATATTTATTTCCTTGTTGGTTCTTTGCTGTTCTCTCCAGCTGGGTTCAAATGGAGAAGAAACAGAAAAACTGTTTGTGTGTGTATGTGTGTAACGTCAGTGTAGAGTAGATTACACAGCTGTGACCATGGAGTGTTTATGAGAGTCTCCTGAATGAATGTGTTTTGCCCTTTCTGGTCTTCATGGAAGTTCTACGCTCTGGATTGGTTCCAGTTCTATACTATATTGTGCCAGTAGTAAGGATGTGTGTTTAACCACCAGCCTCAGTTGTTTAATGATTTGAGGATGGACCACCACTTTTCATCAGGCTTCAAATAGTGCACTAAATTCTAAATCAGATTTTACATCAACAGCTACATGTATATACTGGAAACAAACAACTGAATCCATTCTATACTTCTTCCCAGAACTGTGTTTTGGATTGATGAATCATGTCATGTAGCTTTTGACTTTGAGGTGATGGTCTTTTATCCTTTGTAAGAAAATGGTGCTGAATCTAACTCGACTCAGACTACTGGACAGTGAGATGAGGAGCCTGTGGAGAGGAGAGGCTGTCTGAGGTGCTGGCCTTTCTCGTTACTGCTCTAACTCGTTTGTACCAGCCATTACAGAACTCATTACATTACTTACACTCTGGCACATTCTCTCTCTCTCTCTCTCTCTCTCTCTCTGTCTCTCTCTCTCTCTCTCTCTCTCTCTAGCACACACATGCACACACTCAGACACACTCACGTGCACACATGTACACTCAAACACAGATTAACATTAATTTTCATCCTTTCATTGTTGGGGATTAGCATTGCTGTGAGAGACATGACTGGCTGAATTATTGTTTGTGTTGTTGCCTGTATTACAACATCACAGTTGCAAATCAGAGCTTGTTTAACAGACAGTCAGCTCAGTCAACACTTGAAACACACCTCACTAAGATTGGAAAACGAGTTATTTAAATTTGTTTAGTTGATTTTGATAAATATATGTAAACACACTTTTTTTTTCCTATTCTAATGTGTGTTTATTCTAATAATGTGTTTCAAACATATGTAATTAGAGCCCTTGGAAATTAAAATTAAAGCTTTGCAGTGTAATTGTAAAGATATCTTCATGTCAAAAGCCTAACCAGTCAAGTGATCTTCTTATGATCTGTTTTGACTGGACAGTTTAAAGATGAAATATACATTTATAAATATATTATAAATATACATTTATAAATATATTATAAATATACATTTATGCACATCCCTTTTGTTCTTCAGTGACCAATTACTTAAATGTCTATATATGTATGTTTATGTGCGTAGGTGCTGCGTGTCCATAGATACTACACAGCATCACTTAGCCATACTTTGGCAATAAGCCTTAACTTATTCCAGGTAAGTTTTTAACAACAGTCAGCTTTTGAGTGAAGGAATCAGGGCCCCAGAGTTAGGGATCAGCTGTAAACGTCTTCCCAAGGACATGCCTCAGTGCTTCATATTGTATTGTTAAATGGCTCGATCCAGTCGTTCCAATCCATTAGGAGGAAGGTTATGAGAATCACCTGTCTTATTACATGCGCTCCCTTAACACTGACTGACGTTCAGATATATTGCTAGCACGTTCAAGACGCCGAATAACAGCAAAATACTGCAAATGCGATTTTCTCATGAGCCAAATATATAAAGAAAAAAAGAAGCCTAAAATGACATTAGAATGTGCTAAAATTGTGGGAACACACCAATGTGCTTCGTACGCAAGAAAACTATTTTGGAAACCATTTTGTTTCCCATTTTGGAGCAGGAGCACATGGGGACACAGTACAACAAATCCAGACTGAGAGAATTCCAGACTAAGGGAAATCCAGGCTTGACTGCAGCGAGGACGTTTTTGGAGTAGCAGAGACAGCAGCCTTCTGTGGTTTTCTTTCCTGCACCATCTTGCGCTGGAAAGATGTAAAAATATGTATAAAAGTGGGTCATTGCTACGGTTTTAAACTGTTACCATTGTCCCACACTGGAACCACAGAGCCACCGGCTGATATGCCCAGGACCAGCCTGTGGAAGACATCAGAAGAATGTTCTAACCACAGCAGGTTGCTGACGTGTCTCGGCTCAAACCCTCCAGACCACTCGCTTGGCCTGAACAACTGCAGGATTGGTTGTGGTAAAACTTTCATAATGTTTACGTTCCACCCCAGAGACGAAGGTTTGGTCAAGATACTCACAGCCACAAACACACAAGTGACTGAAACATGTGTTCAGGAGCTGTGTTCAGGAGCTGTGTTCAGGAGCTGTGTTCAGGAGCTGCCTTCTGAAGACATCACAATATTTTCTGGATGAAAATGAGATGTTCAAGGAGACAAGCTGTTCAAATACTGGACACAGGCACACACACACACACACACACACACACACACACAGTGTATATAATATAAATAAAATGGCCACTTATTTGTGTGTGTGTGTGTGTGTGTGTGTGTGTGTGCACGCGTGTATGTATGTCTGTGGGTTTGTGTGTGTGTGTGTGTGTGTGTGTGTGTGTGCAGGAAGCCCATGTCCAGTATTTGAACAGCTTCTCTCCAGCCTTAAAGCATTCTGACTGTCAAACATCTCCTTTTCATCCAGGAAATATTGTGATGTCTACAGAAGGCAGGTACTGAACACAACGAGTTGCAATTTCCTGAGTGTAGTTCTGACCACGGTTACTGAACACAGTTACTGAATACATCATGTACTAAACAGTTACTAAATATGGTTACGGACTGCAGTTCCCTGAACATAGTTCTGAACCCAGTTCATGAACGCATTTCCTGAACGCAGCTCCTGAACACAGCAGTTTCCTGAGTATAGTTCTGACCATGGTTACTGAACACAGTTGCTGAAAGCAGTTACTGTGTGTGTCCGTATACGTGTGTGTGTGTGCGTCTGTATGTGTGTGTGTGTGTCTCATCTGGCAGTAGAGATCCCGCATAAATTGCAGCAGGGTGCATTCCAAGCTGATCCTGATTGTTTGAGGAGTCTGCAATAATAAACAACTCTGCCTCTTTTTCACTCACCAGACCACATCATCATCATCTCTCTTTCTCTCTCTCCACTTCTCTCTTTCGCTTCCTTTTGACTATTCTTGGGTCCTCAACAGCTAATGATGGTCCACTCTGTCTATATGTTGGCTGCATTTCTCCATCTCTACATTTGTGTATGTGTGTGTGTGTGTGCGTGCATGCATATGCATATGTATGTACAGACATGGTGTAATCTGACCATGTAGACGGAGCATATAAACATATGGCATTTGATGTCATACTCACACACACACACACACACACACACAATATAAACACACACTCTCTCGGTTTCAAAAGGTGGCACAGTTCATTACCACTGCACAAGGACCCCAATCCAAACTTCTAGTGCCTATGCAAGCAGTGTGAAGGGGACAGGGAGTGTGTGTGTGTGTGTGTGTGTCTCCTGTCAGTGTGACATCAAGCAAACAGCTCCCTGTGAGAGATTACACACTGATCATTTGGTCATGAGATCACACTGGCATGCTGTCTCCATGTCCTCAGCTGTGTGGGTGTGTGTGGGTGTGTGTGAGACAGTGGCAGTATTAACTACAGATGGCACAGCTCTCGAGTCCCCTGCCACCCACTGCAGCAAGCTCACTATGTGTGTGTGTGTGTGTGTGTGTGTGTGTGTGTGTGTAAGCTGTCAGCTCTTGTCACCTAAGATAGGATTACACACAACTTTTCACCTCCCAAAGGACAAAACCTGGATCCCTGCTTTCCTCCTCCCATTTCTCCAGTCCTTCCTCTCCTCTCTCCACCCCTTCCTCTCCACCTATTCCTCTCCCTCTGTCCATTTTGTTCTTTTTTGACTTTGGATTGTGGTCTCCTCTCCTTCTGTCTTTGTCATCTCATCCATATTTCACCCCCAGCTTCCACCCTCAACCCCACCCACCCTCCAACCACATTTCCCTGTCTGGCTCATCTCATTTCATGACACCGTCCATTCATCCTTGACTGAGATCAGCAGTCATATTTCTCTCTTTCTTTCAGTCTCTCCCCATCTCATTCTCCATCACTCCTTCCCTGCTGTGAGCATGTTCTTATCTCTGGCCAATCCCACTGCGCTGCTCCCCCTAGTGTTAGAAGACAGAACCACAGACACAAGGGTTGCTGCAGACTTAAGACATTTTTGGTCTCAAAGCCCATACACCAGCCAGAAGACTTGTCAGTGCACACCTTCAGCTAACTTTCTCCTTCCAATCTTAATGCCTGAACCACAGAAAAATTCCTAAGGCATCTTTAAAGATTTTCCATCTTGGGCCTTTAAGTCATAGATTTTTACGAGGACCTTAAGAAAAGGGCACACACAACACTCTTTGCACTGAAGTTATTAAAAAAAAAAAAACCCTGACTCTACCTATAATAGATTAGTTCTGAGTAGTTCATAATTAATGATCTGCGTTAGCGGTAAATGAGCTAATTAACTACATTATCACATGTATTGATCTGTTTTAAATACTTTTACTTCACTACTTTAAAGTGGAAAAAAGGTTTATCTATAATGGATCATGTTGCTTTTGAGGCATTTCCGAATAGCTCATAATTAACTTTGCTGATATACCATATCACGTGTGTGTGTGAGAGAGAGTGTGTGAGTGTGTGTGGAAATGAAAGAAAGCAAAAACAAAAGAAGAACCCAACTACCAAAGAACAGACCTCAATCTTATCTCTCTCTCTCTCTCTCTCTCTGATGAGGTGATAATTAAAGTTGTTAAATAGGTAGCTATGCTATAAGTTGTGTAAATGAAACACCCTCAGTGTTGCACTCTGCTACCCACGGAGGGCTGACGAGTGGCCCAAACCCAGCCTGTCCACCCTTCTTAAAATATTTATCCAGCAAAAGTCCTAGTAGAGATAAAAACAAGTATTACCTTTGATAGTCCAACATTTCAGTAAGGAGACAAGGGCTCTCTCTCTCTCTCTCTCTCTCCACACACACCCTGGTCAATACGTGTCATTCTGTTATCCATTAGCTTCCCAGGAGATACAAACCCTTTCCTTCACCCCTTGTCCTTATAGTGTCTGTACCAAAACAGCAACACCACCCACCCACCCACACACCCACACACACACACACACACACACACAGTCCCTTCTGTCCCTCTGGCTTTGGCTCCTACCCAGAATGCCATTTCCTGTGCCCTGATATGATCAGCCCAGAGACCAGAGAGTGCTCAGCATTCTTTTCCCATGATTCCCGGGTGGCACTGTGGGCACGGCCGGCGAGCCAGGTCTCTCACAGCATAGCTAATGAGAATTACCCGCCTCTCAATCGAATTACCTCTGAAAAGACTCCGAATTCAAACTGACTTTTAGAGTCTTTTACTCAATTTGCCTCACCAAGATATACTTAACATGAGAGCTCAGACGTGTCTAAGGAAAAGGAGGGGGAATTATTATTATTTTATTTTATATTTACACACAGCCATCAATTTAGAATAAGAACACGGGCTACATACCCATTATAATGATACATATTTGTTCATTTTTCTTTTATTTATTTATTTACATATATTTGTGACATTAACTTCCAAATATGTGATGTGGTTTTGTTAAATAGAGACTAAAAAAAGTACCTCACTGTCTCTTCTTCTTCTCTCTCCGTCTCCTGGACTCCCTCTCGTTCCCTCTCTCCGTCTCCTGGACTCCCTCTCGTTCCCTCTCTCCGTCTCCTGGACTCCCTCTCGTTCCCTCTCTCTCCGTCTCCCTTTCTGTCTCACTCCATGTCTCTCTGTCTCTCTCTCTAATGTCAGGGTGGCTGTTTAGTTTTGCTCTGGCAGCTTTTAATCAGTCACACTTCTCAATATCACCCAGTGTTCCCATGACAACCAAATACTGCTCATGTCCAGCAAAATCGGAATCAAACACTTGCTCGGGACATTGACCTTAAGAGGCTCTTCCAGCACTCTCATTTGTTGTAGTTGTGTGTGTGTCCATGGTGGGCATGTGTGTGCGTGCCTGCAATTCTTCAACATCTCAATCACCCACACAAATCCCAGTATTAATTAAAAGCGGTTTAATCAAGACAGCCATTCTGGTGTGGCTGCGTAACAAAAGGCCTCCCTGCACAAAGAAAGAGAACGAAAGGGACGGGGAAACTCCCGCGTCTTCCAGTGTGAGACGCGAATCCGCAGAGATCCCCCAGACGGCCTCGCAGAGGAGGCAGTTCACAGAAGCCCTACTCCTCCAAAAGCTCTACAG
Organism: Sternarchorhynchus goeldii; assembly: GCA_028565775.1. Classification (NCBI taxonomy): domain Eukaryota; kingdom Metazoa; phylum Chordata; class Actinopteri; order Gymnotiformes; family Apteronotidae; genus Sternarchorhynchus; species Sternarchorhynchus goeldii. The sequence goes on from JAOXYF010000024.1 coordinate 9,085,901, forward strand.
GATCTGCTAAGCAGGGTCGTTAATGCCAAACGACGGAGACAGTCGTCAAAACAGCAGGACCAGGCATCCGCTTCGCTGGACAGCCTGTGAAGTTGGCTAAAGTGAACAGGCGCGTGTAGCGTGTCATCACTCCTCGCTGCACCGTGTCATCACTTCCCGCCGAGGCGTAATCCACTGGCCTGCATTTATTAACGTTTGAGCATGTGAGCTCCTCGTGTGTGTGCTCCAGGGGAGGAGGTCTGCGAGAGAAATCGTGTGTGTGTGTGTGGGGAGGGGTGCTCCATTATGAATAGGTCTGTGAGTAGCAACGGGAGTTGGTGAGAGTGGGGTGAGAGTGTTGTTACTGCTGGAAGATGTTCTTTGGACGCTTTGGAGATCTTTATCTCATTCATTCTTGCTTTAACGGGTTACAGTTCCTTTAAAACAATTCTGGCTGGGAGCGATGAATGAACCTTGAGTGGATTTCTCAATTTCTCTCAGCACCGAAGAAAGTGTTGACCATCACTTCATGTTGGATATATTTCTTTGGACAGAAAAGGCCAAACATGTAGACTTCAGCACTGTCAAAGGCAGAGAGAAAGAAAGACAAAAACCAGAAAGAGAGAGAGAGAGAGAGAGAGGTGGAGACTCAGATGGGTGTCTCTGTGTAATCGGTCAGCAGTCGTGGGAGAGCCATAAAAACACCCATAAAAGTAATAATGGCTTCGCCTTGGACAAATGAAAGAAGAAGTAAAATCGATGCAGGGAGGACAGAGCAAACTACAGCCCGTCTCTCCTCCAGCAAACGGCCTCCGACCACGAGGAAAAGAACAGCGAGAAAGGAATTACTTTACCCACAACACACGGATTAAATGGCAGAAATAAATCTGAAATCTAAAACACACCCAGCATCAGTTGTATTTACAGTGTGGACTGCACATTAGGAATCTCACTGATCAATCTTCCTGTTCTAAAGATACAGATATTATGTGGGATTAGCAGGAAAACATCACTCATCACTCTGACCATGATACAATGGAAAGGGCTCAGTTATCTCTACAGGAAGTCTGTATTCATGTTTAAAAAGGATTTAATCACTATTCATCTAGCTACACGTTAGAAGACCTTGAGAAGCCTTTGAAAAGACTCTTTAAACACTAAAAGTCTCTCATATCTAAAGACAATGTAGCCCCAGACTATGATTCTGCAACGATTCTGGCAAGGTCTCAATCTGCAAGACTGCAGCTCGAATCACTTTAGGACTATTTCCCATCATGCCCCTGTTAGAAATGTACATGAGAAACTGTTGAAGAATGGAGAAGAAACAGAAGGAGCTTTTGGCCACAGCTGCCTTATGTAGTGGTTTGTTTGAGGGGGGAGGGAGGGGGGGGGGGGCTAGCTGTAGTCTCCTCCAACCGCGCAT
>JAOXYF010000024.1:9088888-9100676 GCA_028565775.1 Sternarchorhynchus goeldii
GCAACAATTCTTTTTTTCAGATCCTCAGAGAGTTCTTTGCCATGAGGTGCCATGTTGAAAATCCATTGACCAGTATGAGAGTGCGAGAGTGATAACACCAAAATTAACACACCTGCTCCCCATTCACACCTGAGACCTTGTAACACTGAGTTGCATGACATCGGGTAGGGAAAATGGCTAAATGTGCAGAATTTGTCCATTTTCACTTAGGGGTGTATTCACTTTCGTTGCCAGTGGTTTAGACATTAATAACTGTGTGTTGAGTTATTTTGAGGGCACAGCAAATGTACACTGTCATACAAACTTTACACTGACTACATTACATTGTATCAAAGTGTCACATCTTCAGTGTTGTCCCATGAACAGATATAATAAAATATTACAAAAATGTGAGGGGTGTGTTCACTTCTGTGAGATACTGTCAAAGTTAAAGTTGAAACTTTGTTGGCACAATGAAACTGAACAGAACAGCTGCTTGGTCTGTATGTGCTAAAACATTTGATACAGTTCACACCATGAGCACACATGCACACGCTCACAGTCAGGTGCGATGTGGAATTAAATGGGGAAAAATGTGATGCTCATCAACACTTTAACTTAAGTGATGGTGAAAAGAAAAGGAAAACGAATTTCACAGCAGTAAAACTGCGGAAAGGCTCTGCAGAGACACCAGCTCGACCACTGAAGGCTTCATGCTCAAATAATACTGTATAAACTATGTATGTTTTTAATAGCAGGAGTATAAAATAAGAAAAGGGTTAATGTTTAAATAGATATATAGTTATATGGTTTATAAGAATGAAACTGTCACCAACCTCAATCTCTCTCTGTTTATTATGTGAGCATGCAAAACAAACAAACAAACAAACAAACATCAAACTGGGAAATGGCACCAGAAAAATGGTGTACCATCCTCCTGTTAACAGAAGGTATACTGGGAAGTGCGTCATCAACGACAGTCTTCTCCAGGGTAGCAGTGCTGCATGTCACGCACCTCTGGTCATCGGGGGGATGCCACGGGGGATGCCCGCGTCTGTGTGTGTCATGTGGGGATGGTGAATCTAGATGTGCTGTTTCACATCAGAATCCTCCAGATATCCTCCACGGGGCCCCGGCAGCTGTAGCCGCCCCCAGACCTGAGCCACCTCAGCTGGGATGCCACAACCTCTAGCCCTGCAGGACTCATTAGGATCAGATCAAACCCACATTCGGGTCCCCCCCGACAACCGAGCTGACCCAAATCATGCTCACCTGTCTGGATGTCACTCCCACCCTCTGACCAGCCAGATGAGTCAACCAGCCATTTATATTTAGGCATCTGGTTAACATATGTTGGTCGTGTTTTCGGTCGCCTGTTTCAACCACTTCAACAAAAGCAAGTTTTGATAAACCAGATTTTTTTTTTCTCCGAGAACATTTACATGTTCTTGATTAGACCGATGCAGAATAAATCAATACAATAAAAACAATGATAAAATGTACCACTGGAAATTCATCTCAGAACAGCAAGTTGCAAAAAACATGAATAATAAAAGAGAGTGAGAGTTAGAGAGCGATAGCTCACAAGAGAGAGGGAGAGAAAGAGAAAAGATGCAAGTGAGAAGTGAGCCGTTGGTGAGCCGGGGGGGGGGGGTGATGGAGGGGAGCAGAAAAGAAGAAGGGTGGCAAGAACTGGGCAGGAGTCAGGAGAAGCAGCGCTTCCTACAGCCGCACACTGAGAGACACTAGCACTCAGCAGCTGCCGAGCCGCCCACTCTCCGGTCGTCATGGAGCCCGTGGGCACGGCAACGCCAGGGAAATAAACACTCGCTTCTGCATCCTTCCCCAGCCTCTCTGATCATGTTAATGCTGACAGATGCATTTATTTATGTTTTTAGTTATTTCTCCATTTATTTAATCTTCAATTTTCAAGGGAATCCAGCAGACACTGAAGGTACGTGCGTCTCTGGGAGTATTTCGCTTTTACTTACACCTCGGAACAACAAACACAGACGCGCCATCGTGACAAGTACACAACTAGGTTACATTTTTACTAGGAAAATGATACAGTGGGTAAACAGCAGATGTAGTTATGACACTTATGAAACCATACGCCGGTCCTCGTGGCCTGGCCAGACGCAATTAGCAGCGCCGCACACAAAACCACCCGCCGCCAAGAACGCCAGTCGACGCAGGACCGGCCCGTGCCTCCAGTGTGCCAGGCGGGTAGCGTGCAGCGCGCAACTTTGGAAGAAAAACACGCTGAGAAAGTTGTTTCTTCTTCTTCGAGATCCTGTTGGCTTTCTCTACGCGCGCTTTGAATGAGAACTTGTCACCATCGCTAAGCTTTCAAAGTAGGGACACATTCAATTAGTGCTCCATTCAGGGTGAATAAACAAGCCTGGAACATCAGTGTTGAAGACCCTAGGAAATGTTATGTTTAAGTTAAATACGTGCATGATGGATTTCAGGCCTATGAAATACGTTTCTAAGCAGACTTAAAAATAAGGGTTCTTCGAGGATTCTTAATGGGGGTGTAAATTATGAATGCAACCACATAAACATGGGAACCATCCTGCATTTTGAATAGATTCCTACGGTTCTTCACCATCTGAACAAGCGTGCCGACGCAGGCCGGATAACAGCAATATTTGAAGAATTTATGGAAGCAGCGGTAGATTTCCTGAAATCAACTTAATTGTCTACGACAATAACCATCAACAGGAAGCCTTGTGTGAGTGATGCTGCGTTTGCTGGTTCAGGCTTAGTCCACCGCAGCGACGTGGTCTCAAAGAGAACGAGACGACGCCCGACGCAGAGCTTTCAGGCTTTGGCAAAAACCCGCAAACACACGAGCCGCACCTGGAAGTGTGCGCTACTTTTGGAGTACACACTCCATTAAAGTGCACACTCCAATGAAGTGACTGTGGCCAGAATATCTAATCACCTCTACCAACATGAATGAAGAGGCTCTGGGAATTACGCTCCTTTATGGACTTCACCTCCTGCCTGGGAGCCAAAACGACATTCAGCAGCAGCACAAGCACGACACTCCACTTCTCAAGAGGTGGTTTTGGTTTGGTTTGGTTTATTGTTGCTGTTGTTGTTTTTTCATGAATAATTTTTAATTGCAAGGTTCCAACAAGCATTCTAGCATTATTTGGTGTAGAGAGATTCCTACTTCTCCTAACTGAACCATCCACACACACACACACACACACACACACACACACACACACACACACACTGTATATATATATATATATATTAAATGATATTTTTAGACAGAGAGAGATTAAGAGAGGGGAGAGAGAGAAGGAGAGAGAAAGAAACATGGAAAGAGGAAAAGAGAGAGGGAGAGAGATGAAGACAGCAAGGGAGAGAGAGAGAGAGAAAGGGAGCGAAGGAGGAGGGGAGAGGAACATGGAGAGAGAGGGAGAGGAACATGGAGAGAGAGGGAGAGGAACATGGAGAGAGAGATCATGGCAACAGATGGCGGCATGTCTCCAGGCTGCTATGGATGTTATTTTTGTCGGGTTTATGAGAAACTCATAACTTTCGCACGTCGAAGCAAAAGGGGAGGGGAGTCTCATCCAAAGCGCCAGAGGAGTTGACAGAGGGAGGAAGGAGAGCGGAGGGAACGGCAACTTCAGTTGTGGGAGGGAGAGAGGGAGGAAGGGGCGGCAGAGGGAACAGCGACTTCGCTCCCTTTAAAACAGATGAAGAAGAAACGTGGGAATCCTCAGCGTGATGAGTCCGTGCTCGGCGTTCTACACTGAACAAGTGCCCAGTCCTGCAGTACTGGCACACACACTCTGAGAGTGTGTGCGCTGTATGGCTTCACGATGACTTCATTAGAGTGAGACAGAGTTTGGCTTCTTCAAGGCCCGCCACCCTCGCCCGCCTCGCGCCAGGAATGGCTGGAGACGTTCGGACGTGGAGATTTTTACATGTAACAGCCCCGTAATTAAAGAAGGGAGGGGTCAGTCTGAACCCTCTCAGAAGCAAAATCAGACATGTATCAGGATAAGGCTGCATTTGTTCTACAGGCCGGTGTCCCACAGCTAGATTTAAACCCAAGTCTAAACTATACTCAAGGGTTAGTCTGTTAATTTCCCAATGATTTAAAGCATAATGACCTATTGATGCAAACTATTATTATATATATATTAACCTACAGATTTAAAAGGCAAACTGTTCCACTGAGGTTCACTGGGCTTTTGAGGCATTTCTGTTATAAAGCTCCTTACAACCGTCAGTGTCCACACGAATCGGTCTTAAGGCTGTAAGGCTGAGGGAACTCCTCGTCACTCCAGTTACACGTGCATCTAGGAAAACCACGAGATGAGCACGTTTATTCTGAGATGTGTACTATTCAGTTCTCTTCATAAACATGAAAGGCAATCAAAGCCAATAGGCTCCTTCTTCAAAGCCAGGCTCCTCCTACACTTCACCTCTTTCCAATTCATTACCTTCATCAGTTTTAGTGTGGATCCCCCCCCTTTCAGGTAGAACGTGGTCTGTAATTACCTTGCCGTCTACAGTTCATTAGATCATTCATTAGATTTATTAGGGACAAAAATGTGTTAAATATATTCTACGAGACAGAGTGAGGATGATGTAATTCAGAGACATCTTCAAAACGAAAAGTGTTGAGCAGCAGTTTCACTGTAAGTTTGTCATTTCTTTCCCCCCCCTTTCTTTAAAATACTCTTGAAGACATTAAAATCCTCTTCTTCAATTATTGCTTATTTTACCTCAATATAAATATAAGCAGGTCTTTGTGAGTTTTCAGCCTGTGGAGTTACAATGAACCTGTTAAAGCCTTGCGGATGGGTCTCTGAGCCAAGATGAAGTCGAAAGACAAATTCAGATTATTTTATGGTCCTTTAGTCCAGTGAAGAGTAGAAGGAGTGAACCCCAGGAGAAATAGTCTAGGATTTGTGCCATCTGTTTCCAGACAGGTCTAAAAACCTGGTCTGATATTCCTGTGCACATTGTCGTAAGTGAGGGGGGGGCCTCTAAGAATATTAAACCTTTCCAAGAGCTCACAGAAAGTACATAGGTGTCCTACAGTGCAGAAGAACAGCACTCTCAGTAATAACACTGCAATAATGACCAGGCTGGATGCAATGTTTCAATCAAGTCATGGGCTGACAGTCTCACAAACACACCATGAATAGGTCTGTTCGACCATTCTCAGAAATGTCAGGTGCTAAAAATATTCATCCCTTCACAAAGCCATTTAAAAATGCACATATGTGCCAATTCTCTGAGATCTTCAAGATGGAAACTATACATAAATACGACGATGACGGGAACAAGAAATCAGCACACGCACATTAATTATGCAAACTTGTGCAGATTATTCCGTGTGTATGTGGCTACCCTCTTGACTGCCTTAATGAGACTCGTGTTGTGTGGTTTCCTGATATGAATCGGGGCTAGCCTGTTCAACTGCAAGTGTCACAAGCTCTCCACAGCACAGCATCACAATTTAATTCTAATTATCCTGATCACTGAACACTCAAATGAAAAATGAAGACGTTTTAAGATAACTAATTGGCCTCATGAGGGAGGGGGGGGGAGAAAAAAGTTTTTAAACAATTCCGGTGCATTACATATCAGTGACAAGAAATATGCAGACTAAAAGAGTGTATGTGTGTGTGTGTGTGTGTGTGTGTGTGTGTGAAAACCGGGCCTTGCCCAGAACCATTTCCCAAGTTTACCTGCCTACAAGGCTAATTTGTTCTTTGAGTGTATCTCACACACACACACAAACACACAGCTCATCTCGTCTTTCAAACCGACTGGAAACTTTCGCCGATGTAAGCACACCCTTTATTCTTTCATTTCTGCCACTCCGCCATCACCGCCATCCACCCTGTCGCCATGGACACCCCCCATGCCTGATAACAGCCGCTTCCATTCGCTCAAGCTCCGAGCTCAACAGCCGTCTCAGATTTCCAAGTCTGATGGATGTAAAAGTATACGCCCCATCTCTGAGCCACGATTGGGCAATGCATGTTAAATATTCGCATGCCTGCACTCTAATTGGGTGAAACAGCTGAGCATGTGCAGTGGAGTAGAAATGGTAGCGCTGGGCCAAAATCATTTCAGGGAAGATTAGTGGGTCCCCCTTTTTAGATTATAGTGATCGGCTGGAAGTTAAATGAATAAAAAAAACTCCAGTTGAGAGAGAACCAAACTTTGGAGCTCAAGTACACACAGCCAAGATGAGAAGTTCAGATTTCAGTGCTAGTGGACTGTGATAAGAACCCTGACTTCTGACAAAAGTACCTTGTGTGACAGACAAGGTAAGGTTTTTATGAACTGGTATTTTCTGTGAGCTTTCATTCCAAAAAAGTTAAGTATTCCTTGGAAGAAAAGCAATTAAAGTTAATATTTTGCCATTTGAGGATTGAATTTGTAGTTTTGGGTGTGTGTCTGTGTTTTATCTTTGACTCCAATCGATAAGGAGTACATTTAAGAAGAACCTGCAGAGAGACCTCACACTTTGAAACAGAGAAAAGCTCTCTCTCTCTCTCTCTCCATGATTTGTTTCCATTTGAACCTTAACTTCGACACCCAAACAAAGCAGGCTCACACCACAAGTTACAATTCATACACCAACTTCATTAGCCAACGCCAACACACACACACACACACACACACTTTTAAAAATGAAAGGCAACAGCAAATGATCATAATCATGATTATTATTATTATTATTAGAGACATGTAATCTTGCACCGTGTGTGTGTGTGTGTGTGTGTGTGTGTGTTGCGTGGGGTGAATAGCTTATGGTCTTTGACACATCTCTAGCATGAGGAAAAGAAAAGAAAGAAGAGTTAAGGGGGGGGGGGCTACATTTTTAGCGTGTTCCTACCTGTGTAGGGAATGTACACTTAAACACATCTAAGTAGCAGAGTGTACACTATTAAGAAAGATACAGTCACCTTACCTTCACTGGAGTGGGTTAACACACACACACATACACACTTCTGAGAGTTTAGAAATATATCAAAATCTTAAAACACCAGCAAGACACACAAGACTATCAAGGCTAAAGGTTGGTGTGTATCATGACGGTGCATTTAATTTGTAAAAGCGCCTTTTCACATACAGTAAAGATAAGAATGACTTTTGACTCTCATATCCTTCGTCTGGCTTCTACTCAGTACAGTAGTCAAGGGGAAAAAAGTTCCACTGCAACAAAACAGGACTCGCACCCAGAGAACAAAAAAACGTTCAGACTGGAGTCTGGATTGGAAATATGTCTCCAAGTCCCTTTACAGAGCTGTACATGCAATGAAAAATGTGCAAACATGCATAAAATGATCCAGACCCAACATTTCAGTCCATGTTGGACTTTTCTCAGCTCAAACAGCAGAGCTCATGTAGTTACCATTCATGGAGTCTCTACTTTACAGTTGGACCTAATCAGCAAGCTATGGATGGACTGAGCATCCACAAAGCCAATTATCAGCAGGTCAAGTCATACTCTTTATTATAATGTGAATCCATAGCAACAGCACGTTCTCCTAACTGATATCCACGCAAATAAATGTTAACTTTTTACACCGAGAGTGCAGGGCACACTGGAATAAACAGCCAAATAAAATTGAGTATCAAAAAACAAGACATATCTCATTTTTCACTCAAACCACTAGGGTGTAGCATCTTAAGGTAGCTGGATCTGCATTCACACTGAAGTAAAATTAGATCCATGTTGCCACGACGACAGTTAGGAAGCATCATATCATCAATGCCACTGAATGTCATATCCCAAACTGAACAACTGCCACCTGCAAAAGTGTCTTGCTACAGCCGGGTTAGAATCAGCTCGGCAGGAAGCACTTGTACAGTCATCAATTCAACATCCAAGTTGTCTCTGTATTGGCTGCCACATTTAATACAAGCTAGAAGAAAGAAATCATTACTAGAGTTGCATTGTTTTTGGAACTCAGATTTATAAATTACAACATGAAGCAGAATTTTGGCGAGAATGTAATCATGTCCGTGTGCGTCTGCAGGTCTCAGTGTGTTCCGAATGTCCTTTGCTCTGGGAAAGAAAGAAAACAAAGGGAATCGACATCCTTTCTGATGTCATCAGAACATCAAACGGTCCTGTTTTTTTCTTTTTTATATTATTACACATCTTCCACCCATGTACCTGTGGCATTGTCTGTTGTTGCTATGGCAGCAATGAAGTTAATAAAGACTCAGGAAAGTGGAATCACATGGACTGAATGTTATAACTTAAACATTTGCTTTTTCCTAATATGAACTGGCTCCACCTTTTAGAACTTCAGAAACTCTTGGCTTGTACATCTGATGAAAGACCTCTGTCCAAAAAGTCCCATTTCTCTCAAAACCTTTGGTACATCATTACAATTTTGAATACCTCCGTGTGTATGTGTGTGCACATGTCTGTGGGTTTGTGTGTTTCTGTATATATATATGTGTGTGTGTGTGGGGGGGGGGGGTGCTGGTTTATCATGTGACCAGCAGGTTTAGAAGGTTGAGGGCACAGTAAGGGTTCCTGTAAGAGGCACCAGTACTCTGTTTACTAAATAGTGACACTTGGCTAATTAATAATTCACTTTCAGTGTCCTTCCACATGAATGATTGATACTTTGCTCATATTTAGGATTCTCAGACTCAGTAACTGTCTTTGGGGAATAGTTGAGGTAGTGTGTGTGTTTGTAAGGTTGTCATTTTTCACTTCTCAAAAATAAAACTTAAAACTCTCAAGCATTTGCTGAGATGACGGTGCCAAACAAGCACCACCAAACAACGAACCAACCCTAACCCTAACACCTAACCCCAACCCACAGCTCTGTTACTCACTCTCACTACTTCAACTAAAACTGAAGGACCGTCACATGTAGGACTGTTTCAGGATGAGTGAATGGCAATGATGTTGAAGACTTGCTTCCATCGTCCAGACAGTATCACAGGAGAGACTAAAGTTGAGCTCTCTACTCCAACCCCACAACTAACGACTCCCTCGGTTAACACTGCCCAACCCCCCACAACCCCCCCCCCCCCATTAACCGGCAGCTTCTGTATCAGTCTCTCTTACTCTCTACTTTGTTTACTAGTTTCTCTCTCCCCTCGCTAGCTCACTCTCTCTCTCTCACACACACACACACACACACACACACACACACACACGCTTCATTCAGCCGCAGTAAGCTGAGCCGACCTGCTTTATCGAGCGAGCCGCACCATCGAGTCACCCTAGCTCCCTCGGTTTCCCTCCTCCCCTCCACCCCTTTCTCCCTGTGTTTTCTAGCGCGGTGCAGTTCCCACACACGAGGCACCGAGACTCTGAGCACCTCTCACCTCCTCTTATTACTGCTTTCAGGAAAAGGAGGGGGGGTGAGAAGGAGGAGGAGAGAGGAGAAAGGGATGGAGAAAAAGGAAACAGGTGAGAGAGAAGGGTAGAGAGACAGAAGGAGAGAAAGAGGGAGAGGGGAGGATTGGAAAGAAGCAATATGTAAATAAGTCAGTGATATGTAAATGAGTAAGTGCTATGTAAATGAGTAAGTGCTAAAAACCTAAATGGCAGAAATGAACGACTGGATATAGAAGAACCAAATGAGGGATCATATGACTGATCAAAGACATTCACTGAGAGAGAGAGAGAGAGAGAGAGAGAGAGAGACAGAAAAACAGAGAGAGAGAGAGAGAGAGAGAGAGAGAGAGAGAGAGAGAGAGATTCAAAAACCATTTTAATAATGTCTGACAACAGTTGTTGATAATTTATGTCAATAACATTATTTACATTTCCATCTGAATGAATGGGGAACAGTGAACATAATCCCAGTTTACTCTGATGTTGAGTACAAACACTTTTACACATCAGGATGAATCTGAAACACAGTCAGTCCGACCAAACTAACTTAACTATTCCAAAACTACCGTTATATTACGCAAATACACGCACCAAGCTGGAGGTACTGAAACCTAACCCCTAAAACATCAGCACACCACCACACTACCTGTTCTCCATGACCAATATTAAACATAGACCTACACTCAGGGAACACAGCCTGGACGGACACCCAGACCCTCCGATACAGGTGATAAACACGGCAATGACACTGTGGAGCTCCACATGTTCTGACTCAGTGTACCAAATACAGAAAACGTACTGTCCAAGACACGGGATGAAGAACGACTTCAGCTCGTTAGCCAACACCAACAAACTGCAAATCCTAAAAGGAGAAACGAGACAAAGTTGCAGTGTGCAAACACAACATCTGTACCACGCTGTGACTGTAAACACCTTCGTGTGTTTTCCTTTTTCCTCAGATAACTTGACTTCAAATATTCTTTCTTGCCAATTACAGCTCTTTTCATAATTATTATAAACACAGTTCTTATATTCCATGTTATTCCTTTTTCTTGCCTTTTTAATATATAATGTGAGGGAGGAGAGAGAGAAAGGGAGGAGGGTGATTTTTCTCATCAGTTATCAGTTCTGCTGGAGGCTGCCTGACAGAGCTGAGGCACAGGCCCACACCACAGGGAGCGTGGAGGGGCTTTTAGCAGGTCGCTCACACCCCCCCACCCACCCACCACTTGAGCGAAAAAAAAAAAAAGGTTGGCACCTCCTATATGTACACCCAGTGAGAGCAGGGTGGGTGAAAGTCCTCCAGTGAGGGGTAGGGGCTTCACAATGGCCCCTTCATGCCCTCTGGCAGACGTCTCAAAGACCTAACCTCCATTTTCACTTCTTAAAAATAATATCAATCAATCACAGTCTCACTCACACACACACACACACACACACTGACTGGAATGTCCCACTGAGTCTCATATGGGGTTAATTACAGGGTTCATCAAAGAATGATTACTGACTAGGACACACACACACACACACACACACACACACACACACACACACACACACACACACACACACACACACACACACACAAACGATCCTGTCTGCATTATGCTAGACCCCGCTGGTATTGATCAGCCTATTCAGATATGGATAATAACACTGTTCATCGTGAATAACGGTATAACTTGGAATAATTAATCATGAATAACTGTATAATTTGCGTTAATTAATCATGAATAACGGTACAAATTTGCATTAGTTAAACGGTAAAAAAGGAACGGATACTGATATAGAAAAACAAGACGTTATGCATTGCCTTGCCAACGTAGATGAATTTATTAAAAATTACTAAATGTATTATGGTGTTATTTATCTCTCTGTTCTTCCCTTGTTCTGACAGACAGTATAAATCATGCAAGAGTCTTATGTGGTTAGTATTATTCCTTTTATTTTGGAGCTAGAGCCTACTCCATTATACACGCTGACATTAAGTCTGAGATACAGTATGCAAATTTTGATTGTCATGCAAAGGAATCTTGTATCACAAAACTCATTTCACAGCACAGGTCATTTAGTGGAAGAGTGTGGTGAGGAGACGCACCAACATCAGTCTTTCTTGTGGCTCTGGAGTCAAGGCTCACAACAACGGCTGGGGAGTGGGAGAGAGGATGAGGAGAAATTAGAAGGAAGAGGGCTATACAGCAATCCAAGCATCTAAGGTGCAGTCAGGATGAGGGACACTGGACCCTATGGCTGTGATTCACTGGGGCCCCCTAGGCCTGGCCCTCACTGCGACCCCTAGTCCTGGTCCTCACTAGGCCTCGTCCTCAATAGGAACCCTGGGGCTGGCCCTCATTAGGACCCCTAGGGTTGGCCCTCACTGCGACCCCTAGTCCTGGTCCTCACTAGGCCTCGTCCTCAATAGGAACCCTGGGGCTGGCCCTCATT
>JAOXYF010000024.1:9105821-9118321 GCA_028565775.1 Sternarchorhynchus goeldii
CAAAAGAACTGTTTGATAATGCAAACAAATAACTGTTCATGAGTCACCAGTGACTGCATTATTCAGACAGTAAGATGACAGTCTGCTTCCCACATCGCCCAGTGTTAAAACAAACTTTGTGTTACTACATTTAAGTCCATCACATGCACACATATGTACACCCCCCCCCACCCCCCATCTAACTCCTGGAACAGAAGTTTGATATTGCTGTTGGATTCTCATCAGGATCCACGTCCTCGTTGTGTGTGTGTGTGCATGAGTGTGTGTGCGCGCGCGCATGTATGTTTGTGTGTGTGCGCGTGCATATGCAGACAGATTATATCTATGGCTTAAAGGTACAACATCCACTGTATAAACTGAAAGTCACAATCAGTGTGTATAATGAAATTAAAAGAGTAGGGTTATGCATCAGTATCCAGGTCCTCGGTGTGTGTGTGTGTGTGTGTGTGTGTGTGTCCATCTGTGCAAGCGAGTCAGATGGGCCACAGAATGCACTGAATAAATCATGAGGTGTGTGACATTCCATGAGGCTGTGTGTGTGTGTGTGTGTGACCACCAGAAACCTGCTCAGTCAGAGTTGGAGTCCCTGATCTAAATCTACAGTCACCAGGAGGAGTGCGAAATCAGTGTGCTGAGACTGTGATGCACAGATAGAGTGAACCAGAGAGCATGAAAAACCAGCACAGTCATAATCACACCGCAAGCTACAAGAGAGAAAGAAAGAAAAAGAAAGAAACATGGAGAGAGAGAGGGAGGGAGAGAGAGATGGGAGAGAGTTCAGAACTATTCTGTGATCTTTTAATCACATGGTATGCATCAGATGAACATGACTCAGTGAGAACACATCACCTACATCATGAAACCATCATTTTCTCATGTAATCTGAATAAGTGGGTAGGAGCGGCAATAGTCTAAAGAGGTCTGAGGTCTGTAAGGGTCACATCAGCTCATGCTGAATAAGAGCTGAAGGCGATTCAGTGAATCTGTGATTAGTACCGACTTGCATCTCTGCAGAACCACTTGTGTAGTCTTGGTTGCATATTAAAACCGTGATTGGTCGCCTTTATTCTCTCCGAGACCAAAACTTCCTGTGTGGTTCTATGTTGGTTTCTAACCATTTCTTACAGTCTAAAGCTGTGACTTAAAATGAACATAATGTTTTAATGCAATGTTTTTAAAACCATATGGTGAAGGTAAACGCAATGCAGTAAGCCTTCTCTCCACGCATGTTAAGGAAGTAATAATAATATGTATATAATATAAAAGGATGTTAAGACAATGTGAGCCTTTCACAAAGTGTAATGAGTTTCTCTAATGCAAGCTCATTATTGTTTTTCTAATAGAGATCACTAGCATGGGAGCCTTAGCTGACAGACCCGTGTGTGGGTATATGACAGACTCAATATGCAGTGCCGATTTGTGTTGGAGGAGAGGGGGATGCGCACAATGTAACCTTTGAACACGCATTTTCATGCAGAACCAGCGCTTTTACGGGCAACTCATTTCTTGTAATCAACGACGACCACATCCATTTACATGCTTTCTGTGATCCTTCATTTTGAGGTGGAAGAGGGACGGGCTTGGGGAACCTAAGGCACCAAAAATAACAGTTGCGCCGCAACGCAACCTTTAAAAAAAACAACAACAAAAAAAAAACATCCGCTAGCATGCTAAGTAATTAAAGCCAACGATTTGCATCCTTTCATGTGTAAATACGGTGAATAAACAAGCAGAACGAGGATCGGGTATGCGCGGCACTGCTGCTGGGGTTGTGAAGGGCACCGTCATTTGCTATAGTGGAGTAATTAGCTGATGGGGTAGCTCCATTTTGGGCTCCATCTCTGGGGACTCGCTAATGCAGACAGCGACTGACCGCTCTGTGCGGATGCACCCGGGACCGATTACACTTTCAGCGGACCGGCACGCTATTCTTTTGTTGTGTTTTCACAGAAGAACCCGGCGGAACAGCCCAGCCGAGGACCGTGACCTGGAAGAACGTAAACAAAAGAGGAGGAGGGACGTGGAGGTCTAGCGAGCGAATGAAGGCGGATTAGCATAGGCATGTGCAGCGCTGAGGTAGAGGAGGAAGATGTTTGGATGCGGCATTCACAAAAACTCACACAGTGCTTGAATGGAGCTCATCAGGGAAACAATGTTCAGGCTGTTAGCAATGAAAGAGCGCTAGCGTCGCCAGTTAGCTTGACATCATTTGTCTAGTACCTTTCATTTGGCTAAACAGTTAGTTAGGTTATCGTTATTCAGCTGATCCCTCTGAATTTAGACATGCAACAACAGACTGATAAATAAAACTTGAATAGGAAAACATGCATTTTAAAAGTCTTTGCCAAAAGTCAGGATTAGAAAGCATTCTGGAATGTTTTTAGATGCCAATTTACAGTCTCTCTACTCTAAGGGTCAGAGGTCAAATTAGCTGGCTCTTGAAGTCAGGGAGAGGTTATAGGGCTAACAGGGAGAGGTTATATAACTTACCACACATTTGATAAAAAACTCTAAAAACGGCTGTTTTAACCAAGTGATTCCATGATGGAATTCAGTCTGACCTGATGGTTGAACACAGCTGTGACAGTACAGGGAGTAGAACTGTTACCATAACGCTGGACAGAAGGCCTCAGAACACATCTGCAAGTGTATGTGCAAATGAGTATTGAAAAGGAGGGACCACACATTCTGCCTGCTCCCATTCTGGGTGGGCAGCAGTTGTCAATCAAACTCACTCTGAACAGAGCCCTCAGTGTGATAACCAGATGAGGGAAAAAAACCAAACAAGAGCAAGATGGCCATCTTAATCCCTTTATCTAGATGTCACGCAGTCTGATCTTGTATTACCAATAGCCCTGACGACTAATGATACCACATAATAACCCAGAAGACATGCCCCCTTATATCAGCTGGCGATGACAGACCTGTGAGATCCCTGAAGCTGTATGGTTATGGCTAATGGTCTTAATGCCTGAGCCAGTGTAAGCATAACCAACCCAGACAGAGGGCCCAGGGCACCTGTGTAACCGAGACGGAGGCACTGGGCCCTGGGGTGAGAGAGGGATGCTCCAGCCTGGTTCTTCAACAGCCTGTCAGGTCTGTGGGACCTTCCCACTGAATGTGTAAGAAGATGAATTGTGCACTTAGGACAAACTGAAACGTGATACAACAGAAGGCGTAGGGGGAGATGGAGACCTCCAAGATTAGTCCCAGGAGTGTTTAAGGTAGGAACAGCTCCACTGAGAGAGTCCTGCGAGTGCGTGTGTGTGCGTGTGTGTGTGTGTGCGCGCGCTCAGACGTGTGGTATTAATGTAATACTATTTACATGCTTTCAATTTACTTGCTTTTGTTATAGACGTTAAAGGAGTTCCAACTTTTCAAAAGTATTATTTGTTTTTACTATTACTGGGTCTTATTCAGCAGCCATTCTTAAGAACAGATTGGTATTTTAAACCTACTTGTTCCATATTAATTTTGATGTTCTTGGTTTGGGATTTATTTGGGATTTGTTCTTGTGTAAGAACAGAGTCTATGCACATTCAAGAGGACACTTATGTTTGAGTGCTGATGTCTGTACAAAATAATTGTGTTTTCTTCAATTCTACTGCTTTATAATATAGGATTCAACTTAAAATATGTTTTTCATTTATTTTACTTTAAAATAATTATTTTCATTATTTTTGAGGTCGTGTTTTTTATGGGCTTTTATGGGGATTGTTGAGGTCTCCATATGCTAATTAGGAACAAAATGGTACACCGTTTACAAGGACTGAGTTTTTTCAGTATAAGAACAAAGATGAAAACAAATCTACAGATGAACATGAATCCCATTAAGTCTTTCATTTAGCCCCTTCATTTAACCTTTTTTTCTCAAAAAAAAAACTAAGATATTGACCCAAGATTTTTTACTCTTAAAGTATCTTAAAATGTCTTACAGTTGAATACAATCATGTTTTAATGATGGTCTTCGCATTACACAGCACGTCCAAGTTCTGATGCTTTTTGCTATATGATTTTTTTGAACCCCACAAATCAATTGCTCTGTTCATTAACTGGCTTGAATGCCAATGCCGTTTTGGCTGCTGCCACAGTTCTGAGATCAGACTACAATCCAGAGTCCAGAGTGGCGTGAATAAGAAGAGATGGCCCCCTGCTCCAAGGCACAGTTCTGAGATCAGACCACAATCCAGAGTCCAGAGTGGCATGAATAAGAAGAGATGCCCCCTGCTCCAAGGCAAAGAGGCATCAAAGGAACACACAACCCAAACCCCCAGAGATGGGATTTGCCACCATCTGCCCTAATCTGGTTTAAACAAGAGTGTGTTATTGATTCCAAACCCCTTCTCTCTATTAAAGTAACCCCTAAAGTCACTGTGCAGTTCTTAACACACTCATGTATAATTCCAGGAAATCTCTCTCTCTCCGTTTCTCTTTCTCTCTTACACATAGAGTGAGATTCTGTGCATTATTAAACTGCATCCTCTGGGATAAACCCCTAGGGAAGAGAGGTGTCTGGTACTGGGTGCACCGCTCTGCTCTCCACATGGGGCCCTTTGGGCGTGCCAGACACCTTGTGATGTCACGTAGGATGGCTTCAAAAGGTGGCCAGATTATAGCCTGAAGAAAAATCGATCAAAGGTGGAAACACAAACAGAAAAGAGAGAGACAAGGAGAGAACAGAGGTACCATAAAAATACATCTCTAATATATAGATTTGTTTTTGGGGTGTTTTTTTAACGTTGCCTCTGTGAAGTACACAAGGTTTCCAAAGAAACAAGATGTTTCAGACAGAGATCTTTCATTGGATTTTTTTTTTTATTATATTGTACACACACACACACACACACACACACACACAATGTATTTGAATCTGTTGATGAGAGATTGACATATACATACACACACATACACACAAGTGCTACACAATCAGAAATCAATCTCTCCCCAGCCGCCCTGCTGGCAGATCATGTGACTGCAGTCTCTGCCGACTCTAATTCTCTGTTTATATTTACTGAGCTGCTATCGATTAGCTGTTTGCTGGCTACTGTGAGTCAAACCCTGCACAACAGCACACAGCAGGCGTGGGCCGAGGGGCAGGGGCACGGGTCAGCTCAACGGAGGGCTAGCCGCAAGCGCTGACGGCCTCGCCGGAAGCCAGCGTGCTCAGGACAACGGGGGAGAGGGCCGTCTCAGTGCGGCTAGAGAGAACCTGTCTGTTATTGAAAAGGCAACACGAAAGATTAATCTAGCACATATGGATCAGGCATCAAGTTTGAGGAAGATGTGGATTTTTGAGTGAGGTGTGATGTAGATTAGGTTTAGATAAAGGTTGGATTAGGGTTAGATTAGGGTGGGAACACAGCGGGACACTCGAGGATTAGTCTTTGATAGGGATTTGTATCAGGTGGGATTTGAGTGCATTAAGAGACGTTTGTCCCCTTTGTGTGGAATTTCGCTGAAGTGGGTTTCACCTGCTGCCTCCCGTCTCATCTCTGTCCTTAAGGTACACAACAGAAGGTCTGACCCTCGTGTTTCTGTATGCTGACAGACCATTTCATGTCCTTCCTTGGATTTGGACAGTACACACACGTATTTTTGCACCAATATAGAAAGTGTCTGAGAAGCCATTTTGTCTGTTGTAGATTTAAACGCTAGGTTAGGTAACATTAATGTTAATATATCTGAAGCGTGAATCAGAAATGGTTTCTCTTTTTTTTCCTCACTAAAAAACCAAAGACAAGAACATTTTAGGATCAGTCACTAGGTGAAAAATCCACTATACATGGAGTTGTGCAATACCATACACTTGACCATCAATTACACTCGATAATGAACTGCCTTCTCTTTATCAAATGCCTTAAAGGGAGCAACGCCCATAGCAAATCAATCCTCCTCATCAGAGTGATGAGCTGTGCACGAGTGTGTGTGTGTGTATGCATGTGTGTGTGTGTGTATATATATATATATATATATATATATATATATATGAGTGTATGTGTTAGGTTTAGCCCCTGAGGAACCAGAGACGGCTGATCCAGTCAGACTTCCTGACAAGCAATGAGTCTTTTATCTGTCCCCATCTCGTTAAGCGTTTCTCTACAAGGACCCCATTCTGCTGGGTAAACACATCGAGCCACGCAGCTGTTTGACATGTGTCTTAACGTGAAAAGAGACCAAGAGATTCTGCAATCCAAATCCAGGTTTGCCTACTTAACAATATATAATAGTCTGCAAACACACACACACACACACACACTGTGGGGTTGCTGTATCTGTCATTATACCCAGACTACCTTCCTTCTGTGTGGGAAAGCTGGTGATCACATACATTTTGGAGCAGGCAGATTGCTTTCATCATCCTGTTTTCTGCAATCAGGAAGCGGCCAGGCCCCGCGCTGACCGGGAGAGTTAATTACACGCTGCACAGAGGCCACAGAGGCCGAAGGTACAGCCGTCGCTCCTAAACGCTCCTGCCCCGAAAGGAAATGGCCATTTATTTAGCAATGGAATGCTTTTGGACAGCCATTCATCAAATCATAAAAATCACCTGGTCCCTCAGCACTGCTTCATAAAAAGGGACTCAGTATTCATGTGTGTAAGGATTTGGTTCAGTATGTGTGTAAGGAAAGGATTTGGTGTAGCATGTGTAAAGGAAGGATTTAGTTCAGTACGTGTGTAAAGGAAGGGTTTGATTCAGTACGTGTGTAAAGGAAGGGTTTGATTCAGTACGTGTGTAAAGGAAGGGTTTGATTCAGTATGTGTAAGGGAAGGGTTTGATTCAGTATGTGTAAAGGAAGGGTTTGATTCAGTATGTGTAAGGGAAGGGTTTGATTCAGTATGTGTAAGGGAAGGGTTTGATTCAGTATGTGTAAGGGAAGGGTTTGGTTTTGGGACGCCTCAAACAATGACCTTTTTTTTTTAGCAGTGTAAGGTTGCAGTACATAGTAACTGGTAATTAGTCAACTAAAGTTTTAATGTACATCCGGGTTTGGAATGTTATGGCCTTTTAAGTCATAAATGTAACTCATAATACAATTACTGCACAAGGTTCTGCACTCTTACGCTGCGCCAAATAACGTTCAATCAGTGCAACAGTATTTGAAACAGAGAGTAGATATTTAAACTAATGTTCATCTTGGCCAAAATATACCCTCTTCTAGATTATTCTGACAGCACCTCTAACTTGGCTAATGAGGGATTAGTCCAAGACCAGTGATGTCAGACTGGAGGTTATAGCAGCGTGACTTTAGCAATCCAGCAAAACCATAGTGGTTCAACAACCTCGAGTCGTTTCATTTCATTTCATGTCCGTCAGTCCCTCATTGAAGAGAGAAAGAGACTAAAAGACAGAGAGAGAGAGAGAGAGAGAGAGAGAGAGAGAGAGAGAGATATAAAAAGAGAGAAGGCAAGGGAGTAAAGAGAAAGAGAGAGAGATCTCAGAGAAAAACAAGAAAAAAGATAAAAAGGGCAGTGACGAACTAGATTACCCACAATTACTGTGGTGACCGTCACCATGGAGAGGTGGAGGCAGAGGGGAGGAGCCCCAACAGCCTCCGGAAAACCATTCAAAAACAGTCAGAATCAAAAACAAACACCTTCCGTTATGGCATTTTAAGAAACGATGATGCACGTGTTACATCATATCAGCTCCGCCACGCCTCACTGTCCCGACTGTTTAGACTCGATTATTTGAGGCACATCAGATGTCTGTTTGTTGTTTAATGACAAAAATTTCCCACAGGAAACAACCAGTATGATTACTGGGTCAGTTGATGGCCATGCCCATCTGAAACATGTGCGTGCACACACACACACGCGCGCACACACACACACACGCACACACACACACACGCACACACACACACACGCACACACACACACACACACACACACACCCTCCCTCCCTCCCTCCCTCCCTACTGGCTGCCACCAATTTGTGAGGGTGTGACCAAAGGTAGGGCAAGGAGGCCCATTTAGACATTAAGATGGACAGATTTATTCACTCTGGCAGGATTAGTAACAAATTTTACCAGTGGGATTCCTGCTTAAAAGTAGAGAAGAAGCAGCTACACAGCACAATCAACACACTTAAAAACACAGATCAAACCATTTAATGTTAGAAGGCACCTTCACCATTAACACTCAGTGAAGTAAAAACTGAACTACACAAGTCCAATACACATTATACAACTAGAGAACGAACGCAATAATCCACCACTTAATATAAATAAAACATTACGTTATCTTAGTCACTCTATCAAATACATGCCCTAGAAAGGCTCCACGTAGTACGTACCACGTTTCCCAGAATTACCAACATGCCTATAAAGACATGCTCAGTGAGCCCACACTTCCTCTAAGCCACCAGCCACTGACCCAGGCTGCACACGTGGCTCCTGGAGGGTCAAACAAAGACAGCAGCACAACACACATGGTGAGGATCAAACTCCCCCATCCTATGGTCTTGCTCTTCTTTACTGGTGTGCACTCCTAGTATTGAACAGTATAGTTTACAAAAGGTACTATAACCAAGCCCACATGATAGAAATACAGGTTTGAACCTTCTATATGCTGGTTAGACTCTTAAGAATAAAACCTATTGGCATTTCTAACATGGTAACAGAAACATACCCATGAAACGATCTTAATCAGACAGGGCCTGAATATCCTCCAACCAATGTTTATGCCTGTATGCAACCTTATTGGCCCATCCCAGGCTGGGAGGGACCCAGTGTTTAAGGACATGGGGACTTCCTCGAGTGTGTAGTTAAATGTGGGGCTGGTATTGAGGCTTGAAGTTGAAGCCCTCAGACCAAATTCATCAGCAACATCTGGCAAACAAAAAGAACCTTTCACAGCTCTGACCACATATTATATAATCCCACAAATAAACATTTCACGCACACCCCCACACATGCACCAAACAGTGGTGTGTATTGAACCAAACCCTTTATTTTTACTCTTAAGAGAATAAGAAGAAAATAGTCCCTTGTAAAAATGAAAGCATAAATGTTTGAAACTTTGAATCATATTGTTTCTTCTACAACCTTCTATCACTTCAGGGAACTACAAACAATGCCTTTTCAGACAAAAGAGGAAAATGAGTTTAGCCTGTTCCCCAGGGCTAACATCATCCCTCTCTTACTGCCTTAAAACTGCACAGTAGCCCCTGTGTATGTCCCCCTTTAATCTATTAAGGTTAGAATGACACCCACCGTCAAGCCCTTTGGTCCAGCCTGGGTGCCTTCAAATACTGTTGGCAATCAGACACCTCGGAACGAACCATCATGCTGCCCAGAGGGTGTCTCATATGTGTTTAGAAAGAGGGCGAACAAGCCCTCCCCCAAACCACACCTCCAGGGGCTACAACCTGATTACCACATGCTGTTTGCAGATTGAAGAGATGGAGGCCATCGAGTGTCCTGACCTGACCCCACCACCAACCAGCCGCTGCCTGCGGCAACACACGACTTATGGGAAAGTTGAGCAAAATTATTGCCCATTAAATACACATTTACACAGATACACAAGATACATGTTGGTACAAAAGAATCCAGTTCCCAGATGCGTAAGGAGAGGAAGAGGAGAAGGAGGAGGAGCCTCATAATGTGGTCTAGTCCAGGACTGGCCAATCACATGCCCTGCTGAAAAAAACAGTTTACAGTAGACCGTTTACTATCTGCTGGACTGCTACAAGTTCTCTTTGAAGATTTGTTTAAGTAAAACAAGTGACGTTTTTTATTCTACTGAAAGTGTTAAAAGATTTTCTCACTGCCACAGAAGCCAATGGTAGTGGGTGTGTAACGGGAGGCCTCTGAGCTGTAGTGCAAGATAACATCAAGGCAGTAATGACCACAGTCAAAGTCTCCAAACAAGGTCATTAGGGTGCAACCTGAAGAGGGAGAACTCAATAACGCGCAAGGAAGGAGATTCCATGAGAGCTCCACACAGCGTGGAGGTGGTGCCTCACTCCCATAGACAACAGAAAAGAACCTGACTTATGGAGAGTTCGGTACCACAGGGCAGGAGTATCACGGGGCTTCACTCCACAACCCCAGGACCATGATGAAGGGGCATTCTGTACCCCTGGAAGGGTAGAGTTATCACACCTCTGGAAGAACATCAGGAATGGCAGACGGAAAAAGGGTGAGAAGAAAGAGAAGGAGAGAAACAAGCTGAGAAGTGAGACAGTTACAGACTGACTACAGCTTCAAGGAGATGACTACTCAGAGAGCGTGTGCAAGAGAGAGTGTGAGAATGCGAGCAGGAGAGAAAACAGAGAGAGAGCGCGAGAGAGAGAGAACGGAAAAGAGAGAGTAAGAGTGTGTAGGAGAGAAGAGGAAAAAGACAGCGAAAAAGAACAAAGAGCAAAAAGTGAGTGAGGGAGAGAGAGAGACAGACAGAGAGAGAGAGAGAGAGAGAGAGAGACAGAGAGAGAGAGAGAGAGACAGACAGACAGACAGACAGACAGACAGAGAGAGAGAGAGAGAGAGAGAGAGGACAGTGTGAGAGCGCAGATGCAGTCTTTAAACCAACAACAGAGTCCTCCACACAGCAGAGAGCCCAACCCAGACTAGCTGTCACAGCCCCCACACTCACCCCCTCCCAGACTCCCATGAGGTGAGCTGAACAGATGGAGGAAACCCAGAGAGGCAGGACACCGCTCTTCCCCAAGATCTGAACGGAAACTGCGCTGAAGAGACAAAATTGTTCCCTAGACACAAAGTAGCTGAAACCTTTGTGTGGCACTAGCCTAAACAGTACCAGGGATTCTCACTGAAATCCTAAAAGGAGGTCAGACAGTGGTCCCCAAACAATACTGAGCTCACACAGAAACAACGTCACCGCCCAGAAAGAGACGATGGCTGAACGTATGCGAGCGGAACCCAGAGAGAGAAAGCTAGCAACTACCCCGGAAAGATTCTCAACACCAGTAACTCCGGGGTGTGTGACCCACTCAGCTCTGTGCCATGTGCCACAAACGTGCACCCGCAATGACATCACACACCTACGCAACACGTTATAAAGCACCACCACCACCACCGTCACCGTCACCCTTCCAGACATGGCAATGGTCCACAGGACTTGGGGATGGAGCCAGAACACCTAGAACAGATGCTAGACCTCAGCAGCACCGTGGGAAAACAGCACAGCCAGCAGCAAATGCAGCTACGATTTGCCACGTCCCATGATTCTCCGAGAGCGTTTGGTTTTTGTTTTTTGGGGTTTTTTTTTTTTGCTGTGAGTAGTTCGTAATTCTTTTCTCACTTTTAAAATGCAAAGAAACAAAGAATTCATTCATAATGCACTATTTCTGGGGCTAAAACTTTTATTTGGTTTGAATCTAATAAGAGGTGAGTGGTAAAGAGCTCGAGGCCTCTACTATCCTGTTTCAGAGAGCGATCCAAGTAGATTATGACTCATAGATGCTCACAGCCAATCACTTCAGCAAAAAAATAATACAATTAAATAAAAAAAAATAAAAAAAACCCAAATTCATTTTAGTTTGTGTAAGAAATTATGAAACCTTTTTTTCTGCAGTAAATCACTGCCCACTAGAATAACCTGACTATAAAAAAAACAACCTTTTTCAAATTTAGATAAAAGAAACCTTTTTTTATGAAAACAAGGCCATCTGGTGGGGATCTAAACACTAAAACTGACATATAATCAGACTCTTTCATTAAATCAGACTCTGTCATTAAGCATGGTGATCACATCACATCACATGCAGAATAACGTGCAGGCTGTCAATTTCAAAATCCACCGTTAATCACTGCAAATCAAAGCATGTTCAGACAAAGCTGTGCAAATGGGCTGGCTACAAAAAAGTACTAAAAGAAAGACGATCAATTCTAAAAATAGCTAGTCAGAAGCTATACACGTATACACACCGAATCAATACAACATAGTTTAAAGACGTGATAAATACATTTAGAAGAAACCTGAAATGCTCTTGAATAATTCGAAATTATTAAGAAAATCCTCATGATGGAAAAGATCGTGATACACGGAAGGGTTCAGACTGGGGAACCGATTCCTCCATTAATTCAGATGAGTAGAAACCACAGATAAGAAGGTCTGTGAGTCATTAATGATGATCCCAACCCTTAGACATCACAGTTACGTGGAGGACACGCGCTTGCAAAAAACAAAACCCTGTGTGATGGATGTTAAAGGTTAAAACACACTGATTCCAATTTTAAATATTGCTTCAGGAAGGATTTCTGCTGCATTTTACACGAAGGGATTTTAAACTTTTTCAAAAATCAGAAAGGCTTCCTGCTAAATTATAATACCGCCGACCAAATCTTTTTACTCTCTGCATGATGTCATCAAATCAGTATATTCACAAAGTAAAAGTCTGTCTGGGAACTCTCAGAACCAATTTGTCTTTTATATTATATATCAAAGGCATACGTGCTTAGTTTTACACATCACCCTGTACTGAAGAAAATGAAGAATACTGTATGTAATCTGAATTAGGACAAGCAACCCCT
>JAOXYF010000024.1:9123321-9132645 GCA_028565775.1 Sternarchorhynchus goeldii
ATGAGTGTGTGTGTGTGTGTGAGAGAGAGAGAATCTGTGATTGATTTGAATGGTGAAATCAGTAAAATAGATTCATGCCAAGACTGTAGAAATACATGTGCATATACACAGGCCTTTCTTTTCACCTAATGATTGATGATTATTCCATGTCTTTACCACTGCCAGGTAGTGTATCCAAAGCTTAGAAAAAAACTAAAGGAGACGTGAATTGTGTTATTGGTGGGTCGTTATGAGAACAGGAACAGGGCTAGTTTTTGTTGCTTGAGTGCCCTTACCTACAATAAAAGTCCGTCATCCTCCACAACCTACTTTCTCAACGTATCAGAATAAAAGTCCCTCAACAAGCATAGCCTACTCTTATCACACACACACAGCCATTGTTTTGTAGTACTCCAGGTTTGGGAGGTTTTGCTATAGAAGTTTCCTTCCTTACCCAGCAACACAATGCTGTTATTATGGCAAAAATGAGTGCCATTGCTAATATAATAACACACCGCTGTGTGTTTTCATTCTAAAATGAAGAGGATGTGAGGTGTTGATTTATTCTAATAAAGAGGGTGTTTTCTTTCCCTGTAGTGCACAGGTTGTAACCTGCAGAAATGCAAATTCAATTACAACAGATAATAATGAACTCCAGCTCGTAAAGTGTTTCATCAACACCTTACAGATGCATCTGGGTGAGCACTGGTGGGCGTGTAGATCCGCCCGTGTGTGTGCGTGTGTGTACATACGCCTGTGTGAGCACGAGCGTGTGTGTGTGTGTTTCCAAATTGAAACGTGTGATAGCAGGGTGAAAGGGAGCATATGGAGCACGTCTGGGGTGGAAGGCATTAAGAGCTGTGATTTTGAGTGATAGCAGGTTCAAGGGGAGGTGGGGAGCACAGATGAGGGAGGTGACAACACCCCCCCCCAATCAAATGACCTAGTTTCTACGGAGATTCCTTTAAAACCACACCTGACACATTTAGCACCTCCTCTCCTCCCACCAGACCTGCTGTCAGTGACAAAGTGGACGAGACCCTCGCGTTTGTCTCCACTGAGGAGTGTAAAAGAATGTTCTAGAAGGAGAAGAAGAAAACGATGATAAAGAATTGAAAACGAGGGCCAACAATTGTGCCCACTGGATTATAAAAGACTTCAGTGACCTATGCTGTGAAGAAAACTGCTCTCAGAAATCAATGTTCTTCAAGTGAACTATGAATGCACCCAAATTTTGAAATTGTAATTTATTATCACATCAGTAGTAAGTGGAGAGTTTTGTGATTACTGACCAATCATGTTCTTTCTTGTCCGGTCACTCAAATTACATTAAAACCAAGCAAAGTTTTGACAGAACAACCAAATCCAGCAAAGACTCTAACTTGCGTGGAGATAATGACATCTGTTCTTGTTTGTTTTACCCACATAGATACAAGCTCTACATCCATCAAGCATGTGTGATTGTATCCTTGGTGTTTTCAGTGCTTTCTCAGACACGACTGCTGCTTCCGTGTCTATCTGCTAACAAGTCTTTGTGTTTGAAGTTGGAACGTAGCATAAAGGAGCCCTGCCAAACCTTTAATGACCAAATAATCTGGTAAAAAGCATTAGTCAGCAGACCCTCTCACATTTAGAAGTCGTGAAATTGAGACGAGAGTGTGAGTGGGAGGGGCTGAATTCAACAGATCGGATGGGGGAGTAACCGGTGATGTCAGACCAGCTAATGTAGGTTTTATGGAATCAAAGCTAAGAGACGAAGTAGGTGGATCCAGGTTAGTAGCTGGACCACAGCGGGTGTGTGTGTGCGCGTGCGTGTTCCCCAGACATTTAAGACAGAGTTGAAAGAGTTTTGAGCTTCAATTATAATGTCCTATGGCAGAACAGGACTGAAGAAACCCAGCACAGTGTGTCTGCCAAAACAATTACCACATTAACACACACACACACACACACATACACACACACACACACACACGCGCGCACACACGCGCGCACAGATTGAAATAATATTTTGTGTGACATGCAAATCGAGGTAATTGCTACATTCCTCTCCTTCCTCCTTCACATCCCACAAACAATACGGATAAATGCTCAAAATCAGCCACCAGTTTTGATAGATTAGAGCGCAAACATGAGTAAACGCTGGCAGGACAGTATGAACCACAACTCAATCACCACAGCTTCAAATGCCACATTTCAAAACACACACAAGAAAGGTCTGAAAGACTCGTAGCCAGGGCAAAAAACCAAACCCTTGGATGCGGCCTCTCTCGACTGATGGTGGCGTTTCTGTGACTGAATGTGTATATTTATCAATGTGTATATTTATCAATGGTCTCGAGTCAGAAAAATATAATTGCGAGGTTAAGAAAAGAGGCAAGGCATCTGTCTCGCCTCCGAGCCGGTTCATATATGGAGGCATTCCAGCTAAATAGCTGAACTATAAAATGCAGACAGTTTTAAAATACACACACACACGGGGGGTGCTTACACTAGGAGTCTGTAATGTAATTACCTAGCTGCAAATTTGTGTAGCTCTAAATCCTTTCAGACTACAGCTGACTTTAGAGGGAAGGTGAGAATATCAAAGTTATAACAGTAATGATAAATCTGTCGGCAAGCGTGTGTGTTAGAACTACAGTTGCAAAGCCAAGCTATGCTCTCTGCGGTCTGAGCACTGGACTAGATGTGTGTGGTCCTTATATTGTATTACACCAAACACGCTCATTTACTCCAGTATACACTGGCATGCAGCTCGCAGTGCAGTTGTGTCTGATTACTCGGTTACATCGGGAAGCTTCTTTCAGACCGCTCTCCGCTTCTCTTTCTGAAGAGGCAGGGTTTCTGTCCCCTTGGCGAACGTCCTCCGCTGAAGCGGGAGCCTGTGATCAGCGAGGCCTTCTCTGCCACTCCTCTGGCCACAGTCGATCATTACTCTGGGAACGCTGTGTTTGGCTAACTTTAGGTTGACGGTCTACTATATTCTTTTCACTTAAGTTGCTGGATCGCTATTTGTGGTCATGAGAAAATACAAACACATGAATCAAATACCTGGCAACCACTCGTACTGGTACTGGATGGTACAATATATATATATATTTTTTAAACCCAACTGAAATACAAGGTCATTTACTGTTTTTGTTTGTTTGTTTGTTTGATGGAACTTAAAAGTAAAATATTTATATTCTGTAGAGGCTGGAGCAGATGCCGTTGGCATAGCAGCGTTATATTCCTAAAGTGCGTTTAAGCTTCGAAATGTGGGGAAATACTCCACTGCTTAAGTTAATTATAAATATCTGTTACAATCAAACATTTCTGGCTAAACTGCACCCAAGAATCAGTCGCTCATCAAAATCGATCCAATTGTCGTACAGCAGCTGTCAACTGTAATGGCAAATGAGTGTGCGCATAAATACGGGAGAGTCGCTCGTGCGCCTACGGTGTGCTAAACGCTGCTGCAACGTGTGGGCAGCTTTTTCACAGCTGCAGCTGCCGTCCGGGCACCTCGCGCTGCGTCCCCCGCTTCCCCCGACACGGATTAGTTGGCCTATTTTCGGCTCGCTCCCACCAGCAGTCATTCGTTTTCGCCCAGCAGACTCAGCAAATCAAACAGCAGCAGAGTCGTCCCGCGCGGCCAATCAGGAGCTCCTGCGGGTCATCCTCGCCGGCGTTATGAGCAAGATTCTCCTGAGTCAGTTTTATTACTTCCAGACATCCATGCGGAATTAATAGCGCTCGGAATTAGGACTAAGTCCGCGGCGTTCAGCAGAACTTCCGAGATATCCGCTTACTTCCCTGGACTGTTATCATAAGTGACAACAAACAACAGCTGGCTCAGTATAAAAATCTAAAACAGTTTAGCAATGTTTGTCTTCATACAAAACTTTTAACCGAAAGGGAAAATAGCTTTCTGGTGAGCATACGCCCCGATCATGTTTCCATCTCATTATTTTATCAAGAACAAACAAAAACAAAACAAAAACAAAAAAGACAAAAACAGAAAATCTAAGAAATACAGAAATTACTGCACCTACTTCTCTCACCTCAATATTTTTTGCTGCATATTATTTTCAAGCAAAAATGTTATTGAGAGAGAACTAGGCACCAAAGTGTGATCTCCAATAGCCCTTGTCCTGCGGTCCTAGTGCTAGTCCGGTAGCAGTCCACAACCATGAGGTCCAGACACGATGAGCTTTTTCAAATGACAGGTTCACCCACACAGTGAACAAACAGGAAGTGAAATGCTGCAAAATGCCTTAGCGCTCCGAAGGGCCCCACGTCTACGCCGTTCTGTCTGTACCGAG
This sequence comes from Sternarchorhynchus goeldii, assembly GCA_028565775.1. NCBI lineage: Eukaryota > Metazoa > Chordata > Actinopteri > Gymnotiformes > Apteronotidae > Sternarchorhynchus > Sternarchorhynchus goeldii. The sequence goes on from JAOXYF010000024.1 coordinate 9,127,605, forward strand.
TGTGACGACACTCATGATCTCCATGAACCTGCTCCACATCACCTCCCTCAGGGACTAACAGTTTCCTCCCTCATCCATTCACAAGAGTTTGACCCCTAGTCTGTTCAAATACGTTCTTAATGAGATCACATACGGGTTGCCGTAACAGCTGAGAATTTCAAGCAGTGGACAAATTATTTAGAATATTCATTATTTAAAATAATTTATTTTTTACAAGCAGATCTTTACTTTTAGTTTCTTTACTTTTGTTCATCTGGAAATGCAGAGATGTGGGTCAAACACTGCACAGCCTGATGCACCCAAGGTCAAGGAACACCCACTCACACGCACACACACCGCTCCACCAATCGCAGGCATGCGTTTACCTGCCGGGAGTCACAGAAGCGGGGTGAGGGACAACCCCTGACCCCACACTCTGACCCCCTCCAGCTCAAACCTTCCCTGCTGTGTCCTACGTTTAACCGTGCCGTAAACCGGCAGAAACCCGATCTGCAACATCAGCCCTGGCCACACCCCACCACCAGAGCATGATGGGTAAATAACAGAGCGGATAGTCTCACCCCCCCCCCCCCCCTTCGCCCTCTGGCCTGCTGCCCTCAACACACACACACACACACACACACAGTGTCCCGCTCTCTCTGTTTTTACGAGGCGTAACCACTCTCGGTTTTACTGTAATGGAGGATCTCATTATCCGTCCATTTAATAATTTCTGCCTGTGTGACTCCCTCTCTTTCCACCTGCTCCCTCCCTCAATCACTCCCCCCCCCCTCTCTCCTTCTCTCTCTCTCTCTCTCTCTCTGAGGTGGCTGTAAAAGCACAGTACCCCAATCCTGGAGCCCCTCTGAATGAGATGCTAAGGTCATTAACTTTTATCCCTCGCCTGAGCGAGTCAGTTACGAGAGAGAGTCTCATGATCGTAAACCACCCCCCCCCAAAAAAGTAGAAACTGTGACGGAGAGCACGATAAAACGAAGGATGAAAAAGAGGCGAGAGTAACTCTTAGATGTAAAGTACGTGTATATATACACACACACACACACACGTGTGTGTGTGTGTGTGTGTGTGTGTGTGTAGATGTGTGTGGTGGCCCGTGCCACAAGCTGTAGAGACCAGTCATTGGTCTTCTCTAATCGGGTGTTTCCACAGAGACCAACCTGCACAATGCCATTCCCACTAATACCATCATTCCCACTAATCCTTATGAGACAATCCATTTTATGAGGTAACACTCCAGACGAGGGGGAAAATACAGAACAGTGAAAAGCAGGAGATATGGACTGTGATTGGGGTCCTGGTGCTTGAAACCATTTAGTCACTTAGTTAGCTAGCGTCGATTTCTCAATCAGGCGGGATCCAACGATGGCCAATAAAAGCATTAAATTGGCAGCTGCGGTGTGGCATGTGCCAGTTTCACATTATGCCTGGTGCACTGTGGGTAGTGCAGCGCTCATTTAGGTTTGGGGTGGATTACTAGACTGTGGTGGTATGCAGGAGTGTAAACCAGCAATTTGCATTTGTGTATGTGTACATTTTTTTTGCTCCTTAATAAGCCTTGAAAATGAGGGGTACGGATTAGAAAATGAATACATCAAAGTGGGAAACGCTGTCAACCACAGACCCGTGCATTAATCGGTACACACCTACACACACATGCGCGTGCAAACACTCATCGGTGTTATAGTTTTGACATTTTAGATTCATTCCCATTTGTGTTTACTTTTTTATTCGGATCATTTTAAAAGAGCGTAAATGGTTTTACTTTTGTTTTCTGTAGACACGGTGTCGGCGTTAGCTGGCGTTTAGTGTGAAGGCCAAAGGAACACGAAAAACTAAATTATTAAAGAGCTGTTGTGAAAGAATTCGGATATATTTTTCTACAGACTGCAAAAAGCCAAATACAATAGAGGACCGTGTTCGCGAACAAGAGATGCCTAGTTTAAACAGCTAGCCAAATGGGTAGATTTGGAAACTATACTTAGAACTGAGAAACATTAAAGATCATGATCACCGCATGAATTTATATTTACCTGTTAGCTATATTTAATGGTAACATCACATCAGATGAGACTTTTACCTGATCAAATAGCCATTTTTTTAAACATAACGTTACTGAGTGGCAGTTTTAGTTAGGGTTAGAAAGAAAGCAGGCCTTGCTAGCTTGCAGTTTTCCAAATAAAAGTTGTGATAATATACATTCGCACCTACCTGTCCACAGAAAATCCATTGGTGTCTTCGTCCATTTTAATTTCATCACCAACTCCAGCCCTGTCAAGCGTCAAAGCTTTTGAAAGCTTTGCTTAACGGATTTTCCCCGGTCGAAATCAAAACACGTCAGCTGCATATTAGCGTCAGGAAAACCAATTACTGGCCAATTGTCGATGTCCATGAAGCACCGTTTCTTTGGTACTTTGGATCACTATCAGGTCCATTTTCCTTTATTTTAAGCAGATAATCACTTGTTTGGGTTGTGTTGTAGTGGACATTAAGTTTTTCATCTAACCTTTTTGTTTTTATTTGTATAAAACGACTGTTTATTTTAGTTTAGTTAACAAGTACATCTTTTCACGGCTTATTTTTGTGATAATTTTCATTCAACGATAATAACAACGATAGTCACACATACCCACACACTCTTTTTACATATAAATGTATATAAATGGCCATAGAGTGGATCCACTACGTTAGATTTAGATCCAATAAGTCTGTTAAGATTCTCTGCTGCTTCCTTCGAACTCCATTTACTGGAAAATACTGTTATTATCAAACGCACGAGATTCAAACCTTCATAGTTCAGGAACGTTTTGCAGTGATCTGCACTGTCTTTTTGGACAGCTTAAAGTTACAGTTTCCAACTCCAATATGTGCATGTATGGGTATCTGTGTGTGTTTGTGTGCATCTGTGGGAGTGAAGGGGGGGTGAGGGTGAGAGTGTGTGTGTGTGTGTGTGTGTGTGTGTGTGTGTGTGTGTGCATGTGTACACGCATGCGTGTTGGCAATAAAAAAGAACGGCTGAGGTTTCTCCAGAGGATTTTTTGTCTCCCCGTATACACCCCCCCTCCCCCGACTTTTTTCTCCAAAGGCTTTCATTTTTTGCTTGAGGCAGTTTCCCTTCTGCGTGGCCTGGCCTTGTTAAATACCCCTTTGATGGCCTCTGTGCACTGAGGACATTGAGCCATCGTTATATACAGCAGCAAAACAGATGTGAGTCAGAGAGTGAAACTCAATAGTCCTAATTAAAATTCAGATACACCCAAATGATTCTAGCAAAAGACTGAGTATGTCAACTGGTCACAGCTGCCTAATTCCATAATCCACTCAGAAAACTCCAACATCGACCTTCCTAAAGTGGATGGGATTAGATTTATATCAAATATACACTGGCTTGTGCTAAAAAAGTGAAATAATGTCGCAGTTTACATCTCCATCCTCACAGTGGCTTAGTCTGAAAATCATAGCGTAGTCAGTTCTACATCAGGTCTACATCTGGTCTACACCAGGTCTACACCTCTAGGCTTTAAAGAAGGAGGGAGTGGCTCTGGTGAGGAGATCCCGCTTACAGACTTTTAAAACCTGTTGTGCAATATTTTTCTATGATTTAAAGTTGTTTATTTGACAACTGCTTTGGGGAAAGGCAAAGCGAATTGCATAAATTGTTCATTGATAAAACTGACCTTTGTTATTATGAGTTTCAAAAGGTTTACACATTCTGTACTGACGTTTGCATAACAGGACCTGTTCTACCAGACACTGCAATGCAAACTGTAGAAAGTAGTTGTTTACATATAGAGTTTGCCATGCTAACACAGTGATGGGAGTAGACCATGCTAACACAGTGAAGGATGTAGGCCATGCTAACACAGTGATGGGTGTAGACCATGCTAACACAGTGAAGGATGTAGGCCATGCTAACACAGTGAAGGATGTAGGCCATGCTAACACAGTGAAGGATGTAGGCCATGCTAACACAGTGAAGAATGGAGACCATGCTAATATAGTGAAGAATGGAGACCATGCTAATACAGTGAAGGATATAGACCATGTGGCCATTTGTGGAAAAAAGGATTACCTAAGTGTCCAAAAAGGAAGAACACTTAAAGTGGAATGCATTCCACTCCTCACTCCTTTGTGTATGTGTGTGCTTGTGTGCTTCTGAGCATATTCCTCCCCAAACACACGCAGTGAAGTTGCCGTCACCAGCATCTTGCCAGGACCATTTGAAAGTTAATACTCTTCCAGATCTTCCTTCAGATTTCTCCAAAATCAATTAAAATGTATAAAAATGTTCACTCGAGAGGGTTACACAGGGTAACCGAGGTTGCGATTGTGTGTCTACTGTCAAAACCTTCATTGAATTCAGTTGGAATTGGAAGGCTGTTAATGGCCCAGGGAGGAAGGGTCAAGGGTCAGCTTGGATTGTGTTGAAGTACTGGCCAGTGCACATATGGCTGCTCGTCTCTTCTGTCGTTTCCACGCGAGGCGTGCAGTGTCTGGAGATCTGCTCTCACAGGCGGACAAAAGCTCTGCTGGATAGCGCGATGAAGAAACCGAGGAGATGTAACCTCTCCTGGAGGGACTGAGTTCTGGCCTTATCAGCTGTAGCATTTCTGCTGCAGAGAGGTAGAGCAATGAGATCTAAAGAGGGATTTCTGGGGAGGGAGAGAGAGGCAGACTGAACTGATAACATCTGTGGGGAGCTAATCTGAAACTTCAGAAACAGCAAGTTACACTGCTGAAACCAAAGTGAGCAGATTATAATTAGAAGATGCCTTCCTCTCCCATACACACACAAGCACTTTTTTTTGATAGTCTTTCATATATTGGTTGCTAGTCAGTGTAAAAATGTTTGGGCTTGAGAGAAAAACTCTTAAGGTCCATATGCTCAATGCCTCCCTCTCACACACACCGCCACGAAGACCACACACACACACACATGCACAAGTACTTTTTGATGGTCTTTCATATACACTATATTGCCAAAAGTATTCGCTCACCCATCCAAATGACTGTGCACCAGTGCACAAAGCAAGATCCATAAAGA
>JAOXYF010000024.1:9181841-9196762 GCA_028565775.1 Sternarchorhynchus goeldii
GTGTGTGTGTGTGTGTGTGTGAGTGTGTGTGTGTGTGTGTGTGTGTGTGTGTGTGTGTGTGTGTGTGTGAGTGTGTGCATGTGCAGGTTGGGTCTAAGTCAGGTCTTCTTGTGTGAATCTTTTCTGTCTGCATAGTTCATGTCAGGTGCATGTTTGACCTTCCTCTCAAATGTTAATGCACAAATGGAGAACACACCCCAGAGCAGGGCCTCCCACACACACACACACACACACACACACACACACACACGCACACACACCCATCAGAGGTGTAACTATGGTGGCAATTGCAGCTCATATAGGCCTCATTCCATGGTCCCTCATCTCTGTGTCTCCAGTTGGGCCCTTCCCTTCTATAATCTATAAATCATGGACGGATCCTTTCACTTAACCGTAGCCCTCGACCAACAGACCTAAACACACACTACTTTACATACCATGACATTCTAATTCAAGTGTCCAATCCATGGCAGACAGATGGACAGATGTTCTTAAACTGATAGAAACATGGTAAACACAAAATATGCAGATCACAGAGTAACGTTTTTATTTGCGAAAACTAAATATGACACATATGTATTGTGATCTAAATCAGTAGTATAGTGTAAACATTCAGGCTAACGTTGGACAAGGCTTGGACCTTTGGTGTGTTCTGTGGTGTTGGACTGGTGCTGAAGATGCTAATCAAATTCAAGCAGAAAACACAAGCAGCTGAATTAAACACGACTCCCTTAAACGGGCTGCTTACTTCAGAAGACAGGGGAGGCCTAATAGTTTGGTGGTTCCGTCCACTGAAAATGTCAGAGAGAGGACTTTGGACTTGAAGCCACATGACCTTCACCTGAGTGAGTGTATGCCTTAAGAGCATTGACTTAATGGAGAAAAAAAGAGAGTAGGTGTATATGGGGAGGGTGATTTCTTTTTGCCCAGAAGATCCTACTTATGCTCTTCGAAGACTTGAGTGCACACAAACACACACACACACACACACACACACACACACACACACACACACACACACACTCTTGGTTACTGAGTGTAAGATAGACAAAGAGGTCTTACAGTGACATATATAAAAGGGTGTTTATGATGACGATTCCACATATTCTATTATAGCCAAAACTATATAGAGGGATTTGGCTTGAATAAATTACAGTCACATCGATCTGCCTTTAAAAACTATAAAAGTAAATGTAAAAGTACAAATCTGATTTCACATAGACGTTTGACTTCCTCTGGAGGCAGAAAGGAGCCCCATCTGTGAACTCTCACCTTATAAACACCTTATAGAGGTCAGAGGGCAAGACTTTAACAGCCACGTTCACTTTCCCTGTTAAACAAGACCAGATTAAATGTCTGGAAACAGAGACAGACAAACAGACACACACACAGCCACACACACTCACGCAGGCAGGCCTACAGTCAGAGGGCCACTGGACCACCAAGTCTTAAGTGCAGACATGTAGGCAGCTTCCTCCAAACTCAAAACCTTGTGACTTTGAATTCATCCCCTTTCCACTAAGAGGAAATGTCAGAAATCCTCGACGGACGAGAACAAACCAGAGTCGAACACGTTACACTCCATTACGTCTTGAATTTTAAATGCATCTGCCAAACAGACTCATAACCCTCCCCCCATAAAGGCATAAATCTGCCAAACAAACTATTCCGCAAATATTGACTGTTTTTTGAGGGTTTTATTTTCTGGAACATCACTCCCTCTTCTCGGTTGTGTCATACAGCCCACCGGTCGTTATGGCAGCATGGAGTAGGTTGTCTTTTACAGTGGCAGGTCGTTACTGTGTTGGTGCTCATGTGGGACATATCCTCTGTAGTGATGTCACAGGTGGACATAACCCCTGCAGGCTTCACACTGGACATTATTACTCCAGCACTTCCCTGGTGTACACACACACACACACACACACACACACACACACACCCCTCCAACAGTGCAACTTTATGAGATGTTCTGAGCTCACAAAAAAGCACTCAAAAGGTAAATCTAACAGTGCTGAACAAGTAATTAGCTTCTGTTGCATTAACCTTCCTGCACAACGCTGACAGCTCTTAAAACCACATTAATGGATTTCAACAGCAGTGGTAGTGTGACCCAATGCCTCAGTTCTAACCCTGAAGGAGGAGCTTAAATGTATAGTAACTTAATTTTTCAAGCTCCAAACACTAGAACCAGAAGCTGGTGAAAAAAATAATCGCATTTGTTACTCTCTGTACGATTATTCACATTTGCATAAACAACAGTTCTTATATAAACATTTGCATAAACAACAGTTCTTATATAAACATTTGTTCCTATCTGTGAACTGGCTAACAATAAGGTAGAAATGTAATGAAGCATTTTGACCCACAGCCTGATGAATGTAAGTGTAAAATAAATAATAATCACAATTATAACGAAAATGAAATGGTGTAGCTTTTGAGAATGAGAGCATGGATGCCATAATTGCTTTCCAAATGGCCCAGCAGGCCCCTTCACCTCCACCCATGATTAGCTGTTTCAGGTGGGGACTAAGCTACTTTTCCTCCACCTGCGATTTGCTGATTAAGTGTCATTTGTTTCGCTGGGCCTTAAGCCATGGGTTTGCTGGTGGATCAGAAGGTAGTGAAACCACTACTAGTGGCCCTGAGTAACACAGGCACAACTTCAGTTCTCCACCTCCAGTGCGAGACCTGGCACTGAGTCCTGGAATGAAACGCATCCCAATTTTTTCTCTCTATTTTGGTCATAGCCTATTCCCAGACATCAGGTAATTCTCCCTGTCAGAAGACAACTGCCAAACAGGGAGGGTGAGGGCCAAGGCACACAGTCTCTTGGAAGGTCAGGCGGGGGGCAAAGCAATGAGCCCAGTGGTCAAAGCTGTCCGCCCCCTTCTGATACATGAGCTCGCAGACACCCGAGATTGGCCAGAGTCATTGGACAGGGGAGGGCAAGTATGGCAAGTATCTCCCGACCATGGTTGGCTGTAGCAAACCCTAACCCTAAACCCTAGTCTTCCTGTAATAGGGGGAACACTTCTCTGTCTTGCTGTAATAGGGGGAACACTTCTCTGTTGTGCGAGAGCAGCATGCGTCCTTCTTCCTGACAGTAGCACCCAGCTCCACAGTGCCCTCCCCGTGGGACAGCAGAACTGCATGGCCACTTCCTGGAACCCACCTGATCAAAGGTGGCATCCTGTTCGGGCTTATCAGAATAGTAAATGAACTGCATTGGGTGGAGCTGAGGAAGGCTGCTTTATGACATTGCAGGGGGAGGAGCTGAGGAATGCTATATGCTACCATCAAAGAGGTGGTGCTGAGGAATGTTGTGATATAACACTGCAGAGGCTGAGGAACTGCATGACATGACACTGCAGGGGGCGGGGCTGAGAAAAGCTGTGGTATGACACTGCAGGGGGCGGGGCTGAGTAACGCTATGATATGACACTGCAGGGGGTGGGGCTTAGTAATGCTAAGATATGACACTGCAGGGGGCGGGGCTGAGAAATGCTGTGGTCCCAGCGCAGAACACAACCACAAAGCTGCAGAAAGTGGAGAGAGTTTTCATTCGGTTGAAGATATGAGGATGAATGAGCACCACAGGTCTGCTTACAAAATGCCTGTACCTGACGAGATACGCATGGAGATATCAGATGTGCGTGGTGTTTTGGTAGTAAACTAAACAGGAACACAGATTGTTAATTAACCTACTTAAATATAATAAAGAGCAGTTTTATAGTTGGGTAAATGACATCAGTTTTGGGTTACTGCATTCTTTCAAAATGTCACTCGGTTAATATCACTATTTACAGTAACACTGCCAGGAGTCCAAGTGTCAGTTTAAATATCACTGCACTCTGTTTAAAATGAGCTCAAAAAATGAAAACACTTTTGCACTGTTGAATTACATAGCACTTCTTATCTACATCATCTCTTCTAGAGCTTCTGTATCTGGAGTGATCTACCAAAGGTTGAAACTGCTCCTCTTCCACATGACAACACTAAAGCTCTGAAAGGAAGAGAATAATCAGACAGATCTTGGACAGACAGGTGGATGGAGGTGTACAGAGAGGGAAAGACAGCTTCAGCACTTCCTGTTTTGAGTTCAGATGTGGGAATAATAGCCTGTGAGCAGTTAGCGATGCGAGAGAGGAAGAGGGAATGTGAGTGTGTGTGTGGGGTTGGGTCATTGCCAGATTTAGTGGGAGTGAGAGAAGGAAAGACAGGAAGAGGAACAAAGACAGTGAGAGGCATTCCAAATTAAATTGGACTATAATTGAAATCAACATTTCATGAATTTTTAGTATATTGATTCTTGTTATTTTGAGAATCCTTTGGCAGTACAGTATGGTATGGTCATGCCAATAAAGTTCACTGAACTGAACTGAATTGAATTAAATTGAATTGGAAGAAAGGGCTACGGGTGTTATTCAATATTTTGTTGGACATCAGCACATCATGTCTTCATGCAAATGTAAACCAACATACGTTGCAATCGTGTGCAAGCAGACTGGAGTGAATGCGTGTTTGTATGAGTGTATGTGTGTGTGTGTGTGTGTGTGTGTGTGTGTGTGTGTGTGTGTGTGTGTGTCTGTCTTAGAGGAGAAAATTCAAACTCCTCCTTTGTTTCCAAAGAGAACAAAGGACCCTGTGTGAGAGATCCCTGTCTGTTTAATTAAGGTGAGAGATTGTGCTAAAGTCAATTTGCAGTTTTTTGGAAAGGTGTGACCATCATGCTGAAATAGCACAGTTCTCACCATCCCCTCTTCCGAACTCTAAAAAGGTGCTAAAGATATTCCTAGAGGTGTCCTACGCTCTAATCATTTTATCTTCTTCCTACCTTTCTCTCTCTCTCTCTCATCTACAGCAGAAAATAGAGTCCACCAGTCGGCCCTTCGCTCTCACAAAACCTCAGCTATAAACGAGAGGTTGCTGGTGCTGTTAAAGCCAGGAAAGGGGTTCCTGAATGTCTCTATAGCGACTGATGCCATCTCTCTGGTAACCCAGGGTTCCGGAATTTGCATGATTGTTCTTTTATGTTGCTGAGGCGAGGCTGAGGGGGCTATTATGGTTATTGCGTATTGATTACAATAACCTTTGCCAGGCTGGAAGGCCCAGAAGCCGCCGCTATGATTGAAATGCTTCATCTGTGCACAGATCGATATGACATTAGAATTCGGCCCCCAAGCGCAAGACTGTCTGGACCGTTACGATCCTCATATCATAGACACGGGCGATATGAAGATGATGCATGCACTGTGGTGCTATTTATCTTAGGACACAACGCGGCCTCCATATTGAAGTGTGTAAAGAGGTGGGGGGGGGGGGGGTTTGAGTCATTTCTCGGGTCACCTTGGTTGTTCAAGCATGTAGCTAATCTGTCTGAAATGGAAATGGTGACACGTTTCGAGTAGGTCTGGTCTGTGGCAGCCGTGGGCCAGGGTTCAAATCCCAGCTGTGTCATGTGCCACCCGTGTCCGGAGTTTGATGATGGCATGAATGACTCACTTTTTTCCCACAGCAAAATGATGGTCGAGTAAACTGGGTGTCTGTGTGGGACCAAATTACACACACAGCACTCTCCAGAGAGCTTAGGAAAGCCACAGAGCAATTCAAACTACTGACCCCACAGTTATATGCATCAGTAAAACAGGGTTAGCCTTCGATGCGGTGGTTCTCAGAATTTACAAACATTTAAAAATAGAGGCATCCGCTGCTGTTGGGGGCCGTACGACTACAGTAGAATCAAGCAAAAGTGAACGAACAGATGACTCCACTCCAACAGATGTGACATCTGACAGAATGGTGTATGATTACATGGCTCCATCCCCATCCTCTCATAAACACTTAGCCCCTTTGGAGTGTACACTTGGAACATGCTAAATGAGAAGTCAAGGTCAGTTTGGCTTGTTTGGGACACACTCTGCTTCTAATTATTACAGACCAGAAACTGCAGCCCGTTTTCCACCCTTCTGTGTGTGTTTGTGTTTGTGCTCATAGTTTTGTTCAACAGAGGACATCTGTAATCTATTTTGTTTTTTATCCTTCAATTATTATCAGGCTTAGAACTTAAAGGGTTAGATAACTTTGTCCTTTTCTGCTCTCAGTATGAATGCAAGGCAACAGAGGAAATGCTGATGCTTTCAGGAGTGTAACAATTGCTGCTTTGTTTGAAACAAAGTAGGAAACATAGCCTGGGCGTTTGTGGTTAGCTCGAGGCTAATCTGAAACCCTCCACACGCACCGGCTAAAGAATCCGTGTTGCACCGAGCAGCGGATTGGCTCAGCCGACGGGTCCCGCCCTCTGCAGGAACTCGGCTTTATTTGCGTGGACGTCAGACCACAGAACCTCACTCACGTTCTGCTTTAACCTTCAGCCCGGTTCTCACCGACCACAGCAGCACTTGTTGTTATTCTGCGTGCAAGCATTGTTGCAGAAGACAAGCAGTGAACTATAAAGCCGATACTCTGCGTGGTGAAAAACGCTGTCTCTGTTGGAGGAAACCTCAGAGTCAGGAGTCAGGACGTGATCAGATTCCACAGATGGACAGACGCACACATGAGCCCACGTCTGTGTCAGAGTGGAACTGCTCACATTTCATACATCATGTGTTCTGTTATTTATTCAAAGCAAGAACCATACACACTTTTGGCTTGAGGTGCAGGGGAGAATAGATTTCAGACCCTGTGCACTCCTTCCACTACTAACAGCCACGCCTATACACACACACACACAACCACAAACACACACACAGCCACACCCTAGAACAAGCAGTATTACATCATCTACATTAACTATGAAAATAATCTCAAACCACTGACACAAAACGACACACGGAAATGGCCTTCTTCATTCAGCTTTTAGTCCAACTAACCTCATGACGACAAACCTTCACCACTTCATTTCCATCCCGTGGAGGACATGACCGGTCCACTGTCAACACCGCAGTCAGTCGAGACCCAATCAAAAGAGGTGCTAAGCTTAAACTAACACCAGAGAGCAAAGTTACAATTCGCCACCAGGTCACCAGCCCCACACGCCGCCCGCAAAGAGTTCGCCGCCCGAGTAAAGAGGGATGAGCAGCCAGAAATCTGTCATTCCCAGAAAAGCCTTTGATATTGCCTTATTCCGGAGATGAGACTGATGGATATTCTGACAACTGGATGTCAAACATCCTTTAAGTCAAGAGAGATCAGAGAGAAGACATCTTGCCCTGCCCCACAGCCGTTGACCTGGCCAGCCGGAAAGGAAAACATCAATCACACATCTTTGATTGGATTTCACCCGCAATCAGCCGACATTACAGCCTCTCTGGGATTCGTATGCAGTGATAGCGAAAGAGATATAGAGGATCTTTGAGGTTTCAGTACTGTCTTTATATATTCCTGCTACATTATTGAAGTCTCTCTGTGACCAAGAAACCACCTCCCCTATTCCACATTCCTGCCATTTTTCATGCTGCCAGGTTACAGAGTTTTACCAAAATAGCCCAAAAGCAAAAGTGCGAAAACAGTGTGGTATTTACACACACACACACACACACACACACACATCCCCCCAAAAAAGAAGGTTCGAGCAATAAGGCAGTATTTGATTCCTAGGGTATTTCCCTGCTCTGCATCAGCCTCTTATGTCCCTCACAGGACCCTGTGAAATGTATGTTGGTAATTTTTCTGGTAATGTGATATGACAGCTTCGTCACAGATAAGGTCTTCAGGCGTTTCACTTAATCCTTGAAAAGCAGACGGCAATTTGCAACATCACAGCCAACGTATCAGTTTATGGATTCAACCCATCTAGTGTTTCCATATATAGGAAATGACCCCTTGTAAAAATCGCTGAAGACCAACTGGTTTTGTATCATAAGAGTATAAATTACAAGCAAATATTATTTAACCTCGGTCGAAACGGGACCATTGCGTTGGAGTGAGACAGACACACACCCACGCACAGACATGCACAAACATGCCCAGACACTAGGGTGCGCCACACTTCTGCACCTGTAGCCCTGACCCATAACCAGCACACCTGCTGAGAGCCGTCTCCTCACCTGCGCCAGGTGTGTTGATGGAACCACCGCGCCGACGGTGTGACATCCAGCACACTCACCTCTGCATGACAGCGTTACACCATATCACAGTTCTATCACAGCTCGTGTATAAAAGTACCATTACAACCCCCCACTAAAATTGCCTTTATTTGCAGAGAGATGAGTAAAATACAGGACTGGCTAGCTGTAGAAAAAAAGGCTTCCTCCTCTTTCCTTAAAGAAAAGAACTGCCCAAAGAAACCTGAGACGAACTTCACATACAATGGATGAATTTGTTTGCCGTGCCTGTCTGTTGTCAGAGTGTAACGACTGCACTATAGAGCAACCAGTACTATATTAAAAGTTGCCGTTGAAATAACAAACAGAGAGAACCAATTTGAATTTCTCTCCAACTCGGAAACATAATCTTCTGCAGTGCCGTGCAACAGTGGTGCAAGAACGGCACTGTGTAACAGCGGCAGGAAGCAGAGAAAGTGAGAAAGTGATTTCTCTATTCAGAGAGTGGGGGGGGGGGTGAACATGGAGACGCAAGAGTCTGACGGTACAAAAGCAACAGTTTTATTCAGAAACACTATAAGTGAAGCAGGAAATGTTGTCTGTATCCAGTTTCAGTTTCAGAGTCTCATCGATTACTGCTCTGATATCTCTTCTAAATAACACTGGCAGGTGTGTGTGTGTGTGTGTGCGTGTGTGTGTGCGTGTGCACGTGACTGTGTGTTGGTGTTTGCTTGTTGATGTTTGTTAATGGATAGGTAGGTGGTTCACGTGAAGTGCTGAAGCCACACTGACTCCGGGCCAGTACCTCAAACACACCTGGCCCAGGTGAGCAGCCAGGCGGTGAGGAGGCTCTTGATGTGTGCGTGTGTTTGTTTTGAAACAGTTGAGGTGGCTGGACTGCAGGAACATTTCCCTTGTTAAAAGAAAGAAGAAGGAGTTGAAAAGTTGGGGAGTTATGCAAATCCTCGCCAAGGTGAAACATGTTCTGCCTTAAAGCTCTGTGAAGGACTTTCCCCAAACAGGAACCAAACAAGGCACTAAAATCAATCAAGTAAATCAAACAGGAGATTATAATCATTACAGCAAGAACATTATAATTTAACCTGTCACACCCTCAAGTTCAGACATTCCTCCATCAAATGAATAAATCCTTATTTTTCATTTACATGTTATTTCTTCATTAGGGACTCTCATTCCTAGTTAAAAGGGAAGTTCCATGACTGTGTGCCTTTGCTGGTGTCCTCGTGTTTCACTCAGAGACGGTGGCATCTGAACTTTCACATTCCTTTTACACGCAATCGCTTAAAAAATGCACTTAAGGCTAAAAGCCACCCACGACCGGGGCGAAACTAGGGGCGAAACTAACCAGAAACTAACCAGAGACTAACCAGAGACTAACCAGAAACTAACTAGAGACTAACTAGAGCCTAATTCAGCACACTGGAAACCTTCAGAATCCAAGGTGGGTTTTGTAACACTACCGTCACAGTTTGGAGTCATTTCATGAAGTGCTAAATACATAACCAGGTTTAATAAATCATGCCAAAAAACAACAACAACTTCTTTTCTGAAACCTTCATGTAGGACATGCAAATAGGAATTCAGTCTTGTTCAGTGATGTCTGCCCTGTTGATAATCTGATCATTCCAGGTCATTTTACTTTTAAAGTGCTAGAAATGTTTCCACACTGTAAGACAAACCATCAAGGATGGATAACTCAGCATTCAAGTCACATCACATGTGTGATTTCAGTTACTATCAAATTTACTTTCTTGTTGTTTACACAGAAGAGGGGCCATTTTCCCCAGCCACTAAAACAACAGTACTAGGAGAATCTGAGCGCACTTATGCCTTGTGAAAAGTTCACCATTAAAAGAAATACTGATCTATAATCTCAGATCAGATTATTTCAGACACCATTGTTCAAGCTTCCTTGTATTCATTTCTCCAAAATTCGCTTTCAAAGGCCTGTTTAAGGTTTGCAGTTAACAGCAGACCTTGTTTGCACAGATGCTAGTGACTGATTTATAGATTATTTAAACTGGTATTAGACCGAGTTCATTTTTGGGTATGATTCAAAGTGCAATTATTTTTGTAGCACATAACATAACTTTTCTGTTTTTAAACCATTTATTATTACACACAAAAATGTATATATACACTGAGTCTATGTTCAGAAATAGCTATGCACTGCACTGGGCTAATTCTAATAATGATAAATGTGCTTGTATAAATATTAAAATTATTGCAATTTATAATTGGGTACATGCATGTACTTTGCTTGTACATGCATATCGTTACAGAGGTGCCCTTGTAAAACATGCTGGCTTTGGTTAGGTAAATAGCCTGCTATTGCAATATGAACAAATACGTTTTAGCTGAGATCTGCCCATCTCTCCTCACGCGAGGCCCTGTTTCCATTAGTCTCGGTGCCGGTGGAGAACAAGCTTGGATCGGATACGCTAATATTTATCACATACAGCTCACCGGTTGCAAACCAAATATGGTCTGCCAACGGACTTAACAACAAGGTGTCGCGTTAGCATGCGCGGAAAGTGCTCGTTAGCT
Source organism: Sternarchorhynchus goeldii (assembly GCA_028565775.1). Taxonomy (NCBI): domain Eukaryota; kingdom Metazoa; phylum Chordata; class Actinopteri; order Gymnotiformes; family Apteronotidae; genus Sternarchorhynchus; species Sternarchorhynchus goeldii. The sequence continues at coordinate 9,192,455 of JAOXYF010000024.1, forward strand.
AACAGCGAGAGTTCATTAAAAAGAATATGCATCAGGTAGTTTATCAGAATTGGGTAACTTCATGAAATGGCAAACACGCAATTAAACGCTCGTTCTACTAAAGGTCTATAACAAGATCGCGCAATTATGTTTAATTAAGGTGCGCGTGATGGTAGCAGTTGGATGTTAAACCAAAAAAATAATAAAGAGACCTACACTTGTTGCAACAGCTCGTACTCTGAGAAAACATCTTCACAACATTCAAAGAAAAAAAACAATTTTAAGTTTAAAAATGTGTCCGCTCCTGCCTTCAACCTAAAACAAAATAAAAAAAAAACATCTAAATAATCTCGACAGTAACCACACTGCTGTTATGGAGTTTTATTACTTGAACCTTCAACCAGTAATAGGTCATACTGGCCGGTCACCGCGTGCTCTTTTGACTATATGAAAACTGTCTGACCGCAGGCAGTACTGGGAGCATAATCGTGGAGGGGAATTGTGCCTGTGTGTGGGGGGGGGGGGTGTGTGTAGCGGCACTAAGATTTCAGAAGTGATATTAACACCCCACTATACAATCCAAGTTGGTTTTCTTTTCCATCCATTAAGTCGCTTGTATTCCTTTCTCTTCCTGTTCCAGTATCTTCTAGAAAGGCTTAACGAGGAATAGAGAACATTTGTTAAAAGAAAGGCGTCTACGCACCGAAGTGCAGTCGCGAGCGCAGCGCCGTCGTCTTATTAAAGAGCGCGTGCGACGTCAGGGCCTCCAGTGGCACGGAAACACCTGCTCACGCTGCTACACGCGAACATCGACGCACTCGCGCTCGTCTCCCACTGCCAGCTTCAGTATCTGAGCAATTAAGTAAATGCTCTGCAATTTAGTGGATTTTTTTCACCCCACTGTCACTTCAGTAGACTATTCTGTCGGCTTCTTTCTCGTGCGCTCCTTGACGGCTCCTTCCGCCAGATAACGGAAGACGCCTCGGAGCGGGGCGGAGCACAGCGCGATTAAAAAGGTTTCGTATGGTTTCCCATTAACACGGATCAGCGTATATAGATACAGTATGTTGTTTTTAAGTGTTGCCTCCTAACAGTACCAGCTCAGACAATACACTGACAGAGTCTGCTGTGGAGTCGTATATCGCTTCCGTGGAGAAAGGCGTAAGCCACAGTTTTAATCTTATATTAGCTAATAAATTAGCGTGTTTAAACTTGTGAGGTATTTGTACTGTATCCAAAACACAATTACCCAGCTGATGTCATATCCTGTCTTGATCGCTTTTTACAAAAGGACGTGTCAAAGCTGCCAGGGCTTGAGTGATCGATGCTCATCGACGTGAACGTGCGTGCGGTTGGTTGGGCAGGCACGTTCAGGCACAGAGCTGTGCTTTTGAAAGGGCCTATTTATTCTGTGCTTCAACTTCAAAAATTCTAAATAAAACGAGAGCTCATTATTGGGTAGTAGGGTTGTGAAAAGAGAGCTATTATCAGCATGCCAAAAAGTGACTCATGATAAATTATTAACATCACAACTGGATTTGACCAATAATGTCTTAATATTTATAGTTTAGGTGTGTCCAAATGAAATAAATAAATAAATACAACTTATATGATCTATTTATATTAAAATGGATCACCACCTTCAAACATATGTAATACTAATTAACTGTCATTATTAATTTGAGATTTATGTTTGTTCATCATTCCATTACACTGCCTTTAAGCTACTACTACCACACACACACACACACACACACACACACACACACACACACACACACACACACACACACACACACACACACGAATCTGACTGCTGGCAGAATGTTGGCATTGCTCTTCAGAATCAGTTTTCAGTTGTTATGAATTTGCAGATCTGTTCAGATTTCTTTTGTATGAATGTGCTAAAGTTTATATAGCAGGCAACTGGCCAGTCATTTTGCTTGAAAAAACATGGAGCTTTTTTTCTAAAACTGGAAACCAGCACGATGTAGTCATGTTGTCTTATGATCAGTATGTATTACTAGCAAACTATTCGTTTTTTTGTGATGCCTAAACTAGCGTTAGATCTACCTGTTAGGGAGCCATTAGACAAGTTTACATATTTTACAGATTACAGTATGCTGATGTTGGAACAGCTCCTATTCCATGAGTTTTATTTGGAGAACTATAGGAAAATGTCAGAACTGCTGACAGATCAGCTCAGAACATTCACAAAATCAAAACCATTCGGTGAAAAAGTTCTTAAATGGTTCAGATCAGAATCCCACCTGTTGAATTGAACAGGACGTTTAGACACTCTAGACACCACGGCCTTGTTTTTACACTCATATGTGTTTTCAGTTTTGATTTAATTCCATTATAGAGTTACTGAGGAATTTTGCTTTCTAACAAAATATCGCTTTTAATCCAGAACTATTTTAATTCATTAATTGCACATTAACCAAGTGAAAAAAATGGTCGACAAAGTGGTGTGATGTTTAAAATGTCCAGTGACATTAAAGGAATCTTTTGCACCATCTAAACATAAACTATGGGAACGTGCATAATTACATGATATTGTACTCTTCCATGCATCCGTCTCGCCTGTCTGTCCGTCTTTCATCTGGTACCTTTGACATCTGCCAAGACACCACTAGACCCACAGGCCTTTGTGGCTAAGGCCCCCTGAGCTGTCTAATGCCTTGCCCGTTGATATGTTCCAAAACGTCTGCCAAAGCTCAAAAAAGCATCAGACACACATCTGCTCTCTAATATTCCTACAGAGGGTCGTTGGGGAAAATGGCGACTCGGATGCACAGCTGTCAAATAATGCTTCCGCTAATGGCGTTAAAGAGTGTGCTAGCGTGGCCACCTGTGTTTCAGGGGTTCCTTTAGTCATACGCAATGAGACAGAGAAACTGACCTGCATTAATTAAGAGCTTTTTAATGCCTGTGATACATGTACATACCAACAAATTGCAAAGAAATATGAGCAGAAGATGTTTCCTACAGGGAATGACTTAAAAAAAAAAGTGATCAAATATCATTATGGTGAAAGTAACTTGTAAAACTGCTCAGAAACATGGTCTAAGAAGGTACTTAAAATTCTGTGGTTGTGTTGTTGTGTGTCTCTTAATGTCTTGCTAGGATCGTCACACTGTTGCTATGTGCCTCACTATGTCAGGTATTTAGGTGAACCAACCAGTGCTAAGAAAGAAATAAACAAACTCCACACTAAACTGAGTCCACAAACACTTTAAAAGATCCTTAAAAGTTCTGAGGCAATCCAACTGTAGCACAGACATTACTAACAGAGCAACTGGAAAAGCTGTGAGATAATCCCAATATAACACAGACATTACTAACAGAGCAGCGGGAAAATTCAAACATCAGCTGCTTCCAAAATCAAAGTCAATAAAGTTCGAATGGAAGAACAGAAAAAAGGAGGGAAAGATAGATCTGAAAGGAACAGACCTTGAGAAACGGTGGGTGAGGTGAAAGCAAAGCTGTTACAAATCGCCACGCTGACTGTCAGGACTTCCCCCATGTTTTCTGCAGGTTTATTACTTTAATTGAAGGTGTTTAATAATTTCCCAACTATTTTGCCTGCAGCTTGTAGCACACATAAATGACTGAGTGTGTATACTCAGTTATGCACTTAACATTCCTACAGACCTCTTAATCCTTCATCCTCTCTAGCGCTCTCAACACTCCCTTCACACACACACACACACACACACACACACACACACACACACACACACACACACACACACACACACACACACACACGCCACCAGCTCTACCTCCTCATGTTTATAACTTTGTGTTGTCTCACTGTATTCTTTTCTTTGTGTCTGTCTTTCCTCATTTCTTCTCATTATATCTTTTCTCCTTTTTTTTCATTTGGAACACCCCCCCCCCCTCTCTTTTGTATCAACTTGGCAATTTTTTTGGCAAGTTCACACAAAGCCTAGAGCAACCACAATATGTCATGAGAAACCAATGTGATTACCCTCAACTTCCATGCAAAACCAAAACATATTACATTTACACTATATTTACATCACGTAACTTAGATCACCTTTATATTGCATCTTTAAAGTTCACATATGTCTCTGTAGTCCTGCCCTTTAGCACAGTGTCTCCAACTTGGTGCAGTTCCGTCTATTTTGTCTCGCTTGTCAAAAACTGGAAGGTCTGTTTTTGGTTTTCTGCAAGTGGGCTGGTTGCCCCTGGGTATACATGCATACAGATACACACACATGCAGGTATACATGCATACAGATACACACACATGCAGGTATACATGCATACAGATACACACACATGCAGGTATACATGCAT
>JAOXYF010000024.1:9204219-9216065 GCA_028565775.1 Sternarchorhynchus goeldii
TATGTTTGTGTGTGTGTGAGAGAGAGAGACCTTGTATGTGACTCACCCTCCATTATAGTCTGAGAATACTGACTAGCAGTGAGCCTCTCGGCACAAATCTAAGCATTTGGGCCTTTTGCTTAAATACAGTCTAATTTTAGAGCTCACCCACTTCATATGTCTCACAGATGGCCTCTCTAATCAGGGCTTAAGACCCACATAAGACCCACAGCATGAGGCTTTCCTTAAAATCAACCTTTATTCATTTTTCGATGTACTCCCTCCCACTTTCCTATCACATGCACGTGTTCATTTTTATGTCATCTTGCTCTTTTTTCATGCCAACACACACACACACAAACACACACACACAATGGGAGCTGCCTCCAGGACTTGAGCCAGAGGCATGGGAGAGCAAGTGTGTGTGTATGTGTGTGTGTGTGTGTGTGTGTGGTGCTTCAGGGGGCGCCACTGATGAAACGGAGACAGTCATGCCACTGAGGGCCCGAGGAGCAAGAGAGCAGGCAAACAGGGGGCCCGTTGGCGGGTGAACGCAGGGGCCACTTCATTACCCCTGAAGCCAGCTGTGCCCCCACCTCAGCTTGGGTATTCTCCACGCCCCTTCCAGAAAAAAAATCACCACTGCACAACCAAACTGAGTGTACAATTTATGTAAACAAACAAGAGCTAATGCCATAATTTTGTGAAAAATGGGGGAAGCAGGGAAGAAACCCAGGAGAGGGAGAGGGGTGTCGTTTATACTTCAGTTGCAAAACTGAAGCGTCAGAACAATGCCAAGCTGATTGGACGGCTTTCATTCCCACCCCGGCAGTTATCGGCTCGGCAAGGAGAACGTGTGCATACCAGCTTTACATCACTCACAACCGGGCATTGTTCATGGAAGCGCGTGGCAGTTAGCTTGGAAAATACAGACCACCTACAGTTCACCTGCGAGCCTGTGCGAGCGGCGGTATAAAACGCATCGTTAGCAGAGTGTTCCAGACAGAAGAATGTAGCGGAGGATTGTTAATAAGGAAGGGGCGAGGGGCCAAGGTGTGTTAGCGAGGGGAGTCTCTGCTTGTGTCTGTCTCAGCTTGATTTCGTGTGCTGTAGCCTGTAATTAGAGACAGCGAGAGACAGACAGACAGACACAGAGAGAGGGGAGAGAGGGAAAGACTCTGTGTGTGTATTTGTGTGCGTGTGTGTGTGTGTGTGTGTGTGTGTTGCATGGTGCTGCACGCCCATGATCTACCTTATTAATGATCTACCTTACTGTTCTACATTCATTGTTTAGAAGAAAAGGTTCCTAGACCTGAAGAAGAAGAGAGAAAACCAAGGAAACCAGAGCACTCTGGTTCATAGCAGTGACCAACAGAAACATGAATTCCACAGTGGGGCCAGGAAACGAAGCGATCTCAATCAGGTAGGGGTCGGCACTAGATCAGGTTGGTTACGGGCAGCTCAGGTGGCAGCAGGAGGTTTCCGCGACAGACGTGCACCCTGTCATATCACCGCATGAAGCGGTAACGTGATAATTCAGCATAATAGCGTAATATATGAAAGATCTGTGCAGTCCCGCAGCATCCCGAGGGGTCCTGTGGGGTCTCGCCAACAACGGCAGGGCCTACAGAGCGAGGCCTGCTGATGCAGGACCTTCGCCCAGGCCCGGCTTGGTGCTCCATTACATTGTGCCTCTTTGTGTCGGCACGGTAATATCCACGTTCTCAGTTAAGATGAACACGGCGAGAGCATTCCGCTCTACTGACCACCTCCTTACATTCAGAACTATTATTGTTTCAGACATGTATGGAAGTGTCATCGCTTTATTCTAGTTGCACTGTGGAGCTGTGTATGTGTGTGTGTGTGTGTGTGTGTGTGCAGTCACGTGCTGTGTGTGTATGCGGGAGCCTTTGTGGAGGGGGACAACACCTCTATTGTACAATGTAAAACACCTTGAGTCACTTATATTCACACACACACACACACAGGACTTTTACAGTCCATTCTCAAAGGCATAGAACAAAATGAGAAAACATTTTCCTTTAACGTCACAGTTCTAAAATGCCTGGGCACAAATGCCACACACACACACACACACGCACACACACACACACATACATGCACACGCACACACACACAGCTACGTATGCATTTCTCAACCATCCATTCAACATTAAAAACTCAGTTCCGGAAAACACCCAACTCCAAACCGCCAGACTCCGATTAAACCTCAAGTTTACCTCCTCCAGAGAAAGATAAGATCCATGGGAGGAACTCTTGGCACAAGGCTATTGTTACCGTGGCGACTGTAATGGCAGCACCGCAGTCGTTATTAGCATTATCAAAAGAGGAGCTGATTACTCGCTAACACCTACTGACTAACACAGCTGTGAGAACACAGGACTCAACAGGTGCTCTGAGAGAGAGAGAGAGAGAGAGAGAGAGAGAGAGAGAGAGTTAAAGAGAGGGAGAGAGAGAGAGAGAGAGAGGGAGAGAGAGAGCAGAAAAGGGAGTGACAAAAATAAAAGCTAAGTGGGGGGAAAATGACTAATGTTCAGTGGAGCTTTTGATGGGGAAATGACCTGAGTAGGAAGCATTTCTGAAGCATTTCACAGAGGGAACACTCTGGGCACACTTACAGAAATGGACTGTCATTCTATATAATGTGTCCCAAAGTGTTTGTTTCAATGTATGCCACATACGACAGAGTCCATCACTGAAAAACAACCTCTGTTAAAAACACACGTTCATAAAACAAACACTACTGTCCCTGACCTCCCTTAACCTCAGGTTCTTCAGCGCTGTTCTCAGCTGCCTGCGCTGAATCCAGCCGGCCGACATCCTCTTTCCCTCATTAAGTCCCTCACTCCTGTCTTATTCATGAATTCTCCGGCACCTGCCTGGTGGTTTGTGCTGTCGCAAGGCAGTAATCAGGGTGTTGCCAAGACCCGATGCTGATTAGCGCCCGCGCGAGCGGCTTCTGTCGTTAGCGGTGCTCCAAAAGCCTGAGATAAGATGTGCACGCGCCGCGGGTCGTCTGGCGGTCACACGAGGCCGCACAGGAGAACCGTCGCCGCCTGCCATCCTTCCGCCCTGCATTGTTCGGAGGAGGAGAGGCGGTGGAGGCCCGGGGTCTGATCGGCCCAAACACCGCGTGGAACCGACGTTGCGTGGGATAGGAGTGGTGGGAAAGGTCAAGGGGTCAAAGCAGGGCTGGTCACCGGCGGTGTCAGAATGAGGTTTTAATGATGAGACATTCGCTGTGTTTTCAGCAGTGTTCTTGGAAAACAATGACATTCCCTTCATTTGCGCGCGCGCGTGCACACACACACACACACATTAAAAAAACCATTATATGCAACATACACAGTCATAGAGGGAGGGAAAGGGACATACGAGATTGTCTGTGTTGGAAGCCGTCATCAGCTTGAAGGCACCATGCGTGGGGGTTAATTACCACATCTTAATTCCCTTTGCTTCAGCCCCTAACCATCCGTAACCACTCCACCTACACAGAGGTGAAGCTTCACACCTCTCTATATTCGCTCAGCTCACATTGCTCTGGTCTCACCTGCATATCTGTGGTCAAATTTCAGGAGAGACCTTTGAGACAGAGCCCAAGTGGTTCAATGGTTCAACGATCTCTGAAACAGCTGATGAGACATCATAATTCTTTTTTCAGGACATGCTGACCTCTCCACCTCCTTCTCTCTCTCTCTCTCTGCCCACTGAGAGGTATGTTGCCACACCATTGTTCTTGAAGGGCAGTTGAAATAGCCCCCCTCCCTCCCCCCCATCCTGTGCCTCCCAGGCTGACTACTTTATAGCCCTGTTTTGCCTGCAAGAGAGGAAGTGCCTGGGCGGTTTAACATGCACAGGTCTGAGCTCAGCCCTTGGCCTGCTCCGCTAGCAGAGGCATCTCAGGACTGAGCGGGTGACACCGGTCTCAGATCAGCGGTCTCTGCAGGGGCAGGCGGCGCGGCCAGGCGGCGCAGCTGATCCTGTGTCAGACAGGCGCGTGAAGCCGTTGCGAACGCACATGACATCACATGAGATCAGATTAGCGCAGTGTTGGTGTGGGCAGAAACGCCACGCTGGTTAAACATTGCTTTTTCATTTCGTTTGTACAACTCACTTTCTTCTTCGGGAAACGATTTAAAGGCAGGAGTGCTGTGGACACGGCTGTTACTGTGACCCCTCATGCCCAAGCCCTTATCTGTCTGATATCGTAACATCACACTCACACAGCCCGTGTGTGTGGCCAGAGATAAAAACACTAGCCCATTGTGGAGAAGTGTTTGAAGACGTGCCTGGCTCTCCCTGTGTGTTTGTGTGTGTGTGTCACAGAGAGAGAGAGTGAGAGGGTAGAAAAAATCATAAAACATGGTAGGGTAATAAGACGTAATAAGCAACTGTATTCAGAATCTGACTGATTTATAAGTTATTTAAGTATTTCATTATTCTACTACTTTACTTAAATTACCCTCTCAAATTAATAAAGTGATCTAATCTACTTGCCTATTCATGGGCATCAGAGCGTTTGAACTTCAGTATTGCCTGAATATTCTACAAAAACCAAAATCCCCAACACAATTCTGCTTATTCTCACCACATTTTGGAGTTCGTTGAAGCTGCAGTGTCCTGTGCCAAAGACTGCAATGACACGTCACTGAAAAAGGCAAGACAAAAACGCCGAATCAAGGTTAGCAAATCTAGTCCGGAGGAACTTCGACCTGCGTGGCCCAGACCTTGGGCCTCCTGTCTCCTTTGTTGAAGCTTGTAACAGATTTATCTCAGTGTGTTGAAGCTTGTAACAGATTTATCTCAGTGTGTTGAAGCAGGCGGGTGTGTCTGCCTGGTACCAGCGTGTCACCCGGAGTAAGAGGTCAGCCGCGACAGGTAAGCATTAGCCTGCTGCTAACTCCATTCTTTCAGCCCTGAGCTGTGACAGATGCCCCTCCCCTCACAGCCGTGAGGGAGATGGAGGGCAACAGATCACGGGGAAGGGGATGTGGAGCTCGCCATGGTAACACCTGCACCGCAGGAGATTAGAAACCCAGGAGCTCTTGCTGGGGTTCGATAGTGGGAGACAACACTCTCTCTCTCTCGCTCTCTCACACACAAACAGAAAGAGAAAGAGAGAGAGAGCGCGAGAGAGAGCGAGAGAGAGAGAGAGAGCGAGAGAGAGCGAGAGAGAGAGAGAGATAGAGAGAGAGAGAGAGAGAGAGAGCGCGAGCTGCTCTCTTACTTAAAATGAATCATAACTACTTGTGAGCAGTTGTTTTTTTGTTTTGTGGTTTGTTGTTTTTTTGGGGGGGGTGATATACTTTCAATAAAATGCTTTTCTTTACATTTCACTTTGAAATACACATAATATTTGTAGATGTTCACACAATGTAAAATACATCCTTACCACAACAGTAAAGCACTTTTTGTCAAAAGGCCTCAAAAGCAGAGATGTTTACATTAGCCACATTCACGCAGGGCCTTGACATCCAAATTACTACCCATGCACACACTCACCCAGTGCAAAACCATTTAATTAACACATTAGCACCCCACGCAGACATGCACAGAAAGCCAGACTGATGGAGAGAGAAGCCACACAGAGGAGAGAAAGAGAGACAGAGAGAAAAAAAAGAGAGAGATACACACACACAGAGAGAGAGAGAGAGAGAGAGAGAGAGAGAGAGAGAGAGAGAGAGAGAGAGAGAGACGCAGAGACACAGAGAGACAGTGCTGACATGTTAATCACTACTAAGATGAGAGATCAGGACACATGCCCCTACATGCTGCTCAGATACTTGCACTGACTCACACTTCATTGTGCTCGCTCTCTCTCTCTCTCTCTCTCTCTCTCTCTCTCTCTCTCCCTCCCTCCCCCTCTCTCTCTCCCTCCCTCTCTCTCTCTCTTCATTCCTCTCAGGCTCTCACTCTCGCTCCTCCCTTCCCTGGAAAAACTACTGACCTGGAAACTGCAGGTCCAGGAAAGGTGGTGATTGTGAATGTGCCGTGCTGATATAGAGACACCTGCAGTGTGCTGTTTCAGTCCTGAGGATGGTTTACACTCCGCAGGATGGTTTAAGGGTGTCATGAAGAGCAGGGTATCCACACACAAACCGCGGGCCAAGACAGAGTGTCACAAAGCCCATTCTTAAACGCCCATCTGTTTCATACTAGACGACATCCTGTTCGTGGATATAAACTGTAGCAATTAACTGCAAATTAAAAACATATTTGTAAAGTAAATCAGTTTAGTCAAGGGAGCCTCAAGTATCACTGCAGTGCATGTCAATACGTTACAAATAATACATAAATAAAACAGTAGAATGGAGCAGTGAAGATGTACTGGATGTGCTCAGCACCACCTTGGTATGATGGAGTCAAAGCATTTGAATTCATCACTGTGCTCTGAGTGGCTTTTAGTGAGTGTGTATTTAAACTAGATCTTTCAGTAGGACTACACCATACGTGTAGGGGTAAGAGAACTCTCTCCATTACCCTCACACAATCAGCCACAGCTATCACACCTTGGTCCTTTCCAATTATTCTGCTCCATAAAGTGCAGCTTTTCAAATCTCGTTCACTCTCTCCTCATATTTCTCTCTCTCTCTCTCTTTCTTCCCTCCTCTCTACCTCTTCTGATCCCTCTCTATCTCTCTCTCCTCTCACCCCCTGTGCCTCATTCGCCCCATCTGCCCCTCTCCTTCTCTGCGGTGGATGTCCTGATGGGGTAGACTCTGCTCTGGGGCTCTGACACTCTCATCTTGCCTCCCACTCTCTAACTACACCTGCAGTTAACGATGAACTCATCATTAGCAGTACAAACGCTCAACACTTGCTGTTCCTTACTGTTACTCCTTGTTCCTGTTGTGCCTGGTTCAGAAGGCACAACAGAAGTCCATTCGACCCGTGTTTGACCCTTGGCCCGTCGCCTCTTTGTCGTAGATGTGCCCAGGTTGACCTTCTGCGTTGATCCTGCTGGTTGCAGTAACATGGCTGCATGGGTCTGGCTGAACAAACTGGGTGCATGACGCCTACAGGCGATGCTTTACTACCTCCCTTTGAGCTGCCACTGTGTGTGAGAAGCACTATACAAAGAAACTTGCCTTGGCTCGACTTGTCTCTCTCTCTCTCTCTCTCTCTCTCTCTCTCTCTCTCTCTCTCACTCTCTCTCGGTCCTGAAGAAAGCACTCTAGATCAGAAAAAAAACACTCTAAATAAGCCCCGAAAGCAATGGTTCTACACTTCTAGCCCTTACTCACAGTCTTTCAAAGCAGAGTGCTGCATGAATGTAATACAAATACTACTATCAGAAATCAGCTTTCCCAAATAACTATGTTTACATCCAACACTTCGCTGCGTGTACGGAGGGTTTAACGCAGGCCATGCTAACACATGCCGGCATGGATAAATCTGTATCTCCCCCACCTTGATATCTGATTGGTCTCTGATGAGGATTTGCTATTTAGCAAAGTGCTGTGCAAATAAACAAGCATACAGACGTCTGGCCTGCGGCTTCTGACCTCTGTGTGACGGGACATCAGGATGTTATGCAGAACTCTCACCCGACACTGCGTTTAGTAAACATTAGTCCCGCAAATACACTACGAGAAACAGGCAGTCAACCCCAGAACCTGCATTTAATAACAAAAACAACTGCTTTAATTAAGGGTCACCAAACTTTGCCTTGGCAACCAGCTGTGCTGCTGTGTTTGGAGTCATTATGCAAAGCATGTACATGTATCTGTGTGTGTGTGTGTGTGTGTGTGTATCTGTGTTTGTGTGTGTGTGTGTGTGTGTGTCTGTGTGTATCTGTGTTTGTGTGTGTGTGTGTCTGTGTGTGTGTGTGCTTTGGCATTTCAGCTTTGATTAAACATGCAAGGCTGGACTGACAAGTCAAATCTTATGCACAATTTATGCACAGTGCTGTGAAATCAAGTCCATCACTCAGTACTTACCAACATGTGCTCCTTTCCTGTCTTTAAAGTCTTTAAAGAGTTCAAACTCTGCAACCAGTATTGTACTGTAGTGCATTAAAAAGTCTTCACAACAATAGAGTTGTGTTTTTAGTCTGGTGAAGTTGCCTGTGACGTTAAAGACACATACAAGTTTCCAGTCTAAAGCTCCTTCTTTTTGCAGTGGCGAGTCATTACTTTAATACAAGGCCTCCCACATACAGGCCTTATTCTGGGCTGCGTTCCATCCAGGAACTGCTTCTCACTGACAATGACACTGACATTCTCACCTCTTCTATTCTGTCCACCTCTCTAACACACACACACACACACACACACACTCTTTATGTCTCTCTCTTGGCTTTTCTTCACCTCTCTGTCTACCTGCCCCCCTTTCTCTCTCTCTCTCTCTCTCTCTCTCTCTCTCTCTCTCTCGTCTTTTACTTTCTGTCTTGCTCTTTCTGTTTCCTGGCTGTTCCCCCACTTTCTATCCTTTATTCCCACTCTTTCTCTTTTTATCTCGATTCAAATCAATTCAAGGTACTACATTAGCAGGACAAATAATGCATTTTTATTGCCAGAGTGTGATTACAGTATGAGAGTATTAAAGAATAATACAACAAGAAAATTAATATTATAGCTTATGAAAGCTCTTAAGATGAAACTCCTTAGTGCAATAAGCACAGCGATGTGACAACTGGAGATAAAAAAACACTCTCTCTTTCTCTCTCTCCCTCTCTGTCCCTGCCTTTCCCTCTCTCTCTCTCTCTCTCTCTCTCTCCCAGCACACTCTTTACTTACGCCTGTGCTCCTCGAATCACCTTCACACATACAAATCTAACCTTTAGTGTTTATTTAAGCTGCTTCTTTCATCGCGCGCTATCCGTCATGACTCCCATGCTGTAGGGCAGCTCTCCTTGAAGCACGGCTTGCTAAAAGGTCTGGGACATATGTTAATGTGAGCCGGGTCTCTGGTGCAGAAAGGGTGGCTGAAGGCATGCGAGATGATGGATAAAGGAAGGAAACTAAAACTGCACGGCGGACGAGAGTCTCCCTCACGCCTTGGATGTAAAGCGGACGACAGCAGAGCCTGGCTGTGCCCACCATCATATCCTGATACTGCCTGTTTCAACAAACAGAAAAAGACATCTGTGCTCAACATTAAATATCTACACCTGCAGCTGAATGGTTGAATCTTTTAATTCAGTGAATGGACGCCTCGTGGCTAACCTGGCTGGTTAGTCACTGAAACACTTCCACCCCCAGAGTGGTCATGTCAAAACAAGTCACAGCTCTGAATGAACGAAGGCCTGTGGAAATGTCAGCCACTGTGGTGCTGAAGCCTAGATCAGCCAGCGGGGGAGCTGAGAGAGGCGGCAGTGGCAGGCCTCGCCAGCCTCACTACCAGACTCTCTAACAGCCTGACTACCAGACTCTCTACCAGACCCTCTACCAGGCTCTCTATCAGACTCTCTGCCAGACTCTCTATCAGATTCTCTACCAGACTCTCTACCAGACTCTCTACCAGACCCTCTGCCAGACCCTCTGCCAGACTCTCTGCCAGACCCTCTGCCAGACTCTCTGCCAGACTCTCTGCCAGACTCTCTGCCAGACCCTCTGCCAGACTCTCTGCCAGACTCTCTGCCAGACCCTCTGCCAGACTCTCTGCCAGACCCTCTACCAGACTCTCTACCAGACCCTCTGCCAGACCCTCTGCCAGACCCTCTGCTAGACCCTCTGCCAGACTCTCTACAAGGAAGGACCTGATTGAGATCTCGCACTACAGATTATGCTGGAAGATCGAGAGTGAAAGGAAGGGTTGGCTGTGGTGGACTGTGCCCATGACCTACATAGCTGTGGCTGCAGAGCTCAGACCGTCTGTGTGTGTCTGTATGTGTGTGTGTGTGTGTGTGTGTGTGTGTGTCTGTATGTGTGTCCATATTTTGAACTGATGGTTTGCAGAAGTGTAAGGATAATTTTTAACCTTTATTGATTTCACTTCTACATTTAAGCGATTACCATTTACCGTTAAGCGTTATGTTAAAAATGTAATTTACCAACAAAGCTGATGCATCCTAGTTCCATTTTATCACTGTCCTAACAGAGAAGAAAATAACAAGAAAGCAAATGCAAATGTTGCTGTGTGAAACATATTGTGAAAGTAGGCTGTCCTGCTTCTTCAGATCCAGGCGAGGGATAAACCTGGGTCATGGAAACACAAGCGCCAGAACTACTGCACTTCCTTCTAAAACAGGGTTATTTTAGTCGACCTAAGATGTTTGCGCTCGTAGCGCTACGGCTAGGGGAAGTGTGAGTGGCTTAACCACGCCACACGTTTCACATGGGCACGGCGTCACCTGAGAGGCTACAAGCCCAATTTGTTCTGTCTAGAAAGGCTCAGGTGGAATTGCATTGCCAGTATCTATTTTCAGCAGGACTTGTTTTGATTGGCTGGGGAGGAAGCGTCCAGTCCTTAGATAAGAATTTAAAAGGATGAAAAAACTCATGGCTAATCAGAAGAGAAAGAAACGATTGTAGTCAGGGGAAACAGCAGAGTCCAAGTAGGGTTCTTCCACTCGAAATACATTAAAGTAAATAAATGCAAGAAATGTACTTGTTGTGTTAATTTAAAAGTAAAACTACAGTAAAACACTCCTGAATTACAATTGCTTGTAATTTGTTACTTCACTTCCCTGGTGACAGATGAAGAACTAGCAGAGTAATGTGTTTAAGTGTGTGTGTGTGTGTGTGTGTGTGTGTGTGTGTGTGTGTCCCACTCAACCATGTCCTGGTCACAGAACTGTTTGTAGGGAGCTGTGGTGTCCTGTTCATAGCAATCTCACACCAACTGCACAGTGTGTGTGTGAGACTGGGTGAGTGTGTGTGTGTGTGTGTGTGTGTGTGTGTGTGTGTGTGTTTGACTGGGTGAGTGTGTGTGTGTGCGTAACTGGGTGAGTGTGTGTGTGTGATTGGGTGAGTGTGTGTGTGTGTGTGTGTGACTGGGTGAGTGTGTGTGTGTGTGTGTTCCTCTCACCCGTGTCTTGGTCACAGAGCTGTTCACAGGGCTCTGTGGTGCGCTGGCCACAGTAATCTCGCACCCACTGTGAAGAAGAGTTGGTCTGGTAGTACAGGGTCAGTTTGGCTGGGTTCAGCCAGTTTGACACATCGAGGTAGCTGCCCATGCTCACGACAAAGCTGCTCCCTGAACACACACACACACACACACACACACACACACACACACACACACACACAAACATGCATTTGTCAGTAATAAAGAACAATATTTTACCATAAAGAGCTTTTTTATCACAAAGAGCTGGATTTCAGAGATTTCAGGAACCTTGCCCCTTGACCCTTCATTATGACAGATTGCTGTGTTTGAGCGTGTGAGTGTGTGAGTGTGTGTGCACATCTCTGACAAAGCTTCATTCTTTCCTTCCCATTCCCTCCAAGTGTAGAAGACGGTTCACTCAATCTGTGCTATTCTCCTACCCTCAGCTCTTTACAAAGCACAGCTGACAGCAAGCACTTCCTGAGACGTCTTTATTCAGAAAGTCCTCTCTGTTTAGCTGTTCTGCGGCCTGCTCCCAGGGGCAGAGATGGGGGGGGCGGGGGTTACCGTGCTCCTGTGAGAGCCACCGCTGGTGTGTGTTCAGGCTGGCCACTGGTGCCCACCTGTTACAGGAGGTGTGCTCCATCCAAAGATAAAGACCACTTTAATTAAACCGCTTCGCTCCTTCATAATCCCCCATTACTCTCTCACCCTCCATCCCCCCTTCACTCTATCTCTGTCTCTTTCTCCCTGACTCCTTTTATCTTTCTTTCCCCTACTCACTCACTCACTCACTCACTCACTCACTCACTCACTCACTCACTCACTCACTCACTCACTCACTCACTCACTCA
>JAOXYF010000024.1:9228153-9239310 GCA_028565775.1 Sternarchorhynchus goeldii
CTCTCTCTCTCTCTCTCTCTCTCTCTCCCTCTCTCTCTCTCTCTCTCTCTCTCTCTCTCCCTCTCTCTCTCTCTCTCCCCCTCTCCTCTCCTCTCACCCAAAGTCACTTACTTGTGGCTGTGAAAGATGATAACACTGATCCTATTGTTTCTCAGACAGTATATCACCACTTTCAAAGAAGCTTCCATGTGTGTGCAGTCTGTCTTCACAGAAAGCTCCTCACATTTGGTTTGCATGTCTGCAGCGGGTTTCTCTGGGTCTGATCCTCATTGTCAGGGTCTCTTCAAGTGCTCCTCCATTTTTTTCTCATCTCTGAACCTTCTTCATTGTTTCCGCAGATGTTCAACACTCTGCTTCCTCTCTTCCACTCTTGTTGACTGTGTGTGTGTGTCTGTGAGTATATTACGTGTGTCAGTCAGACTTTTGGGTGCCTTAACTATTGTGTTTAGATCACATGCGTGTTTAAGCGTGATGCTCAATAACATCTTAGGGGGAACACATTTCTATTAACACAGCTTATTTACAAATGGGGGGGGCATAACTAGAAACACGTGCTAGGAGAGTTTCCATTTTACTACAGAAACGGTGAGCTGTGTGTGAAAGGTGTATTATCTCCTAAATCCACATACCAGACCGCTACAGACCTTCAGGGACTGGTTCTCCTTTGCTGACCATTTGCCACGGATCCCCCAACACAATGTTTCTGTGGCTCCACTTCCCTTGTGATCTCGCAGCACCTGGTCTCTGCCAGAGCTACTCTACATCTAAGGCCTATGTGTAGCGTGCAGAGTCGCGTCACACTAACACATCTCCCAGCAGCCTGGAGCGGAGTAAGACTGGTGATTCATCACTGCTCTTCGCAGGACGGCAGAGTAACGTTCGTCTGCTTCTGTCCAACTGTTCTTGTCGCTGCGCTGGTACCGTTTCATGTGCCAACGTAATCAATTATGCACAAGTAAAGGCGCCAGTCCAAGGGTAGTGCACATACACATAATGCATTTTGTTTGTGTGTATGTGTGTGTGTGTGTAAAACAGAGGCCATCGCTGTAAGCAAACTCTCTCCTTAAATCCCCTGTTGGCTCCGTTGTTGGTCTAAAACCCCAAGGAATCTGATCATAAAGCCACGTTTGTAATGCTGACAGACACTTCAAATTGACAGTGAACCAAACATGACTCACCTGTGCCAACGGTTTTATAATTTTCTGCACATCTTTTAACTATTTATTTATTTTTTTTTATTTCTGTGTGTATATTTATTTATTCCCTCACCCTCTGGTATTCACTCCACTGGCTGTACAGGACTGAAAAGGGACCAGTTTTTCATTTGGTTGTGCTTTCTCACATGCACACAATTAAGCCTCAATAGATACTTGTACGGAAAGATTCCACTTAACCAGAACTCACGCAGATCTTCGTGTGCTAAAGACGTGGCAGAAACTTGTGGCAATGGTTTACTCCTGAATGATTCGATCACCCAGCGTGTAGGAACTCGTGCTGCTGAAACAGACTGTTAACATCCAGAGTTGAAGATTCGCTTTCCTTCTCTCATGGAATTATGGAGAGTATCTATTAAACTGAGCTTAGTGTGGAAAGCACTGCATACATTTACAGCACAAAGAACTTAGTGGGCCGAAAGGAAGCCTGCCAAAATGCTGGTGTGATTTTTTAACCCTGCACACACACACACACACACACACACACACACACACGCACATACGCACACGCACATACGCACACGCACATACGCACACGCACATACGCACGCACGCACACGCACACACACGCACGCACGCACGCACACACGTATGGACACACACATTCTTTTTCTAGATATTCAAAACTAGAGTACAAGCACCAGGGTGTTGAGGAACATATAATTAATAGGTTGCTGATATATGCTAATGTTTCTTATCTTACTTGTTAAAATACTATCTACTGACTTTAGATTAAGACACTTTTGACCTTTGGTATGTATTAGCATCTTTTGTACTGGGAAAACACAAGTGTGCGCGCACACACACACACACACACAAGCTTTTTACAGAAAGTTACTAAACTAGTTATGGTTTCCCATGAGACACTGGGTTTAGAGCCGCAAGGCTGAAATGGATTAAATATCACTACAGAGAAAAGCATTTATTGTAGCTTCAGACGTTAAATGTGCAATCTAAATATTTTCAGAGTGTTTTGAATTTAAGATAATCTTCTACAGCATTCGTGGTAGTGTCAAAAATACACACACGAAAAAGAACGTCCATAGAAGAAATGTGTAGAAACCATAGGCAAAAAGCATGTACCCCACACACACACACACACACACACACACAAACAAATGTAGGCCTACTTGCATGCCCACATATGCTGGACTGCACATCCACACATATGCGCCCACACACACACACACACACGTACTTTGGTTAGTTCTGTGGCCAGAAAGCATGTGCACGTTTACCAAATTTACAAATGTTCCACGACCTCATAAACAGTCCCATCGTTAACAGGTTTCATAAGGAACTACTTCTGTTCCAACAACAAAAGACAGGGATTTGCTAATCACATGGAATTTGGGAATGTGTTTTTCCAAGCCCTTGTTTAAATAAACCATGCACAGACATCATATGGCTAGAAGAGAAACTGGAATAGAAGGCATATATATATTTTTTTTTTTCCCAAAGCAGCCGATTTCAGCCTGCGTGGCTCAAACAGATGATCTGGCACCCAGATAGTGAAGTCTGTGCCCCACTCTGGAGTCTGACCGCAGGCTAGACCAGACCCCACCCACAGCCATGGATCTGGTCTGGTCATACGAAGTGTACAAGTCTGGAAAGACTCATGCAAAGGGTTAACTTTGACCTACGACTGAACCACGAGTTGCACGAGGGAAAAATCCCAGTCAATCAGATCCATTTTTGCAAATACTGACCCCCTTCTGTGATTCTGTGATCAGGCCTAAGTGGGAGGAGTCCAGGAGCACTAGCATATCCTTATCTGTTATTAGTAGCTACTGTAGCCACAGCGAGTGCTGGTGTGCAGTGCAAGATGGTTTTGAAATATGTAACAAGATGTAACAGGATATGAAATGTGTAACAGAAACCAGAGTGTGTTCACATCCCCAGGGTGTAGCTGAACCGTAATGAAATGGTACAAAGCACCTCACGGAATACAACAGTTTTACCAGACACTGCACACCAACACAGGTGTGTGTGCATGCGCGCACAAGCACACACACACACAGACACGCTCACATGCCTCCCTTTTCCCAAACCACTACCCATTGGGAACAGCTATTTCCACTTTTCTAATGATTCCAGAGTTGATGTGAATTATGTTGAGATGGCATGAAAATTGGGCCTGGAGCAGAGACACTTTTTTTTTTGTACCTTTTATAATTGCCATGATATTCTTTATTATACACACAGTGATGACATCAAAGTACTGATTTCACAATTACTGCAGGGCTAACACTGTTCTAAATGCAAACCAGAGTTTGCTCAGGTGCTCTCCACTCTAATAAACAAGTGCAGCGCTGTGCATTGTTATGGCGTGAGTATTAAATTATGAGGGATGAGGATACTTATGTAAAGCGTCTTTTAACAGGACGTAAATGCTTTATTGGGTTTTCACTCAGAGACAGTAATGGGAGTATCTGTGGAGGCATTGTGGGTGAAAGTGTGAGCAGGAGGGTTTGGGTGACACTGCATTTGTGTGCGTGTGCGTGTTCATGGTTGTGTGCATGTGTCTGTTCACGTGTGTGTGTGCGTGTTCACATGTGAGTGCGTGTGTGTTCACATTTGTGTGTGTGTGTGTGAGAGAGATACAACAATGCAGTCAGGTCTAAGATTCCACTGCTCTTCCACTCTTAGTGACAGGTTCCCACACAGTCCCGGTAGTTTAGTGTCCACAGATACACACACATGTATGTACGTACGTACGTACACACACACACACACACACACACACACACACACACACACACACAGATATGTGAATTCATTTTGTGTTGGGGGCTATGTTAACTGTATGTTACTCTAATATTACAGGAAGGTTCTAGGTGGAGAAGATGATATTTCAGTTTCTCATTCCTAGAGGCATTTCTAAGTCAGAGTGAGAGAGTGAGGAAGATAGTGAGAAATGATAAAAGATGAATGAGAGATGTGTGTATAAAAGTGAGAGTGGGTATAAAAGTGTGAGATTGAAAGTTAGAAAGAGAGAGAGAGAGCGAGACAGCGAGAGAGAGAGCGAGAGTGCTATCATCCAGTGTTGAAAAGAGAACAGATGTTTTCATTAGTTAGAACAGTACTAGGAAAAAGGCCATAATGCTCTACATGAGAGAAAGAGGCACAAATAGCAGTGTGTATACACACACACACACACACACACACACACACACACACACACACACACACACACAGAAGAGGAGATACTATTGTTATTATTGTTAGCCATAAAGGCCCATAGCCCCTCTGACATAAAAAAACACAATGGGCATTTGTTCTCATTGTTAGAAGAGGAGATTGCTCACTCTCTGTCTACACACACACACACACACACACACACACACTTCTGTACAAGGTGATGAGATCATCTGTATCAGTTGCAGTGTGAAGAGGTCGACATACAGGTGAGGTAGTGTGAGTCTATGTTTGTCAGGGAATAAACAAATAAAGAATGTCAGCCTTCTTAAAAATGAATATTGTTGAGATTCACTTACAGCGATTGTACACACACACACACAAAAAAATCAGTAAACCCTCGTCATCTTGAAGGAGAGACAGTCTGTTGGTTTGTGGACGTGTTTTTGTGCATCTGTGCTTCTCAACGTT
Source organism: Sternarchorhynchus goeldii (assembly GCA_028565775.1). Taxonomy (NCBI): domain Eukaryota; kingdom Metazoa; phylum Chordata; class Actinopteri; order Gymnotiformes; family Apteronotidae; genus Sternarchorhynchus; species Sternarchorhynchus goeldii. Next base: position 9,232,977 of record JAOXYF010000024.1, read on the forward strand.
AGACCATCTCTTCGCCGGCTACCAGCCACCTGGTTGGTCTTTGTATGTTCATAGCTGAAGCAGAACAAACCGGAATTGAGTGCAATCGACTCTCATCCTTGCCAGCTTCAACCCCCACCCACCCTCCACATCTTCAGCCAGTGGAGTCTGGGGAGGGAGATCTGCTTGCCTGTCGGGACGAGATGGTGTCGCCAGCCAAGCGGCTCCGGTTCAGGACCGGATTCGTGTCGAATTACACCATGTCCGAAGTGAGCAGTGTCACGGCTGCTGTGATGGCAGAACCAACGCGTGTGTGCTGGGCCAGGAGATCGGCCTGTCAGCCCAGCGAGGTGCAGATGGTCACCTAGGATTCCAATAGAAGACATGCTCTGTGGACACACACTCTGTGGACACACCAGTGAGGACACGTTCGGTGGACACACACCCTGTGGACACACCAGTGAGGACATGTTTGATGGACACACACTCTGTGGACACACCAGTGAGGACACGTTCGGTGGACACACTCTGTGGACACGCACTCTGTGGACACGCACTCTGTGGACACGCCAGTGAGGACACGTTCGGTGGACACACACCCTGTGGACACACCAGTGAGGACACGTTTGATGGACACACACTCTGTGGACACACCAGTGAGGACACGTTCGGTGGACACACTCTGTGGACACACACTCTGTGGACACGCACTCTGTGGACACGCACTCTGTGGACACGCCAGTGAGGACACACTCATGTGGACACCCACTCATGTGGACACCCACTCATGTGGATACCAAGCGCACAGCTGATTTAGGAGGCAAATCAGATGGAGCAAAAAGGTGGAGCAAAGGTGGCTGTGTGCCACCATTGCCAGCCACTGCGGAAAGAAAGACAGTAGTAACACTATGAAGTGGATGTCAACAGCATGGAACAGCTTAACTTAAGCTGCAACCAATGCAGTGTGTGTGTGTGTGTGAGTGTGTGATAAAGAGATAAAAAAGATCAAAAAATGCTTCTTGTAAAGGAAAAATGTCTAGAATTTCAGTGAACATGTACTAATGGAGACAAAGTATCTAGGATTTCAATGATTACATGACTTAAAGGAGACTGGGCTGTTAGGATCTCAGTGATCAGCCCATCTGAACACTTTTTTATATATATTTGCAGGTCTCAGTTACAGTATGAAAGATTTCAGTTTCTTATTTGGTGGTCTCTGCTCCAGTATGAGAAATGAACCCTGCTGTCCCGCTCCACTGTCCTGCACCACTGTCCCGCACCACACTCATGTTGTCCTTTTGCATTGTCCTACCACACTATCTAGTGCTCCTGTCTGACCTCATTGTCCTGTGCTCCTGTCTCACCCCTCTGTCTCATGCTACTGACCCGTGCTCCTGTCTCACCCCTCTGTCTCATGCTACTGACCCGTGCTCCTGTCTCACCCCTCTGTCTCATGCTACTGACCCGTGCTCCTGTTTGCATATGAACAACTGCACTGACTTCAAAAGAGGTTTGAAACAACAAGAGGACTGAGATAAATGAGAGAGAAACAACCTGTTATGTGCTCACCCATTTTAACCTTCAATTTCCGTAATAACGTTTGATAGCACTAGTTTGTGAACACCACAGATGAAAAAACAATTGTAAGAGAGAGTGAGAGAGACAGAGAGGTTTATAGAAAAGGTTTAAGGATACTTTATTACTGTTACCATTTTAACATTAACCATCAATGTTCTACCAGTGAGAGTGTGTCTCTGTCATGGTTGAGTTACATCTGCCCTGCCCTGCTGCTGCCACCTGGTCCTGCTGCTGCCACAGGGCCCTGCTGCTGCCACCCTGGTCCTGCTGCTGCCACCCTGGTCCTGCTGCTGCCACCCTGGTCCTGCTGCTGCCACCCTGGTCCTGCTGCTGCCACCCTGAAGAAAGAAACTAGCTTGAAGATCCCACTTGATGCTCTGACTGGACAGTGAGTAGAAAATCTCGTTTTACATTTACAGTATTTAGTAAGCACTCTTAGTGACTTACAAAAGTGCTTTGTCATCTCATTCCCTCCTCAATAAATTTATGGATTAAATAAATGTAAAAAATGCAGCACTTATGGAAATTCTGTGCAGCCGTCTGTAGACCAGCATAGACAGAGATACCACCATAGAGAGAGAGATGAAGGAAGAGAGACACAGAGAGAGAGAGAGAGAGAGAGAGAGAGAGCGAGAGAGAGGGAGAGAAACAGAAGGAGAGAGACTGACACAGAGAGAAAGAGACTGAGGGAGTGAGAGACACACAGATAGAAAGATAGAGGGTGAGGGAGAGAGAGAGAGAGAGAGAGAGAGAGAGAGAGAGAATCACTTCTAAACTTCTCAGAAGATATATATTAAAATAACACAATTCAAGTTCACAAAGCCAAAACCAAATCTCACCATCTCCCCACAGAAAATCACTTACTACTTCAGTTTTCAAGCCATTGACTTCCTTTGCTCGAATGGAAAAAAAATACAGAGACAAGACAATCAAAGAGACGAAAGCTTTGTAGAGGATGTTATCCTCAATGACAAAAATACATCCGCAAGAACTGTCCGCATTCTTTCCACTTAACAGCATTAGAGTAATTACACCATTCTTGACCCTCATTAATTCAAAGTTTCAGCTGAAATAAACAACTCAGTTCTCGTTCACTGCTTGTTCAGAACTCTCCCACATCACTTTGTTAAAAAACTTAATTGTCACAAAAGCAAAAGGTGTTAACGTTTTAAACACCTCCGATGCTTCTGCCCGAGTGCTCTGCTTTATCGGCTTTGTTCTTTGTTAGTGAGACCATCAAACTCAAAATCAGATGTCTGTGTGGTCGAAGGGTAGGCGTCCCATTCTCCTTACGATGAAAAGGGGTCTGGGTTTGGCCAGCTCTCGTCCTGACCGCATACAGGAAGCGGGAGCCAGGAATCCAAATGCCGTCTGGATTCACCCTTGCCGACAGCTCATCGTAATTCCACAATTACTCTTCGTTATAAATGTCAGATGCTACAGTGTCGGTGTTACTAATGGGGGGTGATTCGAGAGGATGTCCGAGAACCCTCAGCTTAATCCTTCTCCTTGGCCTTACTGAAACGCTGACACACAGTGAGTTTGGACCCTGTTCCAAAGATCTCAGGGTGTAAGCATTCACAAGCATAGATACAGTTTACTGTGTTAAAACACCCCATTTTACATAACATTTAAAAACCCACGGATTGAAGATTTTTTTTTTTTTTAAAGTTCAAAGACTTAAACATTCAGAGTACATAGTCTTTTTATATGCATAAACTAGGGTCCCACCTACTTTATGTTCAGGATCAATTTAGACTCTTCCTAGAAAACAGTTTGGTTACTAAACAACCTTCTGTACTGATGTTCAACATCCACCTTGAAGTTTCTCACCAAGAGTGACAGAAAAAAAAAACACACAGCCCCTTCCAAACAAAGGCATGTCCACAACAAACACAACCTGGTTTCCTCATACAGCAGTTCATCTTCCCATCCCTGGGCATTAAGCTCTCACATGTTCAGATGAAGTTAATCATTATAATTTTGAGTTCTAAGATCAAAAAAGGCAGCATAATGTTGAGTTGATACTCTGTCCTCAAATAATGAGAGTAAAGTCATCCTTATCTGTCTCACTGGCAATTACAAAGCAGTATTAACTTGGGGATTCTCTACTCTTACATTAGTATATTAACTTGCGGATTCTCTCGAATTAAAGGTGCTCTAGAATGCTTCTATTCAGTATTTTTAAGTTGTTCTCTGATGTCTATATAAGAAGTATGCAACTCTGAGATAGAATGTGGGCTGTTTTATCAATTTTAGGGGCGTAAATTTCAAAGTGTCAACACTTGTTATGAACCAGGAGAAGATATTTGGAATATTTGGTCCATTTTGCTTATTTGGGATTTACATTTGAAGGAGGTGAGAACAGTGTTTGATCTTCATGGTATGTCAGTCCCATGTACCGAACTCTCTGTAATCAGCTAAGGTCAAGGTAAACCCAGCCTTCCATTCTATTGTACCTTTAAGCACAGAGTATACGTATGTGTGTGTGTGTGTGTGTGTGTGTGTGTGTGTATGCATGAGTACTTATTGTTCTTATTATCTAACAGTTAGATTCTAACTTCAGAAGTGAATAAACATTTATTTTAATAGGAGTGTGGATTGCTGAAATTCCACTGCATACTATGTATTCTGTATGGTACAGTCCTGCAGATGTTATGTGATGAATACAATATGATGTGTGTGTGTGTGTGTGTGTGTGTGTGTGTGTGTGTGTGTGTGTGTGTGTTGGGACCACACAGAGAGTGGGAGAAGGAGGGATATGAATTAGTGCAGCCATCCATCCGAATACACCCACAATGCATTAGTCTTTCTCACCAAACATGTCCTGTGGCTACAGTATGTCACTGCAGTCTGCTCACAGGCCTCAGGTGGAAAAAACCCAAAGAAAAAATAACTGAAGGAGAGACCTGTCAACCTGACTATTGGAGATCAGAAGCCATACAAATGAATTGGTATGGGGGACAGAGACCGAGGGAGACGGGGAGAGGAAGAAAACAACGGGCGTGTGCAAGCATGGTCTCTTCTGATTAGGCCCAGTACTGCCAGGTGATGGAAGCACTGAGAACTCAAACACATACTCCTGTAACTGTAATGCTACAGCACTTAAAGCACTTTAAAACTGTGTCTATGTGCAAGTGTGTCTGCATACAGGTGTGTGTGTTTGTTTTACACAATTAGGGTTAGGGTTAAGGTTAAGGTGTGTATTTGTTTTACACAACTAGGGTTAGGGTTAACCCTAACCCTAACTGTTTTCAAGTCCAAACTTGGATCAGTATCAAGGTCAGCAGCCCAACAGAACTTTTCTTACAACATTCATGAGCATTAAATATATCCGCGCGCACGCTCCAAATTGTTTCTATCAATTCTCCTCGAGTTCGAACGTTAACCCATGTTCACGGCGTCGCACCAGTGTGCCGGTAAGATAGAAAAAACAGTGGTCGCGGTGGAATTACCTTTTGCTCGTCGTTTGGTGATCACGCACTGAAGCGTTCTGTACGGAACAGACGGCGTGAATCTTGCAGGCAGGTTGGCGATAATTTAAGGCCAGTCAGGCATACCTGAAGTACAGCGACAGCGCGCGAAGCTGATGCTCCAATGGTTCCATAAATTACTGAGCGTTCAGCCTTTCTCCACGAGGAGTATCTTAATGCCGGACCACAATACATAGTGCGCACACACGCGCTGGCACACACATGGGTAAAATAAAAATCTCATTATGTTCATGAACCTGAAGGTATGGGAGCAGTCTCTCATCTCAACCCATGGCTATGAATATTAAAGAGAAGGACACTCGCTCACACACTCAGTTCTCTCCCTCTCTCTCTATCTCAGATCGAAGGCTGTAGTCTCACCCTAGGGGCTCTGAGGTGGAAATGAATTGCAATTACACTCATCTGCACCCCCCCTTCCTCCCTCCATTTCTTCTCCCTTTTCCCTCATTATTTCAGATTTTATGAGGACATTTTTTCTTCACCCGGTTTTTCTCGCCCTTTTCTAATCCTCTTGAGCGGTGGTCACGAGCAGAATACACGATGTCGTACACTCGCTCGGGTCGTGTGTGCACGAGCGGGCTTGTTGCTACTATTTAAGAACAGAAGCGTACAGTAGAACATGCAGAAGAACAATCTTTCTTATTCATCTTTCGGAAGCTTCTGTCCAGTCTCGTTATTAATAAACTAACTCGACAACTTTTTTGGCTACACGTGCATACAGGACTAGTTTGAGTGTAATTATAGGGATGTTTGAGCAGATTATTAGGCTTCCAAATTTGATGTTTTGCTTCATAGCTCAAATAACCGATTAAAATATTGTTCAGACCAAAAGTCCACAGGCTGTTCTGAGTCTAAGAGTGCATCTCTGATCTTATTTCAGTTTTAGCTCACATGATTAGAAAACACCCCAGCTATATAAACTACAGAAGTATAGTTGTCATAATAATATGTTTACCTTGGGCTAAACAAAATAGCATGTTAATTATGCATTTTATATTCAATATCCATGTTGGATTTCCACAACCTTTTAGCACTAAAATGTTTAATTGATTTGGGAAAGTTTACCAGAATTATTATTATTTTTTAATGTATTTTCCTCCCCATGGAGTGATAAATCATCATCCTTTGGCAAAAATCAAACCGCATTTGTAAGTGTGTGTGTGTGTGCAGGAGTTAGAGAGAGAGAGAGGGAGAGAGAGAGAGAGAAAGAGAGAGAGAGAGAGAGAGCGGGGGGGGGGGGTTAGAGGAGCTCAGAAGGGCAGGGGGAAGATATTGATCTGAAC
>JAOXYF010000024.1:9268761-9286416 GCA_028565775.1 Sternarchorhynchus goeldii
TAGCTTATGTATTTGTGTGTGTGGACCGTTGGGGGGGGGGGGGTTGGGGGGGAGAAGGCGAGCGAGTTTAAGACTGTAATGAGGGCGAGCTTGCGCTTACTTGGTATTTGTTGTGTTCCAGTAGATGGACTCCATAATAATCGCGCGGGACAGGTTCACCTTGCACGCGATAAATAAAACACCAAAGTAATATCTCCACAGCGATTCCCCCATTGTTGTCGTGTCCGTCAAGGTCCAAATCCGTTTCACTAGAAATCTTACGGGAAAAAGACGAGAAAACGCCCTGAGGAGTGCCACTGACAATCCGAATTCGGTATCCTGGTTCCAGGTGCGACAGAAAAAAATCACCAAGCCCAGAGAGTGCTGAACAGGACCCAGCTACGAGTAGACCATCCCAATGTAACGACCTACTCCGGTATTAGTCCAGCAACGATGGCGAGAGAGCACCGCGGACAGCAAGTGTGATTCTCGCGCACTCTGATCCCAATCTCCTCTCGTATTCAGTGCGAGAGGCGGAGAGACCAAATGCGCACGACAGTTTCTCATTCAGTAAAAATAAACTGAGGCTGGATGAATAACTCTCCGTTCGACCGGTCGTAGGGGACAAAGTACATTCCTCAGAGAAAAGCGACCCGTGTCTCCACGGGGGATGTCCGTGGAGACATGAAGTTAATCCCCTGGTTACTCGACGGCGAAAAAGGACAGCAGGTACCAATTCCAAACGCGCGAGCCCTCTTTGCAAGAGCGAGACAGAAGCACTACACGCGCAAACACAAAAGCGGCTTGAGGTATTCCGTTTAGGCAGGAGACCAAAACAAGCCACAGCGCTACAAAAATGAATGAAGCTGTTTGAAAAGATGAACAAGAGTAAAACAATGGAAGAGTACTGAATGGAGCAAATTAAAAAAATGAGAATGACAAATGGTTAAAACTAAAAAAATGAAAGAAGGCGCAATGGAGTCAAATGAAAGTTCTCATGGGTTGCTGTGGAACCCGCTCTGTAGCAGAGTAGAGCTGCGGCTCAAACCTTGCAGGTCCGGATTAAAATGCTGAGCGCGAATCGCGGGACCGCTTCGTCGCTGCGCGAGTCTGGACTGCAAGTAACCGCAAGCTCCGGCGAGACGGAATATTTGGCAGAGCTTGCTTTTCGCTGACTCCACCCACACGGCTTCTCATTGGGCAGGTCGCCTAAAGTCAATGGAAATGATCCTGTCAATCAAACAGTCGCTCAGCAACTGGTCGAGCGGCGAAACGGGGGCCATAAGCGAACGAACTGGAGCTGAGGTCTCCACAGCCTTGATCTAAATAGTGAAGGCTTAACGAAGTTATTGAATATCAAAAGGAACAGTTGTCAAATATATTATTACATTAATCCTATTTATTACTCCAAAGGAGATTGCAAGCCAGGCAATGCACAGTTTATAAGGAATTTATAAACGTGTAATTGGCGACTTAAATTCGCCTGATGTATCGTCTAAATCTATTTTCCATAATAGATCATATGGGTTGTCCAGAATTTGTAATGTCTTGCTCCCGCGTGGGTAATAATCTGAAAATAAATGTGGATATTTGGGTTGAGGTCGAGAGCTTCATGCACTGCGTGGCCCGAACGCCGGGACAAGTAATTCGATGGGCAACAGCGCAGACTAGCGGACAGACCGACTGTACCCACCAACTGTAGTAGGTAAGTAGCCTACTCGGCAAAATTACGGTTAGAAAAATATATATATTAAAAACAAAAAAAAGAGGATAGTATAATTTTGGAGGAACGTATGCATATAATTAAGTACATAAGAACAAGTTAAGAACTATGTACCGATATATTTTCTTTCATTACCATTTTAAGAGGAGAATAAACAAAGTGAATTAGACTACTTCATTTGAAATAGACTACATTAAATTTCAAAACACGGACATTGTCATTATTGCAACAACAAAACTACTAGTACTGCTGTACCTTATATGGTAAATTACAGTAACAGACTACTTTGTCAAGAAACATGACTCAAATACATGTTAGACCTAATCTAAGTAACTATGGTAGAGTTCGTTATCAGCGCTTTCATTCAGACCGTCAGATGTTCCCGAGTCCCAGCAGAATCGACATTAGATCGCGAGTTTCCGTGAAGTACAACACCTTTAGAGCTATAATCGAATCTTGCGTATTGCGCTGTGTACCTGATCGTCAAACGGCTAGATTCCACATTGGCAAAGATAGCCTAATTAAAGGATCTGGATTGCCGAATACACACTCACATAGGGCAGGCCTACTTGACTGTGTCAAAGAGGGAACCATAAGGCCGACTGGGCCGACGGAAGAACACCCGTCCGCTCTGTGTATTATCTTAATTTAAGTAGGCATTGATAACATTGTCATGTCAAAGAAGTGCCTAATAATTGTGACAGGATCTCGTCTGAATATGTAGCTTCACGGTGATGATTTGATTAAGAGTAAACAGGTCTGAAATGCAGGACAGAAAAATACTATGAAGAGAGACTTTGTTGAAAGGGCACCCTAGCATTGCGCGTGGAGATATGAATGTCCAAATGCTCCCACGCTTCTAAACAAAGGCAAACAATGTGATGAGTTGACAGGCTCCAGAAAAATGGCTTTGGGAAAAAAGGCGGAAACGATGAGTTCCTGCGTCGTCTCCAAAATAACTCTCTGAGGACAAACACCACTACTTTGCTAGAAGACGAACAGTCGAACAGTCATCAGTGAAGCGCAAATAAGCTGCGTGTCATCTAAAATAAATGAAGACTTTCTGCAATAAAACTGCATTTTGTAATACGATTATTAAACCGATCTTTTTGTCTTGTGTGAATTCTATAGGCAATTAGGATTAAAACTAATAGAGCTATGTAATGTCAGTTTTAACAGTCTACATAATTGTCAGATTTCTCAAAAAAGTTTGCCCTAGCCGACTTTGACGTTTTATATAGACTTAAATGAGTTTTCCATAATAATTATCTAACTGGTCATATTCAGATTACGGCATATTTCTCGGCCTATTAAAAAAAGTAGTGCGTAAAACTACCGCCACACATGTATGCTTGAGAATATTACGGACATTTTTACGGGCATTTTTTAATGCCAATTTACATGTGTTGTAAATTGGACAATCTCTCCAGGGGGAAAAAGTTACAGTGTAGCCTATGATCGCCGTTCCTATTAATCTCCGTCCAATTACATGTAGTTTACTTTAAAAGCTAAATTCTGTCTTAGAGATTCCTCAGATATTACGCGTCTTATGTGCAGTCAATGCGAGCACCTTCATTTTCACGTGATCACCTCACGCCGTGTCATTCATTAGACATGAGAAATTTTAAGTAAAACATTTCCCACATCAGTTTAAACGCTCCGATCCATGATTGCTCTTGGCCCCTCACACTCTCCAAATGAAAGAAAAACAGCGTCTCCCTGCACCCCTCTTGTCGTTCCTGTGATGAACTTTGCAAAGTTTCAGTACATGAAAAGTGGACAACATGCGGTGCGCTCCAGGGGTCGTGCTTGTGTTTACTCAGTTGCGCGTCCCCGTTACTGGGCAGACAGAAAAATCGCATGTTTTTCTGGTAGCAGCGCTCCTAAGCGGACGTAACATCACCCGAAACGCATATCGCACTTAAAGGAAATACATTTTATTATATCTTACAAATATATCTTTCACTCAGGGGCTAAAACACGATTAAGCTATGCGCATTTGAAAATGCGTTATCGAAGCATTATGCATAATCTCCCAGTAGATATGCAGCGGCTTCAAGCCGCAATGGTGGGGTTACGACGTTTCCTTTTAGGGCAATACTTGAAATTCGCGTTTAGATAGGTAACCGACCAACACTCAAAGCTTGTGCGCGCACCTGGCTGTGCCAGGGTGACGACGGTACAGAGGAAGGCCTTCATTATTCCAGCCTGACTCGGCTGTCCACGCGCTGACAGGTTTTAACATAAGAGTATCTTAAAGAGGTTCACTTCTGCAGCCGAGAACCTCAGCGTGGCACGACTTCCGAGCGTCATCCGTCATCCTTTACAAGTTAATTTACCAGCTAATCAGGGCAGCATTGTTAACATGACAATGATTAATACGCAACAACTACATCATGCTTGCAAAAGACATCTGAGATAACAAAGATATCGCCAGTGCTCCAATTAATATACCGGCCGCTCGCGGAACTCGAGAAGGCAACCATAGACACTCGTGCACAGAAATTATGATGAAGCGTCTGGGTGCGGTGACGGCACATTTAAAGCACTGTAACGTTGTTTTGGTCGAGGTGACGCGTTTTACACATCAGAACTGCAATAAACTTCACTGATGTGTGAGGGGGCTTGGCGCGAGTACATTCAATAAACTTCAGGATTCCAGTCATAGCGACGTTAAACTCATTAAACTTAAAAAGACAAAACGTACTTTTAATGCCTTTTTTAAGATGCAAATATAAACACAAAATAGAACAAATAAATGAGAATGTACAGGCTATATGCAGGATTTTAATCATGTAGACTATACACAAATATAAAATAATGCATAATGTAAATCTGAAAATTTGTAGAACTGAATAGCTTCGAAAAAAACTAAAAATAATATTCCAAATTGCATTTTTCTCTCATTACCTAAAATCGTGCTCCAAGCTTGATGTCCAAAAGTACTTATTCAGTTTTACACTTTTGAGCTACAGGACAAAAGTATTAAAAAGGTAATCCAAGGTTGAACATTGAGCAAACACACAATAATAAAACAACACATGAAAAGAAAATAGACATAAGGGACACATGCAAGATGGGCACTGCTGTTTTTAAGGAAATTATGTAATTTTGTTCGAGCCAATACATACGTGTCGATGGGTTATAAAACGCTAAGTAACTCAAAAACAAAGACTCATAAACTCGCATTGCCTTACTTGTTCACTAATGAAAAACTTAAAAATCAAACATGTCTCGAGTGATCAATTATTTTATGGATAAGAACCAAATTCAAATGTGTCTATTCGTTTTGTGTGTGATCACTCCATTATTAACTTCATTTAATGCAAAGCTGAAGACAAAGATTTTCCTCAAAGGTTCGTATTAAAAGGATTTATTAATGACTGGCTCAGTTCCAATGTACAGGACAAGGGGAATTGACCACAATATACCATTTAACATTCACAAGCATGCACTCACCCACGCATACACACACACGCGCACCTGAAACAATCTTACCTGTGTCTCCCGATTCCCTTTACGTACAAACAGAACAGTTAACATACATAAAACACATGCTTCCGTACGTCATTTACCCAATGCTGTCCAATCGAGTGCAGACTAGCGTGGTGAATATGAAGCACTCTTTACAGGCACCATCCACTAATTTGCCAAATTGTTGTAATCGTGAATAAACTGCGATTTTACACAAATTTCTAGGTAACAATGAAAGAATGTAGTATGGGTGATTTTTTTTTTTAAATTTAGCATCTTTTCTTGGATTGCAGTGCCAGGAAAAAGTGACCACATATCACAAATACGCCTGCGCGCGCACACACGCAAACTTGTGGATACACGTGCGCACACACGCACGCGCACACACGCACGAATACCCATACCCACATTTCATTACAAATAACACCCCCTCCCCCCCAACCCCACCCCCTTAACAATCTATATTTTGATCCCCTTTACAGAAATAATAAATGGATGGATGGCTTAAATTTATAGAACTGAACAACCCATGAATCTCCACCACAATCGTGGGAGCTTCCTTATGGAATTTCTAAGACTCCAGGTGCACGCACGCACACACACACACACACACACACACACACACATACAAGATTTTTTTTTTTAAATCTTCTCCTTTGGATGTCCAGTAAAAATCAAATAAATGGCCCCAAAATCTGGGGAGGGAAAACTAACCATCCAGCAGTGACAGAAATGAACATAAAAGAAAACACACACAAACAACAGCAGTAAAACAGCCAGTCTGTGGAGATGATGGGAGGAAAGTTCAAACATGTAGGACTGAGATTCTCCTTGACTGGGGGGAGGGTAGGTCTGGGAGCAGGGCAGTTTGTCCAGACCCAGAGGAGAGACAGCAAGGGGTAGGGCTGCCCTCTCAGACTCCCAGTGATTCACTTCAACATGAAGCTATCTTCCCCGGGTGGGGTTGGGGGTGGGGGAGGTGTGNNNNCTTCCACGGGTGGGGTTGTGGGTGGGGGAGGTGTGAGGGAAAGGTGGAGGCAGAGAGAAGAATGGGGGGGGGTGGGGGTGGAGAGAGACAGACTGGAAGAGAGAGGGAGCAGAGAGAGATCAGTCCGTGGCTTTGAGTGTGAAGGAGAGACGAGGCCTCGACTTGCCCTTCCCCAGAATGATCTTCTGCTCTTCCTTCTGCTGCTTCTGCCTCTCCTGCTCCAGCTTCATGCGCTCCTCATGGATCTTACGCTGCTCCTCAACTATACGCAGCTGCTCTTCAGCCTAACACACACACACACACACACTTATTTAAAACACTTGTAAACGGCAAAAGATTTCTACATGATTATCAGAATCAGATCTTTGTCAGGCATGTTACACATATTTACAAAAAGAAATTTACATGTTACACATATTGACAAAAAGAAAAGATTTATAAAAGAAATTTGTATTGGTGAGTGTACATGTAACATATCAAACAGACTTGACATACTGGAATATTTACAGTAATGCACAGAGTACCCAGAATAGGAAACAAAAATGTACATAGATGCATATCATGTAATTATTATGTGTGAATAAAGCTGTTTATTGGAGGAGTGGGTAGGACTGATAAACATCTAGTTATGGATTAATGAGACATACAGATGCACCATTCCAAACACCAAACGTGAGACAGAGTCGCATGAACACAGTTTCCTCAAGCACAAGTTGAGATGCGCCCTCTACCCGGCGGGTGCCCTCTGCCCTCTACCCGCTGGGGCATCATGGGTAAACAGCAGAGGGACAGATCAAGGGCACGGCCAGCGGTACGTTCACTTTCACCCTGGCCGCCGCGTTTGTGCCTGTTCAGTCTAAATCAAATAAACACGATGTAAACTAACCAGGTCAGCAAACACAGGAACACTCAGGCTTTTACGATGACATGATGCGCTGATAACCTTCAGCACCTATACACCCCTGGAGCCAATTAACCAGTGCTGGCCAGGTTAAGCCACATGTGTTTCTGATGTTAGAACACGCTGCTTTATTTCAACATCATGGCCTTGAGGCACGATACAATGAAACACAGTAGATACGAGAAAGGCATTTCAAACCATGAAGGCTTACAGTGTTACCAAGGACAACGGTTTATGGTAATTTATGCAAAAGTCACATTTAAGGTTTCATGTTTAAAATGCAGAAAAAAAAACCTAGAAGACAAAATCAAAAAACACTTTGTGCGATTTTATGCAACGAATTGTACATATTTATTTGTGCTTGATCAAACTATTGGAGAAAACATTTTTCATGTAAATACAAGGTTATCTGAAGGTAGCTGCTAACATCATCAAAAATATTATATCAAGATAGAAATAAAAGTGTACATCAAAATATTTGTAAAAATACAGCGATAACTATTTAAATTCACAAAATCTTTAAAAGTCTTTATCTTTTGTAGGAAGCGGAAAAAGGACATTTTAAATTTTATATATATATGTATGTGTGTGTGTGTGTGTGTGTGTGTGTGTGTTTGCGCGAGCACATGCGTAAACTCTCAAATCTGGCAGGCGTCACTGCTATAGTTTTTAACACAGTTGAAAGTGTAATGTGTCCATTTTTTAAACGTTTCAGCTAACAGAAGCATGTTAATGGTGAAGCTTTATCTGGAGTGCGCAAAGCAGCATTAGCAGTATTATGCTGTGAGCCCAGTGTTTCTTCTGTGCAAAATGTATATGTGAATTTTTTTGACTGATATTTGGGGGTGCGCGTGTTGAAACTGTGCAAAAAACCCGTTAGTTTACTGCCGGTGATTCGAAATTTGTCAAGCGTGCCAGAGATCTCTATCAGAGAAGGCATGTTAAAAAACACTTATCTTAAGAAAAACGAGCATTCCCCAAACTACTAAAATTAATTCTTCTTTCCCTCACGTTCCGGACAACAGCGCCATACCGCCAAATGTTTATCAAGGTACCTTAGCTTATATTATACAGTAGGTTCCATGGCATCAATACATGTGTAGTTTAGCCAATTAGTTAATAAGTAAACAAATACATCCTATTTATCATTCTCAGCAAGTTCTAACGTGAAGTACTAAAAGGTATCGGCAGTCGGTGTGTTTATGTTGTTATCTGCGAGTGAGTTTTATTGACTATTTTACTTCAAGCAGGAATATTGAGTTTAAAGGCCTGGCTATGTCTGCAGAGTGTAAAGAAGAGAAGACGTGAGGGAGGGAAGACGAGGGCCTCCAGCAGGTCACATTCAGCGCACGCAGGCTCATGATCTAATGGATCCCATGGATTTTTAATGTTGATATGGAAGGTCACACTTTAACCCCAAACCCCTCCTTAATTACTGACATGCAATACTTTTTCATGTACATCTTGTATTTTTTATACATAAAAAATTATAAATATTACACTGTAAATACAGAACATATATACATCATGTATATACATAAAAACGCAATTTAATGTAAACAAATGAATTCTTAAAATAAATAAATAAATAATAATAATAATAATAATAATAATAATAATAACAATAACAATAATAATAATACATGTAAAAACCATACCAGCTTAGCCTGAGCCTCAGTGATCTTTCTGTTGTTCTCCTCTAGAATTTTCTCCAGTTCTTCCCGTTTGGATTTTTCTTCTTCCTACAGGGGTGACACGGTAGCATGTTAGACCTAGTAAAAAAAGAACCCCCCTGAAAGGGAACTCCACACACACACACACACACACACACACACACACACACACACACACACACACACACACACAGGCGCGCACACACGCACACACTTGTATGCCCACTCTAGAACGCATCCACAGCACCAACCAGATGAACACAAGGCTTTCGTTCTCTTTCATACACCCCGCTCCCACCCACCCCCTCACACTCCATTTTCATTTTAGGTAAATGCAAAGGATTAAACCCCTACATATCTGTCCCTCAAATGACTGCAGACACACCTTTAAATCCACACAGAGTCTCACTCAGACGTTCAGAAGCACATTCATGAACAAACACACACAACAGGCATATTTAGACATACATTGACTAACAAAGAATCTCATTAGTTTGAAAATGTAAATAAAAAGGGAAAAAAAATCTGCTTCTCTTTTTTTCTAAATCTATCAGCATCCATAAGCAAGAAATTTCAAAAAGAAAAAGAAAAAAAAAGACACAGAGAGTAAATAAAAGGAGAGATTGAATAGTAGTAGCTCACCAATGCTTGTATACCTACGCCTTTTTCCTTTGACTGTGTACTGTACCTACACAACTGCTGATTAAAGGGAGAGTATTTACTGCCTGGTCCCGTGTGTCCCGTCCTGGACAGCGGTGCACTTCCCCTTTAAAACCTCTGCTCTGAGCCGCTAGCACGAGCTAGCGCTCTTACACAGCAACACCACATGCAGTATAGTACAGTCCAGTAGAGCCACAGGGATGGTGGTTGTGTTGGACAGGAGAATGAAGGATGTAAGCAAAACACGTTACCATGTGGGGATATGAACAAACTGCGGGACGTCAGGCTATTACTGTTAAAATGGCGTTAGCAAACTGCAAGAACAAATAAATAAATAAATAAATAAATAAATAAATAAAGGATCATTCATGACATGGCTGGACGCATCTGTGTGAGTGGATCAACTAGGACGGGGTTGGGACTAGTAGGTCTGTTTTGAGGTGTGTAAAAATAAATACAATTAATTAAATAAAAACAACAGTGTGTGCATACGTGAGTGTGATGTTTATTGCCAGTGCATGTGTGTGTGAGTGTGATGTTTACTGCCAGTGCGGGTGTGTGTACCCAAAAACGGTCAGTCCTGAGGAAAAGCAAGTTGTGAGGTTACAGAAGTACATTTACAATACTGCACTTTCAACAATGTAAAAAGTGTTAAAGAAAGTGGTTATAAGACAGCAGCAAAAACGGTGGCTGACCTTAAAAAATGAATAAAGAAAGAAAGACAGAAGTGGTCAGGTATACTGGGAAACACGAGAAAGAGAAAAGTACATGTGCTTCAACGGAGAGCAAGTTAAAGCCTACAATCTCTTCGGTTTACTGCAGTCCTGTACTAAAGTATAGTATATCTTTAACACAGGCAAAGAACATAATTGTAAGATAGGATAAGCTACTTGGACAGGGCTTATGCTGGAATATTCTAGAACAGGGTTTGACGTGGCAAACCTGAACAACGATGAGGGGGCACATATCTACTGTTAGCGCTGAGCTGAGCCCTGCCCCACCCGCAGCCTTTCAGAGGTCCAACAGTCCAGGCGAAAACTAGTGTCCAGCACAAGAACCTATTTCTACTTTACAAGTAGTGCACACATAGCAAAGTCCTGTTTTAGAAGGAACGTGGACCTGCCTGGATGCACTAACCATGAACTCGAACAAATGAGGTCTGGATCTCATAAGGCTGACCTCATAATGTATGTAGATGTATGCAAAAACGTCTATAAGCCTCGTGTTTGTGACTTGGGTCCTTATCTGTACGTTAAAAAAATAAATAATAAAAAAAGTAGCTGCAAACTCTCCAAAAGACAAACAAGTCGATGAGAAAACGAGCACAGAATATTCTAGAACAAAGCCTAACGAAAATAGTGAAGGCCCATTTTGTGACAAGCCTCTTTATTAAAGACATAGTACACTGATAAAAAAGGAAAGAGCTAGAAGACAGAAGAGTGGAAGAGAAGGAAAGAGAGAACGAGGAAAGTAAAAATCATTAGTTTCTCGCAGCCGTGACAAAACTTTTGCATCGCACACCTTTCAGAGCATTTTTGTAATAATTTTACATAGAACTCTCCAATTACCCCAGAAATTCAGATATAATGGAACCAATGTCTTTCTGTCAGGAACCTATGAGAGTTGCTGGTGAATGTAACCTGCTCTGCTGGGTCTGTCTCTCTGCCCCACTGTGTGAAAACGGATTATGTGTTTATGAGCGCGTCTCCTCTCGTCCTATTGGTTCAGTATGTCTGGTTTAACCCCTGCATTCTTGCTCTGGGTCTGCAGAGCAATGCCCTTCCTCTCTCGAAGTGGCGAGTGGCGGGTTTTGGTGCGGCAGCGAGAGGAGTGGGCGGGGTCAGGGAGGGGGGGGTGGGGTCGGCGGCGGAGTGCCGCTCCGTCCCTAACGACCGAGCGTTACCTCGCGGGCTTTCTGTGCGCTGAGCTCCGCCTGCCTCTGCCTCTCCAGCTCCTGCAACAGCTGTGACTCCATGGTGCGTTTAGCCTCCTCCACCCGCCGCAGCACCTCCCGCTCGATCTCGTCCCGCCGCTTCTCCAGCTCCTCCTCCACACGCCGCGCCACCATCTCCTCCACGCGCCGTGCGGTCTCCTCCTCGATCAGACGCTCCTCGATCTCCTGCTGCCGGCTGGAGGGGGGAAAAGGGTGTGGGAGAGGTGCCAGGCTGAATAAACAACACCTTCTACCTTCTGTGGACCATTCAGTGTATGAGTATTCAGAACGTTCATTACTACTGACTAACTGTTGATTAAACTAAACACACTGCAATATGCATTATGCTGTTACATGAAATCAAATGAAGACAAAGTGAATTTAAAATAACGATTAGCTTGTAATATATTCGCTACCGTTATTATAATATAGTACACGAATATAGATTATATTGTACATTATAATGATGACAAAGCATACTTTGAATACTTGATGAATTTAAAAATATGTAGTCATCCCTGCTGACTAAGAAAGGCTATGATAGACAATTTAATCTGAAGGTGATACTGAACCCCCAAAGAGAGGAGTGGCCGTCATTAAAAAGACATGCATTAAAAGTAGACTTACCCACTAAAGAAATCTAAACAGGAAGGGAGAGAGAAACATGACAAACACAGACAATAGGATGCTGAGAGGCCAAAACCAGCCCTCACAATTACAACTGTTTGATTTTTGCACACCAGACTGGAATACGATACTGTAGACTCCTGTATCCTGTTTGCACTTTATTGGTAAGAACTGAACAGGGGTCAGGCTCGGTCCCAATCAAAACGAACAGGGTGCTTCAAGGGTTCAGATAGCAGTCTAACCATACCCAAGGCCAAATCTGGAGGCCAGAGCATCTGAACCCAGACACTTCTATATTTCCTCCATTTACCTGCATTGCTGAGTTCCTTTTTTCTTTCTATTTAAATCCTCACCCCGCTTCACCCCGCTTCACCCCGCTTCACCCCGCTTCACCCCGCTTCACCCCGCTTCAGGTCACGTTCGCTTTCAAATGCAAAACAGAGGCGTCACATGTCTGAGTGCTCAGAGGAAAAATGTTATCTTACACCCTACATCACCTGTGCCTAGACTACCAGAGAGAACATCTAATTGCCTGTAAATTTTAAGTGGCCAAAGGAAGTGGGAATTTTGGAAAACCGTTTACAAAGAAGTAATTTCTCTTGCGCAGAAATTATATTTAGGTAAAGGAATTTATAAGAGGATTTGTTTGTGCTTTTTATAAATGACACTGAACGTTTATTGGAATTTTGGGAAATATGTTTCTGTTTGGCTCTTAGAAACCTGTACGAAATAGTGCTCCCCCTCCCTCCATAAGGAATTGGATTTTTTTGCTGGTGTAGATAATTCATCACAACGACACTGGATGTTTTAGATTTGGGAAAATATGCCACCGGACAATCATGATTTACATCAAATACATCAGTGTAATCAGTTCTTTAAATATGGGCTGCATTAGTGCCGTTGCGGTCCTTACGCACATGGGTGACCCGTCCATCTGATCAACCAACTTGATTAATGACGAGTGTGACGTTGGTTTGCAGGCGAGCTAGCAGTACTAGCAGCAATCTAGCGCTAGCAGTACTAGCAGCACTAGCAATATTAGCATGTGCTAGCAGTACTAGCAACGCTAGCCTGCGCTAGCAAGCGAACGTGTACATATCTGGTAGGGTATGCTAGCTACTCGGCTAACTAGTTAGCTTGCTAACGTTTTCTATTAAAACAGCAGGCAAGGTGGGTTAGCTAAGCTCAGGTTCCAGTACAAACTTGACATTTCCCAATTCGCCAACAGGCTGCACGTAAACACTCACATCTTCCTCTGTCTTTCGATCTCGGCTTTCTTCTCTTCTTCTTCTCTTTTCTGTTTCTCGTCAACAGCGCTCCGCTTGCTCAGCGTCCGCCCGAAGATGTCCACTCTCTCGGGCGACGGGGCTCTGTCCCTGCGGGACGAGGTAGTGTTCGACCTGGAACGAGACCGTGAATCCCGTCGTCGACACCTCTTTGACTCTTTAGACCTCGACCGCTTCTTACTTCTCTCCCGGTCTCTGGATCGCGACTGAGAACGACTGCTGTGTTTCTTGCTGTGCTTGGTGCTTTTGGAGTGTTTTGAACGAGACGAGCTGCGGCTCCTAGAGCGCCCCATTTTCGGACCTTAAACTACCCTATATAGATTCTGCGTTAAAGAAACACCTTTCCCTTTATGGAGCAGCTCCTTACAAGCAAATGAACTGTGCACAGTGTGCACAAACAAACGCCTGTAACGTTGCTGTTTCCCTCTAGATTAAGTTAGCTAGCTAGCTAGGTAGGTAGCTAGTAAATTCAAGCAATATGGCGACAGTTCTGACTTTCCCAGAATACCACGCGCTCGGTTTCTTTCGGCTCTTTTCGTTGTGTTGAGTCGAGAGCACCGCTGTGGGATCACAGCAATAAACAGAAAATGTGCTTATCGGGGTGAAACGGAGGGAGGTATCAAATAACATTTTTGAAAATTTTGGAAATTTTCAAACATTAGCAAATGAACAAAAAACACGTCTAACTGAATGAATTTCCACATAACTCATCTACAAATGAACAACACTAAACACATTTTAAACTACTTAAAGCCTTCAGAGAGGCGCCAAGCTTTCTGTGAATCCTTGCCATATTTTAATTCTCTCATTGGCTCGTTCCCTACAGTCCAGTAGCGGATGCCGCACAGTCCCCCTTTCACAAAGGTCACTCATCCCAGCAACCAGTGGAGTTTAACAAAGTGTCTGGATTACACAGATCAACGTTGCTCGCACTGTATTCTCCACTGCGGTTTCCACTGCAGTAATGATTGCTTGATTCACTGCGGTTTCTCCACAGGGACAGTCCTGGTGTGCCCCTGACCCTTTATCCAGCCCTGGTCTCTCACAGGGCCCATGTGGGGTTGAGCCGGTTCCTGCGGAACACAGCAGTCTTGACTCCTCGCCCAGGTGCTCTGTCACAAAGCAGAGTATTGGAAGTTCGTTTCCGGTGAGCGACGTCATCTTCCCGGTGGTTTCTGGTAGCCCCGTGAACGGCACGGAGGCTAAGGCGGAGCTCCTTAGCTCTGGCCGCGGTGTACATCTTTGATCTTGAGCTTGTGGCCGAACATCAGAAGGGCTGGAGTGTTCTGTCATATGTGTTCATTTCTCCATTTTAGGTCTCCCTAATTTTACTCCCATTTTACTGACAAAACAAATGTAACATGAACTGGGTGAGTACTGTTAAGATAAGAAAAATTAAATGGTCAGGACATTACACATTGCAATTAAGTTGCCCTAAACTATTACCAGCTTCACTTTTGTTCACATTCCATAACAAAAAGCACAAAACGAATATTTTAGGCAAATGGATGATGAGTTGATTAAGGATCTGCTAGCATGTACTTTAAGATAATGTTATCTGTTGTTTTTTTATTGTTAGTTATCCAGGCATGTTATTAATATTATGGTTGAGATGACAATTCAAATTTCCGTTTTTGGACACTAAGTGTATAATTACCAGTGTGTTTTCTTTCTCTCTCTCTCTCTCTCTCTCTTGCACACACACACACACACACACACACACACACACTATCCCAGACAAAAATAACCACTTTCAAAAAGTTGTGAACCACCCTAGCCCATTTTAGGTTTATGGCTGCCATTCTCGAGCTGGATCATGTTGACTTTTAAAAAAAATAGACATTTTTGGCCTGTTCTCTCAGCGCTCCTCTAAAGATAGCCCACTTTGGACTTTGACTAAGACACTAATCTTACATTAATGCCATTATGTCATTCTACAGCCATTTAGCTTACACTATGGCCAATCAGAATGGGCTGGTCAAAAAATAAACAAAGATATCATATATTGTTAAAATAGAAGAATGATAAGCTTATCTTTAAGGGAAACGGCACTTCTGAAACGCAAGAAAACAAATGTGTGTTTAGAACAAGTCAGACTTTTAACAAATGAGTAAAATGGGCACAGTCATTACTATCCATGGAATTATTTAGAAGAATATATCTGGATAATTGTTTATGGCAAGACATTTAATTTTCTTCGTTTGGCTGGCCAGTCTGAATATTAAACTAGACATCCCTTGTGAGGACTCCATTGCATTTCCAAGTGGTTTAACAATTTATACAGTAATAATGACGGAGACCACAGTGGTTCCTAAAGGTTGTAATAACCACATTCATTTCCCCCAACCTTCCTCACATCATTGTGTGGGTGATACAGGCAGCAGATTATACTGGCTACACATCTAATACCACAATATACTTGTTGGAATAAACATAAACCCCTTTTACTGCACATCTTTGTTTCCGAAGCCGATCACGAGGAGCATTAATTATTTTTGTGATTTGTAGCCAGTGAATGGAAAAGAGGCAGAGGGAGAGAATGGCTTGTTTTTGTTCATTTCAGTGTGACAGCATAAGACATGCCTGTTTCTAAATGTCTTTGATAAACAATGCAAGCACAAGGAGAACGTTGTTGGCTCCAGGTAAAATGGGAGTAAAAAAAAGCTCAGTGAACAAGCTATGGAGGTAATCCTCTGAAAGGGAGAGGTACCTGACAGGGGTGACAGAGCTGAGAGCTAATGATGATCTGGAGAACTCTCTCTCTCTCTCTCTCTCTCTCTCTCTCTCACTCTCTCTCTCTCTCTCTCTCTCTCTCTCTCTCTCTCTCTCTCACTCTCTCTCTCTCTCTCTCTCTCTCTCTCTCTCTCTCTTTCCAGGTACCCTGGCCATTTGAAGTAGCGCTTCTCCGTGGTTGATCGGTAACCTGAGATAAGAGATCATAGAAGTGTGTACACACACGATTATAACAAGAGCCTATTAGACTGCTGGGATCAGTCAGGTCCTTCACACACACACACACACACACACACACACACAAACACACACGCACACAGTTGCTCTGATCTCTACTGTTAAAGCACAAACAGCACATTTGTGGCTCTGACAGCAGTGTGATTTATATGACACTAGCTGAATGATAGTAAGGCAGAGCTGTTTCCTCACTACAGAAACCCCACTGAAAAGCATCAGAGCACGTCAGCTCTACAAAAGCAGGCCCAGTCTGGTGCCACAATGCACCTGAGCAACCGGAGTTCCTTCCTCTACAGAGTCACCAGTAACAAAAAGACAAACCTGCACCTCTCTTATGTGTCTATTCACTCATTAACCCTCGTCTTGAAATTATTACTTCGCCACCCCAATGCTGCTCTCACCCCGTCGTTCGTAAAGACAGACATCGCCCATGCTTCTTCAGTTAATGAAAAGTCATGGTGCTCTTTCTCCTGTCTTCTCGTTTGTTCAAAGAGGGCTCCTCTGTTCGGCGGGTCCACGTCCCCTGTGTGCAGGACTCGCCCCGGGTCTCAGAGGGGAGAGGCTACTTAACACACAGCAGACCCGGTCGGTCTGCAGGCATTGTCATGCTGAGGTCCCAGAGCTCCTCACACAAAGAGCCATTCAAGGGAGGAAGAGAGAAAGGTTGGGGGGGGGGGGTCGGACACTCATGAGAGGAGCTCTTTAAACCCCTCAGGCGGTAGTGTGTGTGCGTGTGTGTGTGCGTGTGTGTGTGTTCAGAGGAGGAGGCTCAGATATAGCTGTAGTGTTAGGGAGCAGTGAACTGGTCGTGCTTGATCACTGGCTTTTAAAAGTCTCCTGGGGTTAGGGCTTGATGAGGTTTCATGTGTTTTAAGAGGTTGTGTGTGTGTTTGTGTGTGTGTGTGTATTTTGCAAATCTGTGAAATCAGTTAATCTTGTTGGCATCTTCTGCAACTTTCTTCTAGTGGTGGTCGTATGTTTATTTAATGTTTGTGTTTATTGCAAACAAGGGAAGTAGACTGGTCTGGTTGCTGTGTTGTGCGACTTTCTTCTGTGGGCACATGTTCATATATGTGTGTGTGTGTGTGTGTGTGTGTGTGTGTGTGTGTGTGTGTGTTTTGTGGCCCATCAGGCTTACCTTTCATTGCATGCAAGTGTATGGACGACTGACCAAGATAGGCACAGGGTCAAAGGTCATTTTTGAACTATTGAATAGAGTGGAAAGGTAATCTAGCACTGTCTCTTCTTTCAGGAGCAATAGACTCTCCTCTCTCTCCCTCCCTCTCACTCCTCCTCTCTCTCCCTCCCTCTCACTCCTCCTCTCTCTCTCTCCCTCTCTCTCCCTCCCTCTCTCTCTCTCTCTCTCTCTCTCTCTCTCTCCTCCTCTCTCTCTCTCCCTCTCTCTCCCTCCCTCTCTCTCTCTCTCTCTCTCTCTCTCTCT
>JAOXYF010000024.1:9328680-9338943 GCA_028565775.1 Sternarchorhynchus goeldii
ACATGCCTTATTGGCAAAACTCCACACACCTCCACACAGCAAAACTGTCCTCAGGACTACACTCAGGCACCTGTTCTTTAAGAAAGCGAGAAAGATTATTTCTGTCCTGTGATCTGATGTTCTGATGTATATATATATGGCTCTGGCATAGAACAAAACACGTGAATATAAAGAAAGACAATGACAGTATACTGCGAAGAAGGGTTAGGTAGCCATATAGTAAATTACACCACCATAGCAGGCATAAAAACACATCCACCAAATGGAACATTTATCAAAGTAGATGGGGAAAAATGATTACTTTAATCCGTTTTGTGTGTTTTGCGATTCATTGCCCAGATTGGAGCGTTCTAGAAAAAAAAGTGGTTAAAGGGTGTTGCCAAAGATCCTGCCTCTCTCCCCTGAAATAAAGTCATAAGTAGCAATGTATCTTGATTAAATTGGGTGATTTAAATCAAAACACTTAAATTTTGCTTGCACTGTAATCCCTTGCCCAAGCTTATGAAAAATGAAATAAGCTTTAATTTAACTTTCATTTTTCTGATCAAAAGAGCTGTTTTAAGGGCAGCAGGCCCTCCCATTTAGAGTGATCACTCTGCTCAGTCACATGGAACTTCCGACTCATATTATTGGTCAGTTGGTCTCTGCTCATTCACACAGAACTTTAGACTCGTGTTATTGGTCAGAATGATCTCTGCTCAGTCACATGGAACTTCCGACTCATATTATTAGTCAATATTTGGTGAGCTCCCAACAAACTGGTCATTTAACATTGCTGCTTTGGTCCCAGGCACTGGGGTCTAGCTGTTCCTTGCTAGACTTTAATCTCTGTGAGCTACTTGCCACCGAAAAAGAAAATTAAACGAAGATCTAGGACATGCTGTACACGTGGCAATTTATATCATCATGTCATAACGTGAAGTGTTTGATGCTCAGAGGAGAAAGCATGCAAGTCAAACATAAGGAGTCATTATTCATAACCAGCTGACTGTGGTGGTAAATGACATGGAAAGGTTACAGGTGGTCCTTCACAGGCTGGCCAGCATGTCTGTTCTTTGATTTAGATGCGGCTGGGCTCATGTTACACCGCCACATCCTGAAGGGCTCCAGTGTGGGTCCAGGAAATGCCTGCACCCTGTTACTCGTTCCACCATCACTCCGCTTCAAATTCACCCCGTGACATTAACGCATTTCGCAGTTTCTTGTTTGATGACAAAATACGATTCGTCCCGCGTTTTCAGGTTATTTTGTTGCGCTGTGTCCTGGCGTTTTGCATGAAAGTTCTGTCTGCGGCATCATTTGCTTTAGAATAAACGCGACTATCCTGTCCGCAGAAACCAGGATGCAAACCAGAGGGAGTGGACCTTTGTGGTGCGATCGTAGAGTGGACGACGGAGAAGTCAAGCCGGAAGAATGTATTTGAGGTATTACACGCTCCCCTAGCTACTATTAAACTGACTTTCTAAGGGGATATTGTTGGAGAAGAATAGTATTAATAACATTAATCATGGCTGTAAAACAGGCAACTCAAATATGGTGTACTGGGAATTGCGAGTAATCTCATATACATGATACCTAAAACACTAACATCAACAAAAATCCTAAAACATGATTTCCTTGTTTCCATGCCATGGTCCTCAGATCTGCTGTATGACAGACTGAATTAGGTTTGTCACTAGGAATGCTAAGTTTTAGGTTATTAACAGCACGGTTCTTCACAAGCTTGAATTTGTTTAAGTTGTTAGCTGTGGATGCTCTACACTTGAACTGCGATGTACTCTTTCCTCTAGTCCTGTTCTAGGCCAGTCCTGGTATGTGAAAGGTCTGTGTTTATATCTTACTGTCTACCAGCATTTACACAGTATTCAAAGGGAGATCATCACTTGACTTGCACATAAGGATTGTCAAATGCTTATCAGTACATTGATAGTCCATCCCAAGATCATGGGAAACCAAACAGAAGATGAAAAGCTGATACCCAAGACTCATCCCCCGCTTATAAAGTTTTAACACCACCCACGTGTCACTGCCGTCCAGCACTTCACCAAGAAATCTTTTTTTCTCCAAAGGAGATTATCAAAGCATTAAGGAAATAATCTTAAATAATCCCAAACTTGGTATACAGCAAAAATTGCTTGCGAGAATAGTGCCAAGCCATTTTGTGGTCTGACAACATCATCAATCAACTTTGGCCAAGATTAGAAATTAGCACGGTGACTCCTTAATTCAGCTGCAGCAGGGAGTTAGTTTTGAACTCCATAGGCATTTAGCACAAGGCTTGAAGTTCTGGCCATCTTAGAGGAAAACAAAAAAATCTTGTCAGATCAAGGATAACTGCGATTAAAGATATTCATTTTTTATTCTTTTGGTAGAGTTTTTTTTGATCACTATTAAGGATCAAGGGCTGACATATTCTTTTGCATGCTCTTTCAGTGTTAGATGTTCCATCTGTATGGCCCTGACAAGTGGAGATTTCCCATTTCCCTGCCATTTCAAGGATTACACTGATAGCATTTCTTGTTTAGGCCATATAAGCCTCAAGGCTCAATATTAGGCAATGATGATTTTGGCATTTTTCAAAAGAAAGCTGAAATTGGAAAGTGGCAAAAGGGCTACAAACCCACCACATCTCCTAGCAATTCTACTTGTGATATAAACTAACAGATGCATCAAACAGAGTGAACAGGCAGAATAAACTGTAGATCAGGACTAGAAGCAGAGCTCCAATTCCCACTGTGAGCAGTGGCTTGCCTTCATTACATCCAACAGCCCTGCGTGTTCAGTTGGACAGACTTTCTGTACAAACGCCCTCAGCTGTCCCACCCATGCATGCCTAGGGGAATAAATGTGGGGTCGCTGGCCACTGAACCATATTCAGGTATCACTTTCAAAGCCCTGTAAAATCCTGAGCTGTTCATCCCAACATACCCATCAGAAACACTAGAACCTCGGGGGGGGCAGCATCTCCTACAGGAAGGCCATCCTAGCGCTGGAATAACACAGCAGCTGGTACCTAACGCAGACGCCTGGGTTTATGCAGCTTACTTACCTCGAAGCGCAACTTTGTGTTTGGATATTACCCGTGCAGGGGGGCTGTGTGGGCAGATCGTTCCCTGCGCAGGAGTGCCTCATTTCCATCTACCTCCAGGATGGTGGGCTCCTCCATTTAACCTCCTGGGAGGGCTCATGTCCGAGGAGTTGTTTGGGATTGGTTGATCGTCTTTCACTATCTCATCAGCTCCCTTCCACTGTAACCCACCTTCATTTAAATACATGTGCATCCTGAAATGAACTCGCATTGGCACCTATCAGTGGACAAGCGGGAACGAAGGGAACATGAAACCTGAACGTGGTGGTGGGTCTCCAGGATGGCTTTGTTTCCACATCTTTTGACATCAGGAACTGTAATCCTTCAGACACAATGCAAAATATCTATGTTTAAGGAAACAGTAGTAGTAGTAGGACTACTGTGTGAATGGTTTTGTTATAGAATTAAAATCATTTTGTACTGTAAATATTATTACATTTGCTTTGAAAGGAAGTATTATGTTCAAGATGAAATGACTAAAAACATGAGGATAAAGTGTCTGGGCAAATGTGAAAAACTCAGTGCTATATGACAAGTGCCCCCTGTCACGAGAGAGTCCCGGAGAGCTGCTAAAAGCTAGACAGGGCTCCACGTGCGTTAAGTAAAAAACCGTTTATTTTCGGTTTCGTTAAGGTGTAAAACAACAATTTTAAAACAAAACCGCTTACCAAACACCGAAGACATCACGACAATATTTCGACAAAGAATGAACGACACATTCGCGCTTTTATACACTCACCCTAACAAGACAGGTGAAACGTATAACGACGAGAACAATCACACACGCCACACCCACAACACGCCCAGACGTACACACGCGCTTCACTAGACCGACGAGACAACCGAGCACACCCCCACACAGACACGAGACAGGGGAGGTGGCCAGGGCGGCCACCGTGACACCCCCTTTCTACATGTGCAATCCACATTCAATTCTAATAAGTACAATATAAAAAATAATAAGTATATAGTAGATAGGGTTTGTTTTTGTGCAAAATGCACAAGCTGATTCACACTTGTGATATGGGCTCTCGCGTCAGTAAATATCACAGATGCATACAGTAACGCCTGTTGTGGCACCTCTGAGTATGTTGAAGTATTTTGCGGATGTTAGACGAGGTTTTATCAGCTCGACCTCCTTGCTCTCAGGCACAGAGGCTGGCAGGCTGCTTCGCTCTTTCTGTCTCCTTCCTAAACCGTGGGCTGTACTCAGGGATCCTGCTTAACAGGATCGAGCTAATGCAACGGTGTGCCGTCGTGAGTAATTAAAAAAAATTTCAGGCTGGTGTGTTTATATCAATCATACAAAGCCTTAGCGGTGTCTGTTAAGATGGTAAAATAAGGAACCGACTCTATAAAAATAACAGCGGGGTATGTGTGTGACATGGAATCAGGATAAGAGGATGGGACCATAAAAACATATGACGAAACAAAATAAAAGAAGGGTATGAATCTTGATGAATCTTGAACTACAAAATGTTCATTTTGCATGAAAAGCCTACTGAGACCTTCATGCTCCCATCTCCCTTATACTGACTTTGTAAGAGCATAGTGCAGCACTGTAGTGATGCCCTGCAGTGCATAAACATAATGACGTTAAGTTAGTAGGACATTCTGGACACAGCAAGACTGCAGGAAACAGAAAATAAAGCAAATCAATACAGAGGTGGACCTGCGCAACGAGCACAGGGCGTCTGTCTGGGAGATGAGTGCGAATTCATCAGCCGTCTGTTTCCGTTACATTTCCAAGTTTAATCACAGCTCAGTGTGTCACAGATAAACTGACGAGATCTTCTGATCTCATTCCAGAATATCTGTGCATAGATAACATGCTTACAGCAGTGTGTCAGTAACACGGGGAAATATCTAAATTGTTTATTGCAATACCTAAATCAACAAGTCTTGTTTTATTTTCAATAAATGAACATCAGGATGTTTCAACTCAAAATAGCAATCAACCAACATACTGGCAGTCTTCTTAAAGGGAAGACCAAAACAACGCTTACGGTTCTTCTTCCCATTTAATGCTTTCTTTTTGTCAGATTGGCCGATGGCCTTCTGAGTGAGACACATTCCCAGATTTGTGGGAAATTGGAGATAATTAACCTTACTATCTAAAGTGCTTCAAAGTTGAGTTGTATCTTTCTGTTACTCTCAAATTAATGTTTAATTTAACAGAAAAACACAAATTTTAAGTTGCAAATATTAACTGGTCTTTGTACTGCTCTGCATAATTAAAACATGAACGAAGAGTCCAAATGTGGGTTCAGATATTTAAATGACCTCGTTAAACAGCAGGACAAAAAAGTGTTCACTTTTATGTTATAGTCCTTGTTATTTTACTCACAGGAAATGCAGAGCTTTGCTATTGTTCCAGTTTTGCTTTGGAGTTGTGTTGCTGCCAGTAAACATTACAAATTCACTGCAAAAGACATTTAAAAAAGATTCGTTTCTTGATCTTCCAGGGCTCATGTGAACCCAGCTCAGCCTTTGTGCAGATGAGCAATATGGCATCTTTGGCAGTTATTACTGTGTTTAAAAGGACCTTTAGAGATTATGGATACTGACAATATTTCATACAAAACTGAATTACTAAAAAAAAATTTCTAATCAACTAAATAAAACTTTTATGAGTTAAATCTCGCTGTTTCAGCTCAACAAGCTTGGCGCTATGGCTGCTCATTTCATTTTGCTTCCTTTCAAACTGTAAAAGGCCCTGAACTACAAGCTGAATGTCTGCTTGTAGACAAAAGGGCTGAGCACACATGCTGAGCTACAGTGAATTACCTATACCTACTGTCTACAGTGAGTTACCTATACCTACTGTCTACAGTGAGTTACCTATACCTACTGTCTACAGTGAGCATCGCATCCAACCAAACAACTCCATACGTCCCTTTCACAGCTACCATCTCATTTTCCTCTTTTGCCAAGTATTAACTCCAAAACAGGAAAACACACGGGAGACTGCAGAAGCTCTTGAGACAGAGCTGATCAGCATTAGTCAAAGGGATAAGACTGAACATGACTACGTACATTTGTAGGAGATTAACATCACATTAAAACCTATTCACTCTTATTCACTCCTTTTGTGAGAAATTACTGCTTCGCCTCTTTAGCACTCAGATAATCTGTCTGATATCAATCTGTCTGATATCAATCTGTCTGATATCAAAAATGTGATGATTTGATATTTAATTAATTGCTGTTTCCTTTAAACTTCAGAGGAACATTTTACTGTCACAGAACTTGAGTGTCCATTAAAGATAATTTAATAGAGGTTTAGTATTTAATTAGCTGAAGGAATAGGTCAATCAGGCTAGTGCTGATCAGATGACATGACCTAATTTGCATAGTGATAACTACCCTTTACAAGTTTTTATTCAGTAATAGCAACATTAGTGATTTTTTTGTTATCTATAATGATCTATAATGAACGGGTGAACATTAGGCCAATTTTATGTAAGTAGAATCATTGATAGTATAAGTAAATGCTTCAGGTCATGTTAAGCACTGTTTCCTAATGCATTCAATTCACATCAACTTTTCAGATCTCCAACTAGGAGACCCATTAAATCCTCCCCCTGCACAAACTATTCTGCCTGAGTCTGCAGGAGAACTCCCGGGGAGCCAAAGTTTCGAACAAACATGCCCGCTCAGATGTTCCACATCCGAGAACAGAGGGCTGGCGAGCCTATCCCGACAGGGTCTGTGTCCCAGACCATCCTCTATGTATCCTCATTATCCCCAGAGAGGAAGACTGAATATAAGTCATCCCCTCTCCAAGTCAGAAAAGCCTCTTTCAAACAAGTAAAAAAAAAACCCAAAAAACAACCATGTAGAGTGACTAGGAAAGGTGGAAATGCATCCAGGAAAGTCATCCAGCTGGTATTTTTAGATGCTAGCAATGTGAAAATGATTCTAGCATGTCATAAAATTGGAGATTCAGATATTTGGTAGAAGTGTGGTGGCTGGTAGAAACTTTCTGTGAATAATGAGATTCGGAGAAGTCATGGTTCTGTGGGAGAACGAATATGGTGCTGTGCTAACTGTCATTTCCCCTAGAGATGCTGATCACTTCTCCTGTTTGTTGCCCACTGAGTTTCTCGATTATGTACCAATACTTTATGTATAGTGAAGTCATGGTGCAAACATCAAGGTTTTACTTGAGATCAAGTGCTATACAGCCAATTTTGATGCTTTGACAAATTTATTAGTCACATTTAACTAAATTCCCACACAATTCTCAGTGTAATTATGCTTTAAAAAAAAGGACATACAGTTCAGTTCAAACCAGGGCAGCGCAGGTTATTTTCATGTCCATGAAGGTCTTTAATCGTCAAGGTCACTGAATTGTCTCACAGTCTAGTAAGCCACAAGAACTTCCCTCATCCTGGGGTTTCACCAGTTTAACCAGTTTGTGTTGAACATTTTCTTAGCAATAAATCCCTCAGGTCAATTCACACCTATGGTGTTATAAAACTTAAGGCTTAATCCATATTGCTAGAGTTTAAAGTTGCAAGGGTAAAGATGTTATGACAGCAGTATAATCAGCTGTTAAGTGCCTTCCACTTAAGGGAAAGTCGTTCCAGGTTACATAGCCCGCCCCCTCCTTTCATGAGCACCTTTTGAACCAGATGTCTCCTCTTCCCAGAATGTGAGCACTGTTTCTTTTATAAGGACTGTCCCTCGTCCTTCAGAGCTGGTGAGCTGATCAAGATTCATCTAACTCCTGCAATTCAAGACTTCCATTAATGGAACTGTTGCTTTGTGCCCCTGATCCACCATATCACTGACGGTGGATCAGTGAATGTTGTGCTGCTCTGCTATTGGCCAAATGTGTGGTCTTTTGGGTGGGTCTTTGAGGCTTCCTGGGGCTATGGTACACAGGAATGGGATGTGTTTGCAAGGCCAGCCTTCCTGCTGGACTTGTTGGCCCATGCTGCTGTTCTGAGGAAAAAAAAAACAGTCTGAGTAGACATTTGCTTTCAAAGACAGAGTATTCTCTGTAATCTTCACACTCTTAGACTGAGTACTGAGTCCACCAACACAAACTGAATGTCTTCTAGATGATCTACTGCTAAATATTTAGACAAACTGCATAGATTGTTACAGGATAACCTTATTTCTTTTTTCCATGTATATGTTAATTAGTTCAGTTCGTATTATCCACAGATAATAACCAGGTCTGGTGATGAGTTCCTTCTGCAATCAGATGACTACCCGATAATCAGCAAATGGCACAATGCCATTAAACAGGCAGTGGACAGATTGGTGAGTCATTTATATTCTTGCAATGACCTGCCAAATTCAATTCCTGTGTACTATGTACATTTGGCAAATAAAATGATTCTGATTCATTGCAGTGTAACAGAAGATGTATGTCTTTAATGCCATAGGCTGCAATTTCACATACATACATACATACATACATATATAGAACCCCAAATTATCACTGACATACAACATAGTATATCCTCACACTTGGAACTACCCCATTCTTGTGAGATCATACCACACAACATTCACTTTTAAGCCTTACTGTTGTTAGTATATCCAGAATTACATAATATGAATACATACCTCCAAAAATCTACACACACAATACCAATTACCCAGTTTGAAAAACTAACAGCAGTTCAAAAGGGGCATAATTCTGCTTTTCTGCTTTCTTCAGTCTCCTCATGGGGTCTGCTATAAACAAAGATCAAAAAGAGGTGTATATAAATGTAACATTGACTTATAACCATGAGAAATGTCCCTGACCGAAACGTCAACACATAAAACCAAGTGCAGAGGTGATATTCAACGAGAGCTCTACTGCCTGCACATACACAGTTCTACTCCCCCACACACAGTTCTACTGCTCCCACATAGATCCTAATCACTATGAGAAAATCAGTCAAATGCTATGGACAGGACTGCCAACACCAGGCGCCGGAGTGAATTTGCGAGCAGGGGGTGGTGTGTGTGTGTGTGTGTGTGTGTGTGTGTGTGTGTGGAGGGGTGGACACATTGATGAATAATTTCAGGCTGACAACACTTGCTTTCTTTTAACAGTCTGGTGGAGATGTAGGACCTGGTAGTGCTAAAACCACGATACAGAGGTCCAGCAGCACAGAGTGTCTACCCAGACAAACCTATGAGTCAACAAAGACCAAAGCCAAGGAACCGAAATCTGAGAACAGACGCTCTATTAGTGAGTGGCACGTCCGTGGGTGTGCATGTGTGTGTGAGAGACAGAAAGAGAACATGCAAACACCAAAAATTTCAAGAATTTGTCTGCAGGCGGTTAAGTAGGACAAGCGTTACCAATCTATACTTGAGGATGACCCCTATATCAAAGTCTATGATGTGTTCCTGCTCCTCACCAACCAATACTGTACATCATCCGTTAACTGGATCACAAACTAAAGGTGGAATACAAAAATGTCTTCCATACTTGAAAGGGTGGCGGGTGGTGTTTGGTGTCACTGGAGAAGTCAGGATGTCTGGAGAATGAAGTATAACATAACACAGTCAATCGTGACCTGCTATTTATAGTCCCACTTCATTTCCTTGCCTTCACAGTATCACTGGTAAATGGTAACTCAGTATTAATATCAACAGTAAATGCAGTTGTAGAATCACCCTTCCAACTCTTAGAAACTGTTACTTATTCTGCAACAAATGATGCTGCAAGAAAAGTGTTTTTGTAGGACAAAAAAGTTACATTGGAATTGATAAGGAAAGTTTCTTATCATGCTGAGCGTTTATTCGGCAATATATGAGACGCATGTGTGATTTCTGTAAGATGTTTCTGCACAGAGTAGATCCATGATAAGAAACTGGCCATAGGGTTGGAAGACTGCTGCTAAAATGTGATTTCCTTTCTATTCCGCGGCCTGTGTAGTGTTCAAGCTGAACTACAGTGCGTCGGACAGCGCAGATAAGAACGGCGTGAAGAACCGGCTGAAGAAGTTCATCTCCCGAAGGCCCTCCATGAAAACGCTGCAGGAGAAAGGCCTCATTAAAGGTGATGCCTGGAACCTCGAGACCAATAAAACGGCCAGACCAAAACCCATCTGACTGATACATTGCACAACAAAGTTTATTGCTTTCCACACTAGTATTTTTTATTCTGAATTCAAATCTGCTTGTAGAACTTACATATAATGTGTATATCAGTAATGTGT
>JAOXYF010000024.1:9339043-9353574 GCA_028565775.1 Sternarchorhynchus goeldii
TATATATAATATAATGTGTATATCTGTTTTTTTTAAGTGACATGACTCTTGAAATTTGTAATTTAATGAATTACTCATAAAATAGGTACAAATTTGCCTCTAAAATATACATTGTATGATTTGGGCCTATATTTGGCCCCTAGAAGCATCCGTGGTCATCAATATTCTGCCAACACAGAGGGGTTGTTCCACTTTCTTTGGTACCACTTTTCCATGCTATACATGACATGCTAATTTACCGAAACACAAAACCCTGTGGGGTGATAAAAGAAAAACGTGTTTGGGTTCAGCAATACATAAAAATATATAAAAAAACAGGTATTAATTAGCAAGAAGCAAAGTTATTTGTGACCAGTGTTACGTGGCTGTTCTGCTGTGCGAGAACAGCGCAGGACAAAAACTCCAGATGTATTTTGTTAAAATAAAAAAAAGCAGAGAAAAAGGTCCGAGTGAGAGACCAGGCTGCTCTGATTCATTCGAAATCCAAGCAAAATATGGCAGGCAGAAGCTGCCAGAGTAGTTGTCACCATAAACACGCATTACAAGAATGACAGGCAAAATGTGGGACGTTTTAGTTAATTGATTTTTCTAGCTATTTTCATCTTTCATCTTTCGCTTTTCCCAGAACTAATCAATTTAACAATTAAACAAGCAACAACAGAGACACCTAAATAAGCCTGTAAATACTTCCCTCTGTGCAGGGCTGTGGTGTAGCTAAATGCCCAAACATATTTTATTCATAGTTGGAATTCATAGATGAAGGTAATGGTGTGTAATTTCATTTCAGGTCAAATAGGGTCCTTTTAATGTTGTGTCTATGGGAGGACCCACAAGATCAAAGAGGACAAACGTTAATGGAATAAATAGAGGTATTCCAGGATTAAGAAACAGTGCAGGTGGCCCTCGGACTGATAGCCAGGCGGAGCTCCGAGGAAGCTAGTTAACAGAACCCTCCTCTCACCATTACTCTTTTCTTCCCTTCATATCTCAGCCGTGCCATGAAAGGCTAATTTACCTAATTCCCTCCCTCCACGTATCTCTCTAGGAAGTGTCAAGAGCGGGAATTTGTATGCAAAGGTGGCTTTTGCTCACAGTCATTTATGCATTTAGCACAGTACCCCCCTCCCCACCACCTCCTCCACCTCCTCCACCTCCGCCTTCTCCTATCCCGAGCGCTCAAACGAGAGCAGGCCATCTTTGATGTTCCATAAGCCTTGGGGAGAGCTCAGCTGGCCCCATATTAGTTCAAACGGCGACTGATGAGGGAGTTAATAGACTGTGAGTAAGTCCATATTGACAGTCGCAGTTTGATATAACTATGTCACAGGGTTGAGGGTTGTGACCGTCTGTTGATTGTTTCAGGAAATCGTTTAAAATGGGAATATATATTTGATGAACACAAGCAAGATTTAGTGTTCGAGGGGGAGGGGCATAAAAGTGTAATGAAGTTCGTAGAAAGCTTGAAGTTGTATCCCAAAGCCCCTCTGATATTAAAGGATGTCTCCTCACAGATCGCATCTTTGGATGTCACATGGTGACCCTGTGTCAGCGCGAAGGGACCACAGTGCCCAGATTTGTCCAGATGTGTATCCAGGAGGTGGAAAAACGGGGTTTGTAGCTTTTGGAAGCCAATCATTTTTGAAGGAATTGTAATTATTCTTTAATTAGTGGATGCCAAGCTGACCATGAGGACCTGGTCCTCTTCATGGTCCTCACAGGGCTGGAGGTTGACGGCATATACAGGGTAAGCGGAAACTTGGCCACCATTCAGAAACTACGCTTCATAGTTGACCAAGGTAACCCTGAACAACATTTTCTTCTGAGATCAATTTAACACATACATATATTAGATAGACCTTCCCAGCTGGAGCAGAGTGTCTGGCTGCCAAAGGCTTGGTTAAATACTACTTTTATTATAGATGTTTTTGTTCCATATAAAACAGAAGAATGTTTCTAAGTTCTCATTGGTCATATTAAAAGTTGCCTGTTGAGATTGAAGGGGAAAAAAACCACTTTAACATAATGATTAGTCTTCCCTAATTTCCTCATCAAAAGACTGATGTTGTGATTCTCCACTTCCCCCCTCCTTCTGGTTGTCTTTTTCCCCAGAGGAGGAGCTGAATTTGGGTGACAGCCAATGGGAGGACATCCATGTCATCACTGGAGCGCTAAAGATGTTTTTCCGTGAACTGCCAGAGCCCCTGTTTCCCTTTCGTTTTTTTGATCAGTTCGTGGAAGCAATAAGTAAGTACAGCACTGCCTAGTTCCGTCACTTTAAGATGCTGAGGGGCCACCAGATAAAGGGAACAATTATTGTACTTTTCCCCTTCTCTACATAATCATATTTCACCTCTCTAGTTGAAATCACAAATGCTTATTGAGACATCAAGAACGGCTTATTTGCAGTACCTCTAACTTCATTCATTGGGGCATTTAAAATAAACTTCAAGCAGACCTAAAGGCAATGGTGAGTGGTCATTTTGGAAGTTACTTTAATCGAACCCAGTTTTGGCACTTCTCCTAACGGCTATGGTAGGGATTTAGACAGATTGAACCAGTCTTATATCATCATTAAGTGGAAACTTCTACCTATAGTTACACGCCTGGCTTACACCTGTGTCAACCATGGTATTACAGCCTAAATGTTATTTATTGCCAAATGGACATACCTGCTGGCCAAAAGGGGGCGCTCTTTGACAGGGAGGGTATTCTCCCAAAATTCGCACTGCTCCTCTGTTCAGGGAGTGGGGGAATTCCTCAGGCCAGAGGGCATAGCCAAGGCCTGCGGTCCAGACAGAAACTGTCACCAGATCAACTTTAATGTCATGTGGAACCCCCTCCCCCCACCCCCGCACCCACCACCACGACCACCCCTGCAGACTGAACTTTGGGCCACATACGAACAGGCCAACTGACACCATGCTGTTTCTCCTGGACACTTCACTACATACGATGGGATGTTCTTATTTCAGCCCCGCCCTACAGACAAATTGTTCTTTTATAATGGATACATTTTTTCTGATGCTAATGCTGCTAACAACGACTGAAAGAAAATAGGCAACATTATTATGCAAATTGAATGATGCTAATTGGTGGTATCCTTTTATGTGGTGTGTAGTTTCACATGTTAGCTTGAGAGCAGGCATTTCAAATCCACAATCAAATCCACCATAAGGTTACGGGTGGAGTTTTGTAGATATACAACTTAGTATGCCATGAATTTTAATTCATATTAATAGGATTATTTAAAAGTTCCTTCCCTGAACTGAACGTAGAGGATGTGGCAAACATGTCAAACGCTCATATTTAATATTTTAAGTAATAAATTCCCCAAATATTTATACAACAGAGAGAGCAACACTGAATGCATCAAGCATCACATGTAAGCACATAAACTTCACATGTAGCTGGTCTTCATCGCTGATGTTTCTTAAATCTTCTACCTTGGACAAAAGAGCACAAACACTGCGAGCCATTTAAGTGAGCCTGAGGTGATGTGGTAATTTGGTAATAAATATTTACTTGTTCTGCATGTAGGCCAGGGTGTATGACACTTCTCCGATCCACTTAACGAGTGGAGACTCTTGATCGCTCACAGATAACGTTTAGTCACCTAATTAACATGGTGTGAACCCCATCCTAGCAGGAGGTGTAATTAGCTCAACCTGTGATGTGTTCGGTGAAAAATTTGCTTTCACAGAGAGTTAGAAAGAGAGGCTGTCAGAAGGAAGGGAGCAGTTGTGGAGAGAGAGGCAGACAAACACAGATAAATAGACCATCAGGGGAAGGTGCTCTCAGCTCCTACTCTTAGTTTAATAGATCACTGTAATGAAGAGTCCTTACATAATCTTGATAAGATATATTGGACTCTAGAAGAATAATTCAAGATCCAGTGTTTCCTGTATGCTGCCAGAGCGTCACACACCCACTGCAGCCATATTTACATTTTTTAAAGCATTAAAAAACCATTTCATAATACATAATACAATTTTAGTGTGATTTATACACCCCCACTTGTCTGTATCAGGCAGGCCAGAATATCATTTATACTTCAGTGTATATACATGTAAGTGAATCTTCAGTGTATATACATGTAAGTGAATCGTCAGCCTTCCAATTCTACTTGTTTTTCAATTCTACTAAAACTCCATTGGGACATTTTGTGGTGACATGTAGTGCTGTGTGAGGATCACCTTGTAGCTCACTGACATCTATTATAGTGCAGATGTTTCTCGCAGTGACCCAGGCCAGACAACACCACAACATTAACATTGGCTACGTCCTAGCCATGCGTGCCCTTTCAGTGGGTGGCATTAGCTAAAGGTCCTTGGAAGCCCTCTTTGGATAAGCTCTGGTTCAATTAGGAGAGATGCCCAGTAACACAGTGCTTTTGAAGCAGGATGGCACTACACTGCGCCCTGTTCACTCTGTTTTTTTTAATAATGTCATCAGAACAGAATCCCATGGTTTTATCAGTATATATGAAACTCTTTCACACAATAACCTAAACACCAGAAATTAGTGGAATACTTCCTGTAAACACCAGAAATTAGTGGAATACTTCCTGTAAATACCAGAAATAAATGGAATACTTCCTGCCCTCTCTTGCAACATGTACTGTATGTTATAATCTGTTCACTATGCTATAGTCCACTTGGGTTTTTCCCAAATGCTCAGGTAGACAGTTGGGCTCATTTTCCATTCCTTCATTCTGTGCCCGGTCTGGAGTGCAAAGGATGGCAGGAACCAGTTCTTGGCTCACACTGGTCCAAATCTATTATTCATTATGC
Organism: Sternarchorhynchus goeldii; assembly: GCA_028565775.1. Lineage (NCBI taxonomy): Eukaryota > Metazoa > Chordata > Actinopteri > Gymnotiformes > Apteronotidae > Sternarchorhynchus > Sternarchorhynchus goeldii. The sequence goes on from JAOXYF010000024.1 coordinate 9,343,834, forward strand.
CTGGTGTGTTAGTGACACTGTCCCACCACCTGTCCTGAAGACAAGTGTGTGCCTTGTTGTTCTCAGTGAAGGCAATACTCACTGACAAATTGAGGTTTTGTTCTTTGAGCTGACACGCAGAGAATCAAAGTGTGTGTGTGCGTGTGTGTGTGTGTGCACACGTGTATATGCACGTGGTTCTGCTCCCAAGTTCTTTTTGTTTGTTTTTAGCACAGCGAGCGCACCGAGGTATTAGCACAAAAATTACGATGCACCATTCCACATAGCCCCGTGACGAAAACGCGCAGATCGGGTTAGACGATCTCGCTGGCCGTGCTGCGGGTCAAAACACCACCTACTCCCATCTTTACTCTCCCTGCTCCCTCCGTACGAGGGACGCCATGCTGCCCATGGTGTCAGTCCTCCGGTCTCTGAATCAGTGCCTGCTACAACGCCTGCTCCATCTCCCTTCCATGGCCTCATTGGAATGCAAAACTAGCATGCAGTAGGAGTTTCAAACACATAAAACGCTTCCAAGACTCTATTTCATCAAGGAGTTTTTCATGTTTAATAAATTACAGCAGCAGATCTACTAAGACTTTGTTATTCATAAAGCAAAGCATTCAATTGGGATGCATTTAAAATCTTAATCATAACCTGCAGGACTATTTGCAGAGCACTAATATTTGTCTTGATGGGGTTTAAGGAAGTCATGAGACAAAAGCCTCAAGATAAGCTCAGACTGAAGAGCAAGTCATATTTAAACAAAGTCGGTCTCAGTGTTTATAAATGGATTTACATCTCGCCGTTGTTTAGAACTGAATGTGTGTATTTAGTGCACCAATCACTACTACAGGGTCATCTGCTGTTCACTCATTAACATTAATGATGAACCAGATTCCATGCAATCAGGCCACTTAGCAAGATGGAGTGACTGAATGCTCGAATTCACCATCCAGTGAGTCCTTGTGATTTAGCCTTGTTATGAATAATAATTTTGCATTGTTCTGCAGGCAGTGATGGAGTAACCTGTTCTGATCATATATACCTCACGCACAGCACCTGTTGAGAATCCTGTAACATCAACACAAGAGAAGTTTGTAAGGGCTAGTAGCCTAATGGCTAACATGATTCAGCACACATCGATTCAGATACAGGCATTTTTAGCCTGTTATATATTAATGACACTGTCCGTACCATCTGTCCAGAATGTAGAACGAGGGATCATCTCCAATATGCTCACCACCAAAGGCAAAGTAATTAATGACAGCAATAATGCCAGCAATAATGGCTAGATTAAATATTTTACAGGCCCTCTGCCATGTAGTTGTCAAAGCCAAAAGAGTGTCAAGGGCCTCCAATGATTGGGTAAAGACAGAAGAATCGTCTACATCCTTTTTTAAGAATTAGGATTTGAGTTAAAGATTTATGCTAAAACTCAAGGCAAAGAAGGTTGGACTGCATGGTTGTTTAAAATTAGCCCCACCCATCTTTCAACACGTCATTGCTTAATCAGACCTAAGTTCAGCTAATCTCAATTTTCTGACCTACTTGTATGCTTTGCGATCATCCTCATTATCTCCCTGCGCACGAGGACCACAAAACCCAACTGGTTCACTGCTGCCACCTATAGCAATGAGTCAAGCCCACACTCTCTATCCTAGAACAACCTCCCTGTCTGCGCTCAATTGGCAAACCTGGCGTGTGACAAGGGCATCTGCTAGCCACGGCCGTGCCAGCCCGGTGAATACACGCAGACATCTGCTCCATTAGTGCCCAGGGGCATCCTGGGCAGTACAGTAGACTGGGGGCATAACTACTGCCAGCAGCTTTACGTGGCATTAGGCTACGAACAGCATCAATGAATATCGTTAGGGTGATACCCCCTCCACCTCCCACTCCATGTATTTAATTTCACATGTGCATTTAAAGTTGTGAGAAGCTTTCTGGTTAAAGTTTAGAAGTTGTGGATTGCTAAGCAATGTTAAAGTCCAGCTGATGTTTCTTTCCATTTGAGCCATTCTGTATGTATAACACATTTAAACACTTTCTAGCTGAAGTGCTCTTGAGCTAAGATGGAACACAGTTAATGTGTAGCAGGCGTGGGACTTGGCTGTGGCAGGCGTGTTGCATATCCCTGTACACACATGCAAACACAGGAGGCGCTTCTCAAGGAAAAGCTGCACTCAGACATCTGTTTAGGGATCAGATGTCCCCTGATCGAAACTTATGTTGGAGTGATATTGGATATTAATATCACTTATTATTGATATTATTAATTAGTCCTAACACTGTTTGCTCGCCTGTGCGACTGACTAACCCACATCCTCCCGTCTACAGTGCAAGTCTCTTTCAGGAGTTTAAATTTACATAATTCCTGCCAAGGTGTAATGTAATAGCAAACTGTATGACAGATTCAGAATCCCTCTAAAGGTCAAAGAGGGATCGTTCATCCAGGGCAATGTGGATGATGCACAGGTTGACCTCTCTCGGGAGTTTTTCATGAGGTCACTGGCCATCTGATGTGCCAGGAGTAGCAGGGTCAAAAGGTGAACATTTAGGGCTCGTGTTACAACACATGTTGCTTTTAATGGACTCTTAAGAGCCATTAACCAGACTCTAGAGTCCCAAAGAAGAGATCGACAGAGTTACACCACCAAGCAAAGGGATTAGAATAATCTTTTTTTTCCAATCAAATTAATATCTGTACCAGTCGATACAGCATAAACTTTTTTGAAGTGTTTTCCACACATTTTTCCCCAGACAACATCAAATGTAAATGCTTTAAATCTCTAATGTGATGAATTAGGAAATATGATGAAATCAGGTTTTATGAGATATCTAAGACTCCTCTAGGTGATGAAATCCAGGTGCATTATATTTCATGAAATTTTCTTTCTCAACAGAAACTAAAGAAGACAGACAGAAGATACAGGTACTGAAGAAACTGGTCCATCTTCTCCCCAGATCCAACCAGAACACCATGAAGCTGCTCTTCCATCACTTGCAGAGGTTTGTCCAAAAGCAGATTATCTTCATTTTAATTTAAGGATTAGATTTAAGGACCTTTATTAAGGTGAAAATGAGCCTTTCTAAAGTTGTAGTGTTGTAGCAGCTTCTGACACAAGTCCATCTCAGTTCAACCTGCTATGGGTGTCAATTGCAGTTAAAGAAATGGTGTGGGACAATCAAACTTACATAAATGTTCCAATTATCTGAAAGGTAGTTGATCAGCTAAGACATGGCTGCTTATTTGCTTCTTTAGATTTGCATCAGAGTTACAAGCTTAACATAGCTAAGAGAAGTCCATCAGTTAGCCTCGAACTACACTGTGTGTGTGCGATGTGAAACCATCTTCAGCCCATAATTACTATTTTTCATGACAAATAATTTGCTATTACTCCTGCATCAGGAAGGAGGTGTGATTGAGTGAAACTTCTAAAGATTTGTGCAAAATGTTCATTTAGAGCACAATAACTTGGATTTCATTATGTATTTAAAACCTGAATTTTGGACATTTTCCTGTTTTATGAAATTGTTAAACAGTTGCATCATTGCAAATCTGTATGAATTTAATTTCATGTTTCCCTATGCGCTCAACATGTTGCTAAGTGGTAGTCATTAGCTGTCATTAACTGTTAGATACATTAACTGTTAGATACATTAAGCCTCGTGGCACAAAAGCTCCAGAGCAAAATTACAACACCAACCCCAGCTGAGCTGATCATCTAGATCTGAGATCGTCCGTCCAGAACCTTCCCTTTAAAAGAACAAGTTCAATCAAGCTTTATACTACATTATACACTTAAGACCTAAATGTGAAGCAACATGCACAGACAAACACAGCGTGATTTTCAGTGTTACCGTTTTTGTGCAGTAGCACCCTCGCCCCAGTCCATGCTAACATAACTGGCACAGCCAGCAGGCCATATGGCTAGTCTCCATCTCCCAGGAGGGGTGTTCCATCCCACTTTACCCTTATGCACATTTACCACCCTGCACAGGAGGGCCAGAGGACTCATCTCAGATTGATGAGCAAGCCCCTCCCCTCACTGGAACATGCCCTTTGGCTCTGGTGCCGAAGTCTGTTTGGTCACATTTGCCAGGCCTCCCCAATCAGACAGCGCGAATACAACAGGAACGGTCGCTGCATGAATTTGTACTCTGTAAATGGCACTTTACATGGCGTGTGTGTGTGTGTGTGTGTGTGTGTGTGTGTGACAAATGTGGTGCATATGCATTCTTTGCACATTCCCTCATCACTGGGTAAAATCACTCTCAAACTACTGCAGCATTTGCAACTGCGGTAGCCTTGAGAGGAATATTCACAATCTGTGAATGTGACCAAGTCAATGCCGAATGTATCTGCACACCAGTTAACATAGTGAAGACTGACAATCAGTACACCAATGAGTCCAAGTTACAGTTTATCCCACGATCGACAGTGTGTGGAGTACAAGATGCAGAAAGATGCTCCTAATTTGCAGTGAAAATGCACCTGTGCTAATGAAGTCCATTAAGAACATAAAGAATCAACATAATCCAACCCACGTTCTAAGACCCCACCAGTCACACACAAGAACACACAAAAAAAACATTCTTTGAATGGTGAACCATTGGACTTTTATTTCTCCTGACTGCGAGGCTGTTACAGAGGAATTCCTGCAGTGCCACCGAGTCCGTGTCTCGTCCTCGGCTGTGTTCTGCCAGCCCTCCCTGCTGTCCTTAGAGTGGGCACATGCTGTAGTGAACCCAGGGAGCAGGCCTCAGCTTTGCGAGACCACACCCTGGGTGACTGATGTGGTCTAGTTTACACATCGCTCTCACTTCTGGAGGGTTGTTCCACTTGCTGCTCTTTTTACCCCCACAGTCTCTCAGTGTGGGGAGTGGCTTTCACATGAGTAAGCGCGAGGAATGTGTGGTTAGACCAGATTAAGTGGGATGTGCGCTTTGCTTTTCATTGTTCTTTGGGACAATCTAACAATTGTTTACAAGTGTACTGTACTAATATTAAAGCTTAAGAGGAAATACTGTATTTACTCAGATGGTCCAAGTATTAGTCTAGAATTTGGTGACACATTTCAGTGAACAAGAACTTTATTCTGGTTTGACAACTTAAGTCTAAACAAAGTTTAAAAGCATGTTTTCATCAGTTTTTTCAGTCAGTGTATCACCATGCAGATCATAAATATCAGCAGGGATGTGAAGTTTTCCCTGATTTGGAATGTACACAAGAGTATCCCCAGTCTATAGAGATGGTTAAGATGGGTGCTTAAGTCTCTTGGTCTAAAATAATACTTAATGAAAAGTTATGGAAGCCAGTTAGAAACGGGAAACATGAGATCACGGCAACAAGGTCCCGTTAACCTTGTGGTAGAAGTTCCTTCAACACGGCAGGTATCTTGAAGCTGTGCGTGCCCTAGAAAAGCTGCTGACTGTCCGCTCTTCGTTCTTGCTTTGGCTCCGCCCCCTCGAGGGGTGGTGCGGAGCCTCGTGAAGTCGAGGGTCCTTTGTTGTGGGTGCGTGGTATGCCCGTGTGGAACCAATGTTCCTTTTTCCTCTGGCCCATGGGGCCTGTATTCAATAAAGCAGTTGTGTACTTGCATTGTGATGATGTGGTCAAGGCAACCGCCTTTCTCAAGCCTACATTCGCTCAGCCATGCTATTTACGTCTCTCTTTGTGGGTGTTTTTGTCACCACCACTCATATTTCCCATTTGCCGCAAGTGATTTAAAAGACGGTAGGTTTTGGCTTTTTCGTCAGTAATTCAAGGTTCCTCTCGCTCCGGAGTGGAAAAGAAACCTGGAGCGACCTCTGTGGCAAGAGTGAGCTGATCAGGAATGTCAAAATAAAAAGTTCTCCTCTCATCTAAGTTGGGCGTTTCAAATGGAGAAGGAAAACTGCCAGTGAACGAACAGGCCACATAATAACAACATTTGTTAGAAGATGCACGTTTCCTAAACTGGCATTAAGGTCTACTTCAGAAACAACAATATCAAGCGATGTCCTCTTGAATCTGTCTGCAGCAGATCTTTACAGATTTTATTCTTGATCCAAAAGTTGATTCGATCAGCGTGAGCTGATCATCAATTCTTTTGCACAAACACAGTGCTGGATAGAACTCGACAGTGCTGGATGCTGAACATATAATTTAGTTCTAAAACTGACTGGTCTTCTAACCAAAATCCAAGGATAAAGAAAGCTGCACTAAAAGCGTATTACAAAAAAGATGATTTGCTCAGCAGTGGATATCCACTCATGGAGCATGTTTGTTATAGATGTGCCTCTAAAATGCTCGTGCCCACACACAGGCTAAAGAAATCACATGAAAGCTTTATCTGTCTTGGAAACCTGATTTCCTCCCTCCATACACTTTTAAGTATAATGAACATATAATAATAACAACATGAAGAAATATTTTATATATACATATTGGTGTGTATATGTACAATATACATATATGTGTATTTATATGTTGTTTACAACTTGGTGTAAAACCTCTTGATAATACAGAGTCAAAACAACAAAATCCACTATTATTTAAACAAACAAAACAAATGAAAATATAAAACTGGAGGAGGTAGAGGCAGGACTGTGTTCTAGGCTTTTCTCAGTCATGTCCGTTTTCTAATAACATGGTGAAAATGACACAGTTTAAACCTTGGAGCGATGCCTCCTGCTGTCCTCCTCCCATCGTAATTTGTTATGCGTCCCCTCCTCAAGGAGCAACGAGGCTGACCCAATTAGTAGGAACCTCCTAGGCCAGAGGGGCGGGGCAGGGAAGGGGGGGGGGTTTGTGCCCCATCCTCCTTTTTCCTGTCAAGTCTCGCTCACAAACGAGATGCTAATTAATAACCACTGGCATCCTGAGTAGCGAGGGCCGGCATACGTTCGGGGTATCGGGGGTGGGTCGGATCCGGCCAAGCATGGTGCAGGAGTCCTTAGTATCAGGCTACCCACTGGCACGGCGTAGGCCAGAACTGGCTCGTGAAACACCGATGAACCGCCACGGTCCAGTGAATGCCGTCTGCTATAAACAGGCACATGCTAACAGCTCCATTGGCTGCTTCATGCGTACCACAGAAATGAACAAAAGTACAGATTTTTGTATAATTTAAGTTGTGTGTAAATGTGAGTTCAAATAATCCACTGGCTTGTGGCCTTTTTCCTTTATATATACATATAAATGTTTCTTCACCTTTTACATTAAATATAATTATTTCAACAGACTTTTCAATAGGAAGAAACTATTTAAAACTGTATTACCATATATGTTTAATAATATTTCATTGCAAATTATAGAGTAGTACAGGGAATATTGCAATGAAATAATTACAAAAAATGCTACAGGAATAGAGGGGAAAGGCTTCATATTTAACGATTTAAAAAATCACTTCGGAAATGAAGCCTCTCTCTCTCTCTCTTTAAGATCATTAGTGAACCATTAGGAATGGCAGCACTGATCCTTACATCACAGTCTGCTAATTAGGTTAAAATGCTGGTGGCAGGACGACTGTCTGACTGTGATGTACAGTAGAAGCGAAATGGCCGAGGTTAATTATACACATTAAGTCGGGAATTATTGGGAGTGTCAGGGTCACCCTTTTAGGGTATGTTGCTCCAGTTACATGAGTCCCCACAGTACCCAAACACCCTCAATGAAACATGCCAGGCCTTAGTACTGTCCCCAGAACACAAAGCAAATCATTTCCACATCACAGTCAACTCCATGACGATGGAAGCTGTGTAAAAATGTGTCATTCTTTGGCTTGCAGAGACTTGTAGTACAGTTACTTACTACAGCTTCTTATTGGAATAACAAGACACTAACCCAAAGACGGCACTTCACAGTATGCCAACATGTGAACTATGCATGAGTGTAATGGAGTGCTAAACAGCCACGGTTAAAATCAGAACCTTTTAGAGCCATGAGAAACATCTTTCTGAATGTTAAAGCTCTGTCCCACCTCAGACCTCTTAGTCATGATCCCACTGACAACTTGGACTGGGTCCCTGTGCCACAATCCCTCCCTCCGTTTCCAGGCTTCAACCCATAACAGAGGCTGAGAGCTCCATCCTGGCTCCTCCTAAGAGTCCTCCACTACCCGAGTATTGATTGGCTCCCCACCACGGCCAAACCTCAGCTAACAGAAGTCCCGCTAAAAGCCTCCTTAGATGCCTCCAAACGACCAAGATGAAGTCCTTACATACACCCGTCCTCTGGCCATCCCAGATGCTCTGGGCAGATTTTATGACAGGATATACAGCGCATTAGCAAATGAACGGAGAAACCAATAACACTTCGGCACTGTCAAGTAATCGCATTTCGCTGTTGTTGGAGCAAACTGATATATTCCTGGAAAAAAAATGTAAACTATGGTTCAATGACATGTAGTGGCTGGTTACTGAACAATGCTCTCTTTCTCTTTGCAGAGTTTTAACAAAGTCGCGGAAGAACCTCATGTCCAGCCAAGGCCTCAGTATCGTTTTCGGGCCGACCCTCCTATGGCCAGAGGCGGACACAGGGAACATGGCCGTTAACATGGTGTACCAGAACCAAATAGTGGAGTTCATGCTCATCGAGTGTCTGGAGATCTTTGGGCCAGGAGCCAAGTAGTAAAGTGCATAAAATAAATCACGAGGGATTGCGAGGGATTGCAACACCTTGCTTTCTAAGCAAAATGTGCTCCTCACTTGATAATCATATATGTGCAAGCTTCAGCCAATAAGAAAGGCCAAATGAGGAACGTTGCTAATGGGCGTGTCTAGTTTCAGCCTCCATCTGCCAGTATCAGTGTGGGTGGATCATATTTCAAATTAACTGCCGAGCATCGCACGTCTTAAGTGAAAACGTGTACATACCACAAAGTAAGGAATGGTATGTCAGTAAACACAAAACATCTGGAATGAATAAGCATGAATTTGTGAAGCTGTAAAGAAAGATCTGTTCATTATTTGAAATGAATCCTATTTGAGTTCTGCAACATCTCCATGTTTTCTGTTGACATGAGCAGAAAGGTCCTTTAAAAACATTCCGAAAAATGCTAATTCATATAGGATTTCACGATTCCCCTCTGAGATTCAGCAGAATCTTGTAACATGTTGTACTGTTATCTTATTTTTAATCTATTATTGATTCAAAGATGTTGTGTCCTCTTTTGTGATGTAAAAAAGTTCACATTGTTTCTTTGTTAGTAATAACTTCTTCCTTTATTAAAACTTCTTGTATTCAGCTACTCATGGTGAATAACCACAATATTTACATTTTGAACAGGCAAATGGCCAATGTCATTTGACCTACTGTGCACTGTTCCCTAAAACCTGTCATACTGAGTGACTGAGTCAAAACCACATGAGTTCTTCATGTGCTTCCTCCCTCAGCAGCACGTATGACCCAGCGAACGCTGTACTGTCACTGCTCTTCAGTACACGTTGTGCTGATCGCCCTGCTATCAAGTTGGTGTCTGCTCAAGTCGCCAGTCCTCTCCAGTTCTCTAACTGCAATGTCTTTTTTTCTTAGCTCTCTGCAGGCCAGAGCTGTAGTCCACCTAGGAAAGTGTGCACTTCTTCTCTCTGTTCCATCCCGGAGATAAGAGAGAGGAAAAGAGAAAGCGAGAAAGAGAGAGTGTAATTATGTGAAGTGCCGACGCGCTAAATCAGATGCCTCATAATTTGGCACTGTGACCAGTAGTGCTGAAAGGGTGTGGATAGGAGGTGGACAGGTAATACAAACCAGACACGGGGGGGGGGGGGGGGGGCCCC
>JAOXYF010000024.1:9380031-9398728 GCA_028565775.1 Sternarchorhynchus goeldii
TTGTTATTTTTTTTTTTTTTTTTTTTTTTAAAAAAAAAAAAAAAAAAAAAAAAAAAAAAAAAACTCCACATGTATACATGACAGTGCATGTACACAGATAAGCTAAGTGAGAAAACCATAATACCAAAAGAGCTAAAGGTTCTCAATCAAAATAATGGGACTTACTTAGTCCTAAATTATATAAAATATAGCTTCCAAACTTAAACAAAGCAATAACAAGCAGAAGTGTCAGGACATTTAATGAACCAGTCGTCACCACTCTGCATCAGACTTGATTAGGTTCTAGAATTTGCAGTCTCCCAGTAATGTGTTAAGAATTTCAACAGGGTCCACAGCTGATTCACCACTAAGAGCTTGCAAAGGTAAACCCAGTCTTTAAGAGAAGGTATTTTAAAGCTATCAAATCGCTTATTATTCATATGGGAGTTTTTCAGAAAGTACTTTCACATCTATGAATCTGTGAAATTGTAGTACTTCTGCCTGATTTTAGTTTTTCAGTATTGTTTCCAGTATTGCGATACGTTCAATTATGGCTCCTTTCACCAGTGAAAATACCTTCCTTGAAAGTAAAGCATGGCTTCAGCAGGACTCCAGCATCGTCACAAGCCCATAATTCTCACCCACCATTTATTTCCAGCGCCAACTACTAACTGTAACTAAACCATATGTTTCAGGTCCAATGACAACCTGTAGGACAGAGAACATGGTGGGTGGCTATGTTACTGTATTTGCTTAGTCAGAATCTTAATTGCAGAAGAGCATTTTGACCAAAAGGTGCCGTTTTGGAAAGACTACCATTGCTCTTGGCATGCTACAGCTATAGAATTTTTCCCCTCCTATAATTACCATTGGGAGCAGAAGGGAGTTTGTGAATTATTCATTTGGCATATCACTATTCATTAAGCTTGACTATGCACAAACACTGTGTTGGCTCAAAGTTTCAACTGGCTAAAAATGTCAAAACAGATATTGGGTGTCTGGATCTTACTTACCAACTTAGCTCATACACAGGTCATCCTAAACGAATCTGGAAACTTACTTTCAGCAATCAAATGCTTTGTTTTTTTGTTTTTTTTTAAAAAAAACTCCTTCTCCACTAGAATCGCAAACGAAATAGCATGGGCTTCTGATTTTCTCTCAGGATTTTCCCCACCCACTGCTCATGATGAGAGAGAAAGTCCCATCAAACGTCTGTTTTATATTATATATACACTATTATATATATATACACACACACACACACACACACACACACACGTGTGTGTGTGTGTGTGTGTGTGTATAGAGAAACTATACATAACATCAAGTTTCATACAAAATTCATTTCGTGAAAGCTCTGTTCAAACCAGCACACATGTATTCACGCTCTACACTCGCTTGCTGTGGAACTGCTTTCTGAGTGAAACCCAACATCTCCTGCACCCTTTTCAGCGCATTCAGGTTTGAAGAATGACGTTCACCTCAGCAATGTCACTCCGCCATGTTCACTTCGGTCATGACACAGGACTTCCTCGTGAACCCACTCATACACTTTGATCAGATTCAATCGACATCATTTAGGAATTTTCATTTTGTAAAAATCACATAAATGTCCAACCACTATGGTAACATTGGAGATGTTTACATGTTCACTGATGGGTAAACAGATAAAGCAGGCATTTTTTGTCATTTGGGTTAAGGAGTGTGTGTGTGTGTGTGTGTAAAGATTACTCCTATCTTCAGTTTGGTGTACAAAACTGTTCAGTGGGTCCTGCACACTCGGAGAACTCAGTCAGGACGGCCTTTGATCCTCTTGATGATTGGAAAAATCTACAAGTGTGATGTCCTTTGCTGTCAGGGCGAGTACAAGTGTGATGTCCTTTGCTGTCAGGGCGAGTACAAGACACTCTACAAATTTCAAACATGTACAAGCATGTGCGTACGCACTAAAGTGAACGATGGTGATGCTTACTATTTTACTTGATAAAAATAGCCATGTGGATTTCCCCTTGACACAACACAACCCTCACTCAGAACCAGAACACGATCGACACCTAAACATCTGGCGAATTTCGACATTCTTGCTTAGATCCACAACGCCCATAAGTGTTTTGCAATACTTTCAGTATTAAAATGACACAGATACTTCTGTTCAAAAGTTTGGAATCATCCGTCATGTTAAATTCAACACTCAAAGTATCTAAATTATACAAAAAGAAACCAAACATTTTTAAATATATTTTTTATTTACTATTTATTAAGTAATAAAATCTAAATGATGTGTGTAAATGATAAATAACATTGTAATTTTGGAAGTGCTAGCATTATTTTTCTGAACAGAAGTTCCTGAAATGCTAGTTTATAGACTTAAATAAATAAAATAAATGTTCAAATAAATGTCACATTAACAGCTACATGAACAAAAAGGAAAATTGATTTATGTTCATGTTCCAAAAGCATGTACAGGAATGACCTAACTATTTTTTTTATAATCTAAATTCATATAAAGGCTTTGAAATGAACACACCCAAAAAGTATTATGATAACACGTGTGCCAGCTAGTCTGACTACTTTGAGTACCTTGAACTGATCTTTTATGCTCATCACAACATGCCAGGAATTTCATCGTTTGTGTTGTTGTAGGTGTTTTTTATTTTTATTTATGTTTTTTTTTAAGGCCCCTCCCCTCCCCTAGTAATCAGTTGTCACTGCTGTTCCCTCATTTCAGGTGTTGGCATAAAAAGAAGCAGTAAGTTGCTGTCCTCTCAGTGCACCTTATGAACAGGATGATTCTAATTTCAGAGTTAGTCAGCTAGATAGTTTCATTGAGCCATTATTGGGCTGCTGAAGACTGAACGTGGTAATGAGTTATTAAAGTCTATTGTTGCTGTGTGAGGGAACCAAAAGAAACACAAAAATATTAAATCAAACTACTCAAGAGAAATCACCAGAGGAGTGCTTCATTCAGATCTAAAACAGCCTACTCAAGAAATATCACCAGAGGAGTGCTTCATTCAGATCTAAAACGGCCTACTCAAGAGAAATCACCAGAGGAGTGCTTCACTCAGATCTAATACATTTGCTTCATTCATTTGTGATGGCAGAACACAGTGAAGGTGTGGAGCTGGGTCCTGGAGTGGGGTCCTGCATATAAAAGCATGCCATATAATTTTAATATATATATATATAGAACATCATATATATTATATATATACCCATCATACCAGACAGGTTCTAAAATGAGCTTAAAAATGTTTGTTTCGGCCACAACCAAAAATATTATAAGCAACTCTGTATAATTCAGTCTTTTTCTGATTGTTGGCCTTTTTTTCTCCATCAACTCTCACACACTCACACACACACACACACACCTCAAACCCCTGTGGTGGTTTACACACTTACCAAAAGGTTACCACCTCTCCCCCTGCCAAAAAAATAGGATCTTTGCTGTTGGACAAAGTAGGATTTTCACCACTGAAAAGGTTAGACTTCACTTGTATGTTCAGGTGTCCTGGGCACCAGTGCATCACTGCTGACTGAGGCCAGTAGCTGTGCGCACGCTGACCTGTAGGAGGAGCTGGCTGGAATAGCCTGCATGAAATACAGGGCCGCAACTCTCGCTCTCCAGTGCCACTTCTTAGCGGGGAGGGTGTAGGCCACACAGCTAGCTGTGCTTCCCTGGAGCAGGTCTATCAGCTGCTTGTGAGAGCCGCCGTAGAACGCCTCTACCAACAGGACGCTCATGGATAAGGCAGAACGCCGAAGGGGCCGTCAGAATCAGCTCCACCTGAAACAACAAAGTGATGCACACTGACGCATCGAAAACAGTGCAAGACGCGCATCAATAAAAGCGCAAACAGCAGTGCACGGTGAGCCTGAACCCACAGGTCGTCAAAACAGGAGCTCACTGACAGACAAAAGCCAAAATGCTGGCTTTTTAAAAGATTGTTTATTTGATATTCTAACCAGTGGAAACATTATAATGACTAATGAGAAACCCTCAAATAGGCAACATGAGAGAGGAATAATAGGTGGGATGTCATTAATGATTGTATTTAAAAAAAAAAAACAAAACAAAAAAAAACTCCGCCTACATACAGTACTTTCCCATCCATTTCGAAGCAGAGTAATGCTGTATGAAACAAAGAGTTAAGTCATAAGTGGAACGCAGAGAAACAAGAAAAAAAAAATCAACAGCTGGTCTTTGGAAAAATCAACCTTGCCATAAAATGCTGACAAAGGGATTTTTTTGAAGGCAAACAGGCCAACAGGCTACGTGACATGGAAAGATACATTTTTCTGGTAACTCATCGACTTCTGCTCTACCGTCCCATGATACGAAGGTGACCTCTGGTCCACTGACGGAGAAGTGTGCCTACAATTTTGTCTGTGATTTTTATCCGTTTATTAGATAAGTAGGACTAGAAACACAAGAACAATATTTTACATAATTCTGAGATGTTGACAGAAATAATTCACCTCAAAACAGCCATTTAACGACAGATTTTCAACTACTGTGAACAGAATGTTAGAATTTTTAAAAAAGCACTGGGTTTTGACAATTCTGTTGCCATTTTTACACAACAGCCATTTCTACAACTGGGAAATGAATTATGACCCTGTTGTCTGTCTCTAGTGTGAATGTGACTATATCATCAAAGCAAAACCATAAAAGAAAAGATTAGATAACTGTTACCCACCCAGCCTTTACTGCTGTGGGCAACACTGAAAAAATAAGAGGACTATGACCAAGACCTAAAATTAAAACAAAAGCTAATGTTACCCCAGCAGCTTGGTTGGGCGACTAGCTGTGGGTTTACGGTCCATCTTTTTGGAAAAGGAAAAAATTAAAAATCTAGCCTACATCACTGGGGTTTTCCAAAGTTCTAAAACTGGATTCGAGAAGTGGGCTTTTCCCCACTAAAGACACGATTACCTTCGAAACTTGAGCCCTCCATCTCATACTCAGGTAGGGCATAACACATGTTTAACCTCAAAATGGAGACAGGAAAGTGAGGGGTTAACGTCAGTGCACTTACCACGCACAGTGATGTGAGAGGGAAACCCCTCTCCACCCAGCCTGCCGATCGGAGGCAGTGACATCGTACCTCTCGAAGGATGCTGCATCATTTCTGAACCTCTCTAAAGGCTTTGCCTCTGTAAGCATTAATATGAGCAAAGCTCTGCTTGGCTAACTGTTCCAATTGCTTTAAAGCCCCAGCAAAGACTTTGCAAAGGAAAGGCAACGTAAATGTGACCTCGGCTCAGGACGGTTTGAAAGACCACAAACGAACGGAGTGTGAATCACAGGTTAAAGCTAAAGGTTTATGATGAATGGTCTTCAGCTGATTTAAGGTAACCAATAAAGACATGAAGAGTTGCAACAAGAGAGATGGAAACACACGAGCCGAGCCTGATACCATCAGAGAAAAGTATTCAAATGTTAGGAGGTGAAGGCCTGGTGTTTTTTCTTTGAAACTGAATGTAGATCACTTCTTCCTCCTTTAGCTTCACAGAGGCATTTTTGTTCCCTAAGAAAACAAACATCATCTAATCTACATAATTCCAGATGAAGTAGAGGATTTTCTCTAGATTCCAGACTGTAAGGGGGAAGAGGAGCTTTTGAGAGACGCAGTCACAGAAAGCAAAACCACCCAAGGAACATAGCTGACACATCCACAGGGTGAGCGCCTGTCACAGGAACGGCAGGTCCAGAACCAATCCTCATGATTAAACACATGAGTGAGAGGAAGACTACTAATGGGTGCCCTAAAAGAACAGGAGGCATAGTACTGGTCCTGCAACACACACACACAAAAAAACCCCCAAAAAAAAAATCCTGATGCACTGGAGCAAAACTCAACACCTCATTTTAACAGCTCATAGCCATTCGTGCATGAATCCACTGTGTGCGTGCGAGTTTGTGAATATGTGCGCCTGTGTGCGTCATCATCCACAATAAGTCTGACAAGGCATGTGGAGGCCTGAAGTGATGTGGTCTTTCTGGAGCAGTAATTCTGCTTGAATGATATATCCGATTAAATACTCCCCCATGGTGAAGAGGGCAGCAGACCGAAGCCAGAGCTGATAACTGAAATCAGACTTGAAAAATATGGTGAACTTACCCGCATACAAGAGAGCCCATTCCATACTGTTACAAAAAAAGGCCCAAACAAAATAAATTAAAACCACAATTAATAGCCTACTACCATTATTTATGTGACTCATTTTATATTTCCTAATTATATTTAGGAACTGTGCCAGATATCAAAAAACATTTGGAACCACCCAACTATTGTTTGATTATTAAAGTGCACTTTTCAATTCAACAAAAGAGTTGACGGTGTGAAACCGAGACCTGAGACAAGACACTGTAACTGCTTTCTTGGTCTGCTTATTTCACCTCTGATTCAGCTGAAATCTACCTACGACCTGCATTAAAAAGAGAACAAATGTTTAAAACTCTCTGCAGCCACAAAGTTTTATACTAAGCAAATAACGAACAGCCAATTTACAGGTTTTGTAGAGCCTAAATAAGGCAAAGGTCAAAAAGTTAAAGTTAGCCCCCAACATTCATTTCAATTTAACTTCCACTCAGCAAGCAAGTAAGAATATCTAATCAACTTGACAAGCATGAAATAATTAGGTCAAGAAAACTCTTCTATGACAGTGATGCTAGGCTACATGTAGCGAATTAATGAATGCTGCTACATTTTTTAGTCATTCGTCAACCACGCGACTGCTTCCCGCTCGCTGAGTGGCACCCCAATCAGCTAAAACAGTATTGTAAGCTCCGTAAAACGTTGAGTAATTTGTTCCTGAAAGCCTCTCATTCAGAGTTCAGCAACTGACACCGACATTTTTAGGGGGTTCAAAACATTGAGCTAAAGGCCACAAAATGCTATTCACAACTCCTTTGATCTCATATTAGAAAGGCATGAAGAAGCTTGCATTTTCCACGGATTAAGTCTGCAAGCCAAGTGGAGTGTCTGAAAAGTGACTTTTCCCCTCTTTTAATATAAGGAGTCATGTCCTCATTCACTACTTCAGAGGCTTTGTGTGAACGTTAATCATTAAACGAGCCCAGTAAAAGGGAGCTGGGCTGTAATTACATGGTAATGCTTATATGCTAATCGCTGTACACTCAGCTGACAGAAACTGACAGAGGGAGCAGAACAGCAGACATGTACAGCCAATGCAGTCTAAATTAAGAAAATCTAATCTGATTTATCCATTCCAACTTTAAGTGTACAGTGGGACAGGTATTGTAGAATGAAAGTTTACAGACAATATAAGGGAAAGAAAAATTAAAACCATTAATTGTATCCTACCAAATGCTAAGGCATCAAATTTATCTTCATGACAAATCGAAGGTAACTGATGGTACAGGTAACTGAACCAGAACGACATACGTGTAAAAAGCTCTTACAAAAAATCCATTAGCATGATCAATTCCATAAATTCATGGTATTGTGTGGGTCAAATAATGTGAATTTCTGAAAGAATTAAACAGGCAATATCTTCTCAGCTATATAAGACATACAAGTGCATCTTTATGACTTAGAAAGTCACATTCTCATTTCAGCAGCTAATATGTGACTCATTGCGATCAAAGCACATTGCAAGTGAAGCACACCCTGTGTGAACTTGCAAACTGAAATATATGTCAGTTTCCATAACATATGCAAAACAATAATAACAATAGTAATAAAACATTCACCTGAATATCTTCAGTCTTATATACAGCCTTAAGTTTTGACAAGATAAATTACATCTCAATTAATTTTCAACTTCAGTTTCTTATCGACTGAAGGTATACAATAACCCACATTACATTTGATGTTTGAACTTTCTAATCCATGTTTGTGCTATTGAACATAGCTATCAATATAGCTTTGTTGTATATTTTGTGAATATATCTGTTCACTGATACTTAATATTCTTTACATTTAAACCACATACATTCTTCTGTACTTTTTTTATTTACTCGTGTTTGTTCTGTTATTGCACAATACTGTGCACTGTTCTGTTGAATACCACCATTAGCACTTCTGACAGATGCTAACTGCGTTACGTTGCCTGAACTGAGCAAAGACAATAAAGTTGAACCTATCCAACTAGCTAATTAGCAAGTATTGTATAAAAAAAATAGCTAGTTAGCCATTTAGTTAAAAAGCTTAAACTCCTGCAGAGACCCGAGTAATTTAGTTATCTAGCTAACTTACATAGCTAGCTAGTTAAGAAGATAGATATAGGCATGCTAGCAAGGACAGTTGTATGGGTTTTCGCTGTCGGATGTGTGAAAAGCTCAATAAAATATGTACAAAAATATATAAAAGAACGTACACAGACCGCAACGCATTTACTCAGACATATTTATGTGAAATATTGACTAAGACAACGATGCTTTTCGCGGTAATTATCCAGCCAGCAGAGACAGACTGCCAAACAGACACTAGTGGGCTGGAAATTGCCATCTTAGATAGTTAGTAACAGCTAGCTAACAGAGTAGAATTGATTTCGTTAAAACATATTTTGAATAAAATTAAAAAAAAAACCCTAGCTTTTATCCACTTGCAACAGCATTCTGTAACTGAAGCTTTTATTGTGAGAAAACAAACTTCTACCCACCACCAGGTTTGACTCAGTTAGTGTTAACTTACCTCTTCCTGAACGTCCCGGCGTCTTCCTTTGCACGTGGGTACGTGATGACATCATGGCATTCGACTGTACGCCTGTCAGAAATGCAGAATCTGGAAAGGCGTCGATCTTTTCAATTGTTTCCTACAGTATTCATCTGTATCTTCCATGGCGAGTTCACTTGGTTAGTAGCCTAGATTTTTTCCACCTTCCTGTTTCCTATAAAATAAATCACTCAGAATATGTTCTGAGGCCTTTGTTTATAAAAGATTAGATGCTCAAAATACTTAAAATAACTACAACCACAATTCTTCTTCTTCTTCTTCTTCTTCTTCTTATTATTATTATTTTTGTTGTTGTTGTTATTGTTATTATTATTGTTGGTATTGTTGTTGTTGCTGTTAAGCAAACAGTTATTAATCATATTTTCTTGCTGTTTTTTTTTCTCCTATTTCTGTGTGTGTGTGTGTGTGTGTGTGTGTGTGTGAGAGAGAGAGAGAGAGAGAGAGACAGAGACAGAGACAGAGACGGAGAGCTAGCTTACTTCAGATTGGAAATTTTCTGACTTAGGCCATGCTGTCCATATGCAGCTGAACTGTATATGACTAGCCTTGTTAACCCAAACTTCTGAAATGAAATGTGCTGTACATCCCCTGGAGCAAAGAAAGGGTCTCGAACAGCTTGTTGAAAATTGAACTTGAGTCAGATATGTGAGTTGAGAATATTAGCAAAGGTCATGGTTAATGCAGTTCTTCTGAGTCTCTGACAGGAGCCTGTACAGCTGTAGTTACTGGCTGCAGCTGAGGTTAATTTAGTTCAACCGACATCATTCAACTTCAAAGAGACTAATAGGGGGATATCACAGAGAAAGACTTTGATAAGGTGGATTGTGTGCTACATTTAATTCACATCAAAAGGTAAAGGTTCTTATGAATTAAATCATAACATTGCAAATTATATTGGAGGGGAAAGAAAGAAAATGATATGGGACAGTATTAAAAGTACAATGTATGACTTACTACTCTGCTGTGTTTAGGGGTTTGTGGTTGGTGCATGTTATGTCAGCTTTGTACACACACACACACACACTTTGTACACACACACACACACACACACACACACATCCCTTTCAGCTAAATTTTATTACAATTCTATTTACACACTGATAGTTTCATTTAGCATTGCTACAATTACCTCTGTAAAAGAATACTCAGTGAAGTGTGACACAGGTGTTGAAAATTAAATTGGGCTACATTTATTCGAGCAAAGGTCATTTCCAAGAGAAAATACAAATCAAAAATTAAATTATACTTCAACAGACATTTCAAGAATCCCATTAACCACAGTCAGCCTTCATCTCTTTAGCTAAAAAGAAAAACAGATGAATAAAGTGGAATTTGTTTCTCAGTCAAAAATACAGTGTTTTCACAATATTGTATCAAAAGTTCCCAAATTGTAGAATCTCCTTCATCAGGTACTTTAAGTAAATAGAACAACTAACAGTAATTGTTCCAGATACAATAAATGCTCTCTTAATGTAAAATTTGCTCCAATATTCACTTGTCAGGATCCATTTTACTAAAATATATCTATATCAAGGAACTATAATACTGTACACTACAGTATGAAATAAATATAATTAGGAAATATAAAATGAGTCACATAAATAAAATGGTAGTTTAAAATAAAAATAATTGAATTTTGTATTGAACAAAACAAAACAAACCAAGGTAATACTGACAGATGGTCTTAAAAAAAAGAAATACAGAAAATTGCACAAAAATATGTAAACTATGAAGTCTAGCTATACTAATACTGACGAAGGTAATTCAAACAACAAGGTGGATTATTATTATTATTTAATACTAAAGCAAGTGCAAAGAGAACAGGAGTTAACTCTGCTTTTTATGCTGTACAAGGATGGCACTTGCAGAAAACAGGAGAAAGGGTTTGCATATTAGGCTTTTCTCTAAGGAAAAAAACATACAGGGGTATTGGACAAAGCCTCTCACAAAGGAGCCTTCATCAGTTCTTCCACTCTTCACTCCCGAGTCCACCGAGCCAAACTTTTAAGACTTTGTATGTTTAAGAACCATACATGTTTTTTTAGATAAAGATGCTTCATAAAAAGCCATAGTGAAATCCAAGATAAGCAGGTGGTAGATCAGGAAAAAGATGGTAAAAATCAAAGCTATCACAGTAAGTGATAGACAAAACACTGAACGCTACTGCGCCTTCAAGAGCAGTATAAGTACATATATGCAATGCTTAATGTTTTTCTAAAAAGTTTTTATTATTATTATTATTGTTATCATTATTACTATTATCATTATTACTATTATTATTGTTATTTTTAATTATTATTATTATTATTATTATTATATGTAGTAATTAATCAGAGTGCAATTTCCAGGCTTGTGCTGTGACCACAATAAAAACATAGGGGTTATGTAAATACGAATCGCACAGCCTTCACGCTCCACTCTGTACACTTATAAAACCTTTTAGTTGGTTCTGTCATAATGAAGAGTATCATTAGGTTTGTTTTTGCATAATGTGAACACTTGAAAAGTCTGTTTTGGACCATGGCTGATACCAGTCCGTGGTGATACCAGCTGATACCAATCCATGGTGATACCGGTCCGAGTTCCACTCCTTGTGTCTCTGAATACAAGCCTCACGGCAGTGTGGTCACAAAAGTTAATCTGGCTCAAAGTCCCTCAGTGGGAAGGAAGGAGGAAACAATACAAGCATGAAACAAAAGAACAACAACAACATCAACAACAACAAAAAAAAGAATGCTGGAAGCTTAATCCAAAACGCAGTAGTTAATCAGCATCCTCGTTTTCCATCTCGCCATCCATCTTGCTCTCCAACTTCCTCTCTTCAGAGCTCTCGTCCTCCGTGCCTCCTGATGCTTCGTTCTCCTTCTCATCTTTTGCAGTTCCGTCCGGGCTCTGGCTCCCAAACCTCTCCTCCTCCGTTTCCTCTTCCCCCCCAAACCCTGCCTCTCGCCTGCCTGTCACTTCCGGGTACGCCTTCTGCATGTCTTTGGTCCCGCCCTCGGTACCATCTCTCAGAATGGTGCTCCCTCGCGTCACATCCTCGCCATGGTCCTCAGGGTCGGAAAAGCCCAGCGGGCCGAGTCCCTTTAGGTAAGCCCGCCTCATCAGCAGCTCTGTGGGCTCCAGGGGGCCGCCGGCATCGTGGCCCTCCTGCTTGGCCGCCTCGCGCTCCTCCGCTTCCCGTTTGCAGTAGGAGTAGCGGTGGTTCATGTGCTGTGAGTAGGAGCCCGAGTGGGAGAAGCGTTTGCCACACTTGTCGCACTGGTAGGGCTTCTCGCCCGAGTGCAGGCGTGAGTGCTCAATCAGATGATGCTTGTGCTTAAACGCCTTCTTACAGATCTGGCACTGGTGAGGGCGCTTTCCTGCAGACACACAAGGAGAAAGATGGGGGGGGGGGGCAACAGGTTACCACGGTGACCAAGCATGGTGTGACAAGATTTCACATATTATTCTATAAGTGAAGATATTACAGGTATTACAGGCATTACAGGTAAACCAAAAAGGTCTGATTTGACACCCCAATAACAAATATTTCAAACCATATCACAAAATTCTAAACATATTTTTGACTCATTGTTTTAATTTATATAAACCCTCCTTTATCTAATTGATAAGTCTGTGGCAAACAAATTTGGCAAATTGATTTCATTCCGAACTGACAGCTTCTAAAATCCAGGGTTTATTTCTGATTTTATACCATAAACAGAATAAGAAGGGGAAGCCATAAGCCTGAGGAGCTATTCTGAGGCCGTCTGCGACCGCACTGAATGCAGCCAAGGAGATCAGGTGATTATCGCACCATGCTGCACAAGGAGAAATCAAGGGCGTCACCATCCTCAAACGGAGTGTGCTTTTTATGACATCATGTCTCCTTATTAAAAATGCTTAGAGCAGACTAAACCCCTGCAGGGCTGTGAGGGAAACTCTGGAGGAAGATATATCTCACCTCCCCCTGCACTATTCATTAACCAGGGCCTGCAGCAGCGTCTATGGTGACTTGTGAGCACATGGGAATACAGTATGGCAGAGTGTAATCAATGGATAAGCATTTAGTCATTTAGTAACTTCAGCTGTGACACATTTGCTATATGGACACCCTCATCCCACGCACACATGTAGTCATCTCTGAACATGTGGACGGTGGTAGTGTATTCTTGGCCAAGGATAGCACTGGAATGCCTGTGACACCTTCCATAGCTGCCATGCATGAGATGACCCTCCCCAACACTCCCCCCCCCGCCTCTCCTCGATACCCCACCTTCCCTCATCAAGTTCAAAAATAAACGAGACAGCAGATTCCTTGTCCCGCGTTCCTGAGGAGGAATGCGAACGAGGTATGATGCAAGCCTGTGAAAGAGAGCAGGCCGCTGGGCCGCACCGAGCGCTACGCATGCGTTCACCTGGCTCGCGATGGCATGCTAACACTTCACTACACTCCGGTTAATAACAGGATTCCACTTCTGTCACTGATTAATGTTCAGCGTTCAAATACTCTCTATTTTTTGCCTCACAAAGATTACTGTAAGGGTTAGCATATGCTACAATCAACATAACTTTGGTGCTTAAGAACAACAGGCAAGGCTAAAATGAGTTGCCTTGAATGCCTGCTGCTTAACACAGAACATTCAGTAGTTCAGTCAGTAGTTCAATCAGTAGTTCATTCAGTAGTTCAAAAAGGATTAACTAAGAAGCACTGGACCACATATGTCTCCTTAAGCCTGTCAAAAGGAAGGAAACATTTTAGTGTTGGTCAAGGGTTTTCAATGGACAAATGAATCAATGGAAAATGATGAATAAAAGGTGGGGTTTAAAAATAAATGAGAAAGCAAAGAAAGAAAGAGAAGAAAACACAACCTAGTAAAAAGGGACAACTTGGGGGTGAAGGTAAAAAAAGAATATTGTCTAAATGTGATATACCTGTGTGCTCATATTTGTGTCTTAGGAGGGAACTGGTCTTCTGGAATGTTTTGTCGCACAAGTCACACGCGTACATACCACTTTCAGTCTTCTTAATCTTCTTCCTGGCGAGCAGCGACTCGCTGTCTGTCAGGTCCTCCAGCCCTGACAGATATTCCCCTGTGCTGTCCAGCAGCTCCCCCTGAAAGAGAGACAAATATTAGATCCTAAACGCTCAGCTCAGCATCCCACCCCTGCCTGGCGAGGAAGCAGGGCTAGCCTCTGTTGTGTGTTTGATCAAGTCGGGCAAAGTTTATCTTCTACAACGTGTATAAGACGGTTACTGCTTGTGAACATCTCAAACGCATTGATATCTGTTGTTAACAGATTAGCTCTAGAAGGTAGCAAAGCGAATATGGATGTAATATAGAGATATCAACAGTGTGTAGAAGTGGACAAGCAAATCTGGACGAGCAATCATAAAGCAATTATGTTGTTTTTCTTGCACACTGAAAAATAATAATAATTTAAAAAATGAATGAACGAAGTCTTTGAGGTGTGACCCTTAATTTAATTTAAAACAGTGTGAGATATGCAGATACGGCTTACACAAGGTGCAGGTTTTACCTGGAAGCCTGCTTTCCGCTTGTATTTCCGTCGCTGCTGCATCTCCGCAAAGGTAGCGGCTCCTGCCGCATATGTGTAAGCCATGTGTGGGAGAAAACCCATGGGATCAAGTCCTGGGTAAGGCCTCAGGCCCGGGATGCTGGCCTGTGCTGGGGACATGAAAGTGGGTGGAGGGAATGCCCCATGTGGTGGTAAAGAAGTGTACATGGGACCCGCAGTGAAAGGGTTGATGCCAAAGATGGGGCTTGAGCTTTTGTCCAGTTGGCTTTCATTGCCCATGCTGTTGGAGCCACTAAACTCCTTCTTGATGTGTGCTAAGTCCAGAGGCTCTGTTCCCTGTTCTCGTGTAGCAGGGTCACCATTACGATCTATGTTGAGGCCGTTTGGCTTGGGCTTCCTGTCTGTCTTGGAGAGGTGTTTTGGCAAAGACAAGTCCAGAGGCTCTCCGTGGGCATCCTCGGAAGCAAGGCTGTTGGGCGTATAGGAGCTGCTGTGAGAGTTTTTCGACGATGTGTTGGAGAGGTTCAAAGGTGAGGGGGTCTCGCCTCGCAAGTGGTCCACTGAGTCAAGCGGCTTTTCATTGGTCTGTCTGATGCCTGTAAACTGGTAGTGTTTGGAGTGCCGGTGCCCAGCATCACCACTGATGGCGCCTTGGAGCTCTGCTGTGGAGTCGCTATACTGGCCGAATGATGCAGGTGATCTGGCAAGAGATGATTCCCTCACCAAGCCATGGTTGCTGTCCCCACTGCTCCGTTCAAGGGGTGGAGATCTTTTCCTGGACATTCCATGGACAGACTGCACTTTCCTCTGTGCAAACCATTCCTTCACGAACTCTTGAGGGAGCCCAACCGCAATGGATATCTTCCTTAGTTCTTCTGGGCTGGGCTCTGTATTCATGGCAAAGTAAGCTTTCAGTACCGACATGTGATCTTTAAAGGGGTTCACTGGGCTGGTTGCATTCCTCTCTGGCAGAGAAGAGGAAACCATAACAGCCTGCTGTTCCATGCCAAACATCCCCCTGCGGCTGGTTGGTAAGGTTTCGTTAGGTTTCAGGACTGCCTTGATCTCTTCGTTCATCTTGCAAAGGTAGCGTTCATGTTGGTGCAGGGGAATAGGTCCTTGGAAGGTCTCCTTGCAGTATTGACATGCGAATGGGGCATCTCTGTCCTGGGTCTTTTCTTCAGATCCAGGATCCACAAGATGACTCGGCTTCTCCTTCCTAATATCAATAGTCCGCCTCTTGGAATCTTCAGTTAGGCTCTGCAGACAGGCTTTTGCCTCGTTGACCTTCTCCAGCGTGTAGTCGATGATGCTCTTGGTAGGGCTGTTGTGTCCAACCCCAGGGAACCCAGGTTGGGAGGCCAGGGCCATCTTCTGTTCTTCCATCTGGGAGCCAAGCTCCTTCATGTAGTTCCTCAACTTAGAGATTTCTTCAGGGTTGCTATCCAACTTCTGTCGGCTCACAGTGTTGTCCACAATCTTCAAAACCCGGTGAACCTCACTCAGGTTATTGCTCAAGCTTGGGTAGCCCAGTGGGTGAGGATCCAGTCCTATACCCAAGTGATGTTGCAGGAGGTTCTGAGATGAATTGTGCAGTCCTATAGGGCTCCCTCCATGACCGGAACCATTGAGAAAAGCCCCAGATCCTCCATATTCTTGCTGCGATGGCATTAGAAGACGGTATTCACTGAACTCCATGGGCTCAGCCTTTATGTCAGGGTGGGCTATTGGATCCTGGAGGCCTATGGACCTGCCGTTCTCCAGTTTGTTGCGGAGCTGAGCCAGGGCGGGGCTGCCTGGCGATGATGCGGTAGAGTTGGGAGACGAGCCTGCCTTGGCGCCGACCCCATGACGTACCCGTCCATTTATAGAGATGAGGCCAATGCACTTTTTGCTACTAATGTGTGAACTGTAGGAACCAGAGTGTGAGAAGCGCTTCTTACAGTTGGAGCATTCATAGGGTTTCTCACCTGAGAGGTAAAGAAATAAACAATTAATTCACCCTCACACATACACATTTCAATTCCTTATTTACATTATCTTCATTTAGAAAGCAATTTTTTCTTCACACTTAGACATAACATATGAACCAAGCCTATAATGAGTACATAATTCCTGCATAATAATCCTATTAGCCTTTTAAATATTCATTAATTACTCAGACCAGCCTAATCACATTGCTGCATAACTAGTATGAAAGTTAGGCAATGGTCCTTGTGACGTACATTTCTTAATGAAAATGATCCAACAAGGTCATCTGTTTTGTTTGATTTAAATCATGTCACCAAGCATATTTATCACAAAATGGTGACCGCTGACATGTCTGGCTACTCACCACTGTGGATTCGGAGATGCTCTTTCAGATGGTGCTTGTATTTAAAGGCTTTACCACACTCTGTGCATTTAAACTTGCGGTTGCCAGCCCCTTCATTCAGTATCTGTGGCTGTAAGGAACACAAGCATTGAGACAAATCTTCATATAAGGACAACCATGGACTTGCAGCTGTTAAGAGATCAAAGAAAAGCTAAAGATAGATGATCAAAACCTAAGGACCATTACAGATTAATGTAATTGCATTAAGTTGTGTCAATAAAAGTGCATATCACAGTGTCTCGCTTGCAATTAAAATGCAAGTAGCCCAGCATCCTTAAAATAATTGATTTCATGTGGTTAATTATTGGGGTCTTTTGCATTCTAAACATGTAACCAAACTAGCAATGTGCTTTAGTTTTCAGTCATTCTCAAACTAGAATTAAAGAGCGGAGTGTGGGCAGAATCTTTATCTACTAGCTCAGACTTAAACGTAGGTGCTGTTCCTGCTTATGAAATTCAAATGTGGGCCCCAGATGCACAATGAAAACAAGAGCATTCACTCATGCGCCCTACTCACAGGCACAAAGGTCTGTGAAAAATGTGTGGGAGACCAGGAGGGCATATTTGATGGCCAAAACATACACCGATGAGCAGAACTCACTCCTCCAAAAGATCGTCGCTAGTGGGAGCGCATAATCTGATAAGGGTAGTCGTAAGTATTGCTGGGAATTGCATACTGTAAAGTGTGCACACAAATGTAAATGTTACACCCACTATAAAACCCAAAGTAAAACTATCAGGGGAAAACCTGGGCAATTGCAGCCAAAGCCTTGCAGGAAAACATTTCTGGAAAGTAAATAAACAAACGTTTAAAGTCATTTGCAGATTACGATATGGTAGATCACCAGGCAGAAAGCCATCTGGACATGTTTAAGTCACTCTGGCGAGGTGTGTGTTTGTGAGGGAGAGATTGAGACAGATAAGAGGGCAGGTTGGGTAGTCCGTTTAGTTCATTTGCAATTTGACTGAATTCAGAGCTTCAAAGTTTACAGGCCTGAATGCAAGATATCCTGTTAGAATCCAATTAAATGCGTGGGAGTTCATTTACCACATGAAAAACAGACCTTCCACCTAAAAGAAAAAAGGCTGTAAAGGAGGCTCTTTTTTTCCCAAAATCAACCCATATAACTGCCGTTTTAGTCACACGGGCCTCTCACTGCCCCGAGAGCAGTGAGAAAGACCGAAACTAATGTCAGCGTTGGGCGCATGTTTGGAGTTTGATTCCTCTCCAGCAGCAGCTGATGCAGAACGTCTATAGAACTCAATGTGCTAGAACATCCCACACATGCCCGAGTGTGGGTGGACACACCGGGGAGGACGGCCGCTCACAGCTGCGGCTAGGGTGCGAGAGAGCCGCGGTCTAAGGCGGCTCCAGGGAAGCATGCGCTGGATGTGCTGGAAACGAACTTTCTCCCAGTCTCTCATTAATTAATGCAGCGGGCAACTGTATAGAGTGAGACAATGTAGTGAAATCAAGTATCTTTTGCTTGGCAAGTTTTGTCTACAGTGGAGCCAACAGATGTTTGCTCTTTGTTACTGATTTCGGATCAGTTCGTTAGTTCCTGACAAACTCAAGCCGCAATGGTAACCTTATGTGCTTTCTTGTTTCACTAAATTTACTCTGTTTAAATAAACAAACTAACTTTAAGCAAACAGGATTTACATTTCACTGTTTATCCCCTCACGTAATCATTTATTTGTTCATAACTGGATATCTGATGTTCTACACTACATGCATGGACTTCATCCATTTTTTTAACTCCATATATTGAACTCAGGGTTGAAGAAATGTCCTAGAACAGTTCTAAAGCTTTTGATTGTGTAAATGTAATTTACTAAGGATGAGAAAGTGGGCGGAGCATAATCCTGGTCTCACCTGGTCTCTGGCTGGTTTATGGGTGGCCATGTGGCGTTCCAGCTGTGTGCGGTAGGTGAAGGTGTCACCGCAGAGGGGACATGGGAAGCTTTCCTCGTTTTTCTCGTGCCGATACTTGATGTGCTCCTTGAGGGAGGTGAGCCGCTTGTAACCCCGGTCGCAGTAGGGGCAGGTCAATAGTTGGGCAAAGTCATCCGGCGCCCTCAGAGCCAGGTCTGTGGGGGGGAGGGGAGGTGTGTG
>JAOXYF010000024.1:9414580-9426964 GCA_028565775.1 Sternarchorhynchus goeldii
TATGAAGAGGAAGAGCAAACTGGAGCTGTAGAATGGATAATTCACTAATCCAGCCCATTAAAGGCACTTTAGATATAATGCATGTGTATGTATTTTGATTTAGACTCTGACCTCATAACACACACAACACACACAGTGCACATATAACACACACAACACACACAGTGCACATATAACACACTTAAAGTTTCTCTCTGTTTGCTAAACATTTTGCGTTACCATGGAAGTGATAAAAAAGACGCTGCATTCTGACCAAAGCTTCTGGGTCACCTGATGTGATGAACTTCCATCACACTGCACAGGAACACATGACATGCAAAAGGGAAGTCAGCAGATAATGGGGTTTATACAGGGAGGGTTATACGGGGGGGTTATAAGGGGGGGTTTATACGGGGGGCTGGTTTACATGTTATTGCCTTGATTCAGTCTCACTCCTCTTTTAGGTTTAGAGAAGAGGTTAAAGTGCTTAAACCTGAACTGCTCATCCAGAGTCCTCAAGGCAGGCTGTACGAAAATCAGAAGAGAGAGTTGAAAATGTAGTACTGAACGGCAAGTACCATGTTAACCGAGCGCAGGTTTTACAAGGCTGCTTTAGCTGAGTGCAGCTGGTTATGTAAAGTGTGCTGACCTGTTCACTCCAGCAGGCCTGTAACATATCAGCAACGGTGAGCTGTTTGCCACAAGAGATAGATAAACAAAATCCTCTAGCTGTTTGTCTCTGATAAGGCTCTTACACATGCCAATATCAGGTACTGTGACTATGACTGCGTATGTGGGTGTGTGTGGATGTGTTTGGGTGTGTATAACTGTGTGTCGGTGAGTGTGAGCGTGGGTGTGTGTGTGCGTGTGTGTGTGTGTGCGTGTGCAGACGTTTGAGAGGCACATTACCCTTCTTCTTCCGGCTCAGTCACTGAAACACTCATGAGCTGTGTGTTTTACAGTGTCAGTTCATTGAATCTTCATTATGTATGTCCAGTCATCTGTTATGGTTTTACTACATTAATTCACACGCCCCCTCATTCTTGCCTGACACGGTCACTGAAAATCTCGTTTTTTTTTTTCCATAGTAGCATGTGCCTTCAGGGAAGGCGAGTAGCACTCTGGTTTATCTGTGCATATACACTCAGCTCGAGTAAATGCTGGCAATGATCAAGCTTTCTCAGCCCTGGCTACCTTCTCAAGGGGACACAAGGCCTACTTCCAAAAAGCCTGAATTATTTATTGAGTGAGGATGGAGTGAATGCTCAACCCCTTTTTTTTCTCAACAAAAGACTGTGTTCCGTGTGTAATTTCTCAGAATCTCAGAAGCACAGCAAACCATGGCGAAACACCTCGCAGGGTGACCGTGTCGCAAAGTAGCGGCTTACGTCTGCTTATATCCACATACAAATGTGCGCTTTACTGCTGTCTCTGGCTTTCACACACACACACACACACACACACACACACACACACACACACACACACACACACACACACACACACACACACCCCCCCAACCCTGTCTTTGCCAGGTAGGGTACCACAGCCATGCTCTCTGTGCCTCGTACATCTCACTGTTTATCATACAGATGCTGCTGTGTGATGTTTCCCTCCTACGAGGCTGGACGGTGGATTAGAGGGTATCTTTTGCTTGGCATGTGGCTACGATGCCAACACCTTACTGTACAAACTACAGTCTCTCCCATTAGTTCATATCTGAGCTCTTAAACACTCTGGCATGCTGGGTATATAGGGTGCTGTTTAATAGACAACATAGTATGAGTGTATAGTGAAGCTATCAGTTAAATCCTTCATGTGGGAAACTATGTCCGATTGAAAATCAGAAACGCTGGGATTTGATCTGCAGTTCCTAAACACTGAATGGTGTCTTGTCTTATACTGGATTTTGAGGAATTGTCTCTAGTAATGAAGGCTTTATTCAGACGAGAGAAATCGAGCCCCTCTGCTGATACTGTCTTCAGCAAAAAAGTAATGTACGTGTGTGTGTGTTTTAGAGACCATTCTTCTGTAATAGTCTAACAGGAGAGGTACAGATAAGCACAGCATTGTCATCTGAAGAATTAACTGAGGTATGGATTTACTTCACAACCTTCAGATTTGTCTCTCCTTGTGGGACAAAAGGCATTTTTAGGTGTTTTTGAATGTGGTGAGACACTAGTATACTGTGTTGAGACACTAGTATACTGTGGTGAGATACTAGTATGCTGTGGTGAGACACTAGTATACTGCTCCACCTGTCTGGCTTCCTGTGCCAGACTGTCAGTGAATGCCATGTTAGACCACTGGGTCAAACACTTCGAGCCAGTTCAGTGATAACATATGAGTCGTTAGACATGGTCAAGATCCAGAACTCAAGAGACCACTAGAGTTGATTGGTCAACTCCTAGAATTAAACCACTATGGTAACCATGGTGATACTTACAGTGTAACAGATAAAAAAAGATTTAGGAACTCAAAACCTGTAGCATTTTTGTAATTTAGGAAAAGGTAGAAAGCAGAAGGTTTTGAGATAAAGGAATTAGGTTTGCGTGTCAGAACATGAATTTGAAGGTTTTCAGAGTATGGGACATCTGATGTTTTTGAATTCATTTCACCAGCTAAAGTCTTAGTCAGTGGTCATGAAAAGACCTCAGTCAGTCCCTGATGCTCCTCTCTCAAGGTGAACGAGCAGTGTACATAACCATTCTGATTCTAGGGTTATTTTGACGCCTGAACCATAAACTGTGATTATGGGTCTCTTCTAACCTCTCCTTGAGACTAACAATTTAAAAAGATATGGAGTGAGAGGGTTCATTTAAGCCAGCGAACTCTAGTATCCTTTTGATATCTTCTTTTTATTCACTATAGCTCAATGCAAAACACATGCACTTAGATATCAAATTATACACATATTAAGTACATAGCAAGGTGTTGTACACAGATTACCATTAATCCCATGTTCCTGAATAATCGTGTATGGGTTTGGCTAACCATGTGCTTATAGAGTGAACAAAGGATTAGTTTAACCCTGACCGCCCCCTAGACGGGGACCCAGTCCATTAAGAGGCAGTGCAAGGCAAAAGGTACCACCGTCTGTCAGTGTGAATCCATTTACACATCAGAGGACAGCAAGTCTTGCTCGCCAGTTCTACCTCCAGAGTGACAGATGTATGTCTCCTACATGTGACCTGAGAAAATGACCCTGGAAAACCAGCGGCCCCCGGGGCGCGGTGCAGAGTGGGGAATTTGTCCCCTCCGTCCCCGTTTGCTACCGTTGACGGCGACGGTTGTCTGAAGTAAGAGGAGCTGACAGGCGTTCACTCCCCAGGGTAAAACGTTTCAGTCAAGTGAAGCTGCATGCTGGAGGTTGGGTGGGTAGGGGGGCAGGGGGGGAATCAAATAAATGACTCCTGTGTAGTCATTTGGTCTTCATTAGCCCTCCCTTGTGGAAACGACAAAACCCAAGACCTGACTTGCTCTTTTTCTCTCTCCTGCTCATTCTCTTCACACACCCACACACATTTAATGGGCTCTTTAAAGTCAGTTATTTTATTGACGAGTCATATTATGCAAGCAGCGTGTTACTTGTAGACCTTTTACCTCCTCCCCAGAGAAAACTACAAGATAAGCCCTGTATATCTGTACACCAACACAGGCACAGACAATTTGTTGTAAGTGATTAAAGCAATAATCTACACCGATTGTCGAGGTGACCTCAGAGATGGATTTGTTCAAATCTGGCCAGCCACAAATGAAATTAAACTTATGTCCAAACATAATGACAGGTTTTGCTACCAACCTGCAACATTACCAGTTGTCCTCTATGCAATCTGATACATCTTAAACAAGCTAACTGAGATTTTGATAAAATATCATATGAAAATGTCTTGGATTAAGGGAAATGAAGAAATGACCAAGGAATTGGATATTTTAGCAAATGGTTTGGTTAGGAGGAAACACTACAGATCTCTCTCACAAGAAATAAGGTGGTATTTCCAGAGTAATCACATCAAAGCTGCATCCTCTTCTAGACCCTCCCACCTTCAAATCACGTTAAACTTAGTGAGCGAATCTGTGCGGCCTTTCTCAGAAAAACCCCACAGAAAACAAACATTAACTACTACATCCAATCAGCAGAGTGCCATAAAGACAAGACAGTAAGAAATGCTGTTTTAGCTTCCACCACTCAGTGAGCCTAGCTTTGCCAAAAAACGATGGCTGGTTTAGTCGGCGGCTTAGCGAGCAGCAGCTGGGTGCAGCTAGCGAGAAAAGCACAAGCCTTCGTCATGGACGTGGAATGTGGCTCACGATCGTAGCATTTTCCGCGAGCTGCATCGCTCCACTCAACAAATCGCCATAAACTTTCCCTGTCAGCGAGGTGCGTCTGGGAGTGCAAGAGGTCCCGGTGGGGAGGAAGAGCCATTCTTGCGAAGCTTTTCACACTCATATTTTATTTCCTTATGGTGTTTGGACTCAGGCCTACAACATCCAGGTGGAGATCATTTCAAGGGCAAGTGCCAAAAAATCTGCTGCTATAGCCAGAGATGGACGAGGGTAACTAAGTAAGTTCACCTCTTGGCTCCAAGTTGCCATTTTGCCTCCAACTTTATAACCCGTTTTTTTTATTTCTTGATGTATTTTTTGAGGGGGGTGTGGTGTTGGATCATCTGCTACAATCCCTTTCTCCATTCACACAATAGCAGGAGATGATGAGTGAAGGTTCATATGATATGTAAAAAGAGATAACAAAAACTAGAACAACAAAATGGATTTGTCCACATGGGATTTGCATTCTAAATGGATGAAAGTTATAATCCATCATTACAGTATCTGCAGACACATAAACATTTTAAACAATACCAGTACAACTAAAATTCATTGTCACTTCCTGTTAGATTATGTAACTGGTAGAAGAGAAATCAATGTTAATGAAGGCTCAGATAACTTACTGTCAAATGTCCTCAGAAATACTTTTTAAGGAACCTAAATTTATTATTAATTTAGATTTGCATGCAGGCTAATAGAGGTTCTTCTTTTATCCTTCCTTTAATCTTGTAAAGAGAGAGAGAACTGTCATATTACTTTGACTATTGGGAAAAAATTATGAAATAAGCAAATAAGCAGTTGAATTTACCAGAAGCCAAAGTATTTAAAGGTTAATCCATTTCTTTGGAAGAGGAAGGATGAACTAAAATAGAGAAACGGCAATAACATGCTGACTCACTTTCTTTTTTTCTTTTTTTCGTTGTTTGTTTTTTTTGTCCAAGCATTTTCAAGATAAGAACAAACATACAAAATGTTGTATCATTCCTAGTGGGGATGTCTATCTACCTGGGTATTAGCATGGGCTCCAGATTGTTTGATTGAAGAAAGTCCAGTTAGGAGAAGCTTCTCCCCAGGAAAGGAGGGCTACTCAGGGTTTCCTTTAACACAGCGGGGTCTGGTAATAAACACTTGGCCTTTTGTTCCCTGCACAGTTGGCAGGAGGCGAGCCAACAATACTGCAGCTTACAATGCCCTCACCCAAGGGATGCATGATGATGTTGCATTCATTCTCAGACGAAGGGAAGAGGTCGCGAACTAGTTTTTAACGTCGCCTCTAAAAGCCATTGTTTCTTTCCTGACTCTCAGATGAAGTGCCTTTTGACTGGTGAGAGAGACTTTTGTGAAGGCTCATGTTTGGTACAGGTGAAGGGGGCATGTGTTTGATGGGTACTGTATGGTAAAAATGAATCTTGTTTTTTGAGAAGGTCTGAGTGACGGCTGTCCTGGGACTGCAGCAGAGAAGGGCTTGGAGATCAAAAGGAACGCAGCTGTTAGAAGCTCGAAGTCTCCCACAGCCCTGGTGAGCTTCCACAGACAGGGCTTTAATATGCTGATAAAATCTAACCATTGACTCCAGATCCCTGCTGTAGTTTGAGGCTTTTGGGCTGGTACCCACAGCAGACACAGAAGGATGATTAAATTTAGGTTTGAGTCTAGAGTTTAGGCACAAATGATTAGTAGCAGGGTTAGTGGCAGGTAGACAGATCCTGGGTGCCCAAACACCCAAGCAAGCACTGCTCTCTTTTAGCACACTAGGCCATATTCCATGTGGTTGGTGGGATTAAGTGACTAGATTCAGGTGTTGTTACAGCTGTGGAAAGTCCCCCCCGCCCCCCCCACCAATAAAAGTCCTGCGTAGGCAGCCTTTGGTTAGGTGCACTAGGAAGTGACCTCCTGATCAAATCCAGATGTCTGCAAAAAAGTCAGATTGTGACACCTACAGAAGGTGTGACTGCTACAGTCTATTCCTGAATCACTCTGGCCTCTTTCTTCCGTTAGAAAATGCTTGTCCTCACAGGCCTCCCACCACCCCTTCGGTCCTCACCATCTCTCTTCTCTCTTCGAGAGAGAATCCTACGTCTTCTCTCTTGTCAGTCCAGTTTGGAATTTGGAGAACAAGAATGTTCTAGTAAGGACAATATTTTTCAGTTATATGATTCAGAGTATGGGGACAGTATAGACAGAAGCAAATAATATTATGAGCAGTTCACACTTCAAAGACACATTACTTGATCTGCCAGGCGAGTGAATTCAGGGTGGAGCGTGCACACTTTGAAAATGGAAACCAGCAGATTACCCCACCCCCACTCCTGCCTCACGCCTCCTTTCCTACCCCAGTCCCTCAACCCTACCCCACTACCCCACACCCCTAGTCTGACGAAAACTGCAGGTTGGGCCTCATGCCACAGGGTTCTGGTGCTTTTTAAACCCCTGAGATGTTGGCAGTGCCCACTCAAGGCGCACTCCAAAGCAAAGCACCCTTCTCGTTCGCCTTCCCTTCAGTCTTTTTCACCCACCGTACTTCCTCAGCCTATTAGGCTGCAGGCTCCAATTAGCAATTAACCCACACTATTGTTGGGGAACAGTTTATCACTTAATTCGGGGCTCCTCGACTCACTGGTGGCCTTTTTGATCTAAAAAGCACTGTTCGCCTGTAAGAGGCTTATTAGAACAACCAAAACAGAGCACAGTGTGAGAAGGCCACCTTTCATAAGACAATCATGAGGTGTTGCAGAGAGAAAATAACATTTGCTTACATTCACATAAGCATACATCCTGTCAATGCCTGCTCTCTCTCACTCTCTCTCTCTCTCTCTCACACACACACACACACACATCTTTACAGAATACCCTACTGAGACCAACGAGTCATTGCTTCCCTAGTGCTTGAGCAGCGTAATCAGGTCCTGCCACGTTTTTAAAATAGCACCCCTCGTCAGTGACTGTGGCAAAGGTGTGTAACTGTCAAGCTCAGAGTGGAGCCTACGTTACAGTGGACATACTCGAGCTACATGAAACGTCCCAACTGACTGGCTCCTTTAGAAATGATATAAAGATGCACGACTGGGATTCAATCTAAAACCATCAAAGGAAATTAAAATATACCCCACATAAACATTAAAAGCAATTTAAGTGCTACACAACGGCATAAAAATATTAAAATTTCTTTTATGCTAAACTCTTATCTAAAGCAGTTTACATACATAATTATCAGTATGTACTGCATGCATTACCCAGGAATTCAAACAATCATTCCTTGCTAGCACCTTGCTCTTCTAGGTGAACTACAAGAGTACATAATGAGTCATGACAGTGCTGGAATCTTGGCATAGATTTGTATTTATTTTCCTCTCTCCTGCCTTTTAGATTCTGGGTTACACTTTAACAGTCATTAGCAGCTTCCTGGGAGAGTGCCCCTGTTCGGCTCTGCCCCCTCTCGACAGGGGAATTCATTCCCATACATTTATCTGCAGAGATGCATTTCTTTGCCAGGCAAAAAAGAAATCCTAGAATTTCATGAGAAGAATTCAGGCCCACCCACATGCCGGAAGCTTGGAGCTGTGTTCTACATTAAAAGACAGATTTTGCACAGTTGGGGATTTATCCGTTTCCCCAGGTGCAAAGAGATATTGTTGCCTTACTTGAAAGTGGGCCCATAAAAAGCTGGTATCTTTTATTAGAACGGTGAAATATTAATCATTTCCCTGGTTGTGTGAGATGAATGCGATTTATTTCCACACAGCTCTGTCGCTTCCATTCAGTCTGCTGTGAGTCTATACCTGCGAAACTTCTGAATATAGAAACTTTAACTAGACATTGAAACAAGCACGAGAACATTCTGCCTACTTCTACAGCAGAATGTTGGAGGAATGAGACTTGGAAGTTTGGCTCATTATAGATGTTTGAATTACAGTACAGTATGTACAGAAAGTCAACCATTCTACTCTCACTTAGGCATGTGACAGTCTGCTGTGGACTGGGAGGTGTTAGGTGGCTAATAATAGCGTTCACAGCTACTGAAGTACAAAGATCACTACATGAAAAAAAAATGGGGAACTGCCCTGACATGGTTTAAAGAAATGTTTCTGAGTGGTTTATTCAAGACAACTCAAATAATAAAACCCAATAAGATCATGTGCAGGAAGTAAACACACAAAAAAACAATACAGAAATAAATAATGACATTATAAGGACAGAGCTCTCCAGTGGATCTTTACCCAGAAGGTCATTATTTGGAAATGAGATAACGTCCATTATATTACACTCTTGTTCTTACCTGTATTATTGATAGATTCAGACACATGGGCATCAGCGTTATGAAAGAGAGAAAACAACAGAGGAACAAATTAGTCGGTGTTGACTTCAAGATCTAACAGTCATAAGTCATTTGACTTTTATTTACTCAAAGTGAAATATGTGCAGTATTGCTATATCTGTTGTGTTTATTTACATTTCTGTGCGTTTCCTTGTTCTGCAGGTCTGCCCATTAACATATCATTTAAAGAAGTTGTGTATTTAAGGGTAGTGTTACTGAAAGTGTCAAACTGTTGTAAATTCACGCATTTCACATACTGTGTGTTTCACATATTGCAACCTTTATTTGACAGCCTCAGACGGAGGAAAGCTTCCACAATAACTGAGGCATACTGAGTAAAAGATTAAACTATAAAAAACCAAAACTAACCATATGTGTGTGCGTGTGTGTGTTTGTATGTATGTGTATGTGTTTGTGTGTGTGTACAGGAGGGCAGGGGGTTGAAAAATAATTACTTTTCCTTCAATTGATATGAATGGTAACTGTAGACAGAGCCAAGTCTTAATGAATTACCTTCTGGTCTAGTGCACGTTTATATAGCTAACATGTTAATTACTGTCTGGTATTGCTTAAATCAATTTGCATTTAACCTAGATTTCCCCTCTACAAGAATTATAGTATTCAGTCAGTGTGGTCAATATAAACACGAACTATTGATGCAAAATACTAGTAACAACATATTTATTTCCATAGTATGTTGTTTCTGTTTAAGGTACTTTAATTGCTAAGTGTGGTTTCTGTGGAAAAAACATACACAAGATATGTGAGCCTGAAACTCAATAATATAATTATATATCTTTAAAAAATGGCTTGGCTGGGATGTGATAAAACTTTGCTAATAGTAGGTTTCCAAAAAAAGTAACCGCAAAATATAATCACGATTTCCATAGATAATGCCATTCACTTGAGACGTTGACCACAATATTGAATCGTCAGCCTCCTCCTTTCCCTTTTCATTATATATATTAAACCAGGCATATCCCTCCACTTAAGTTCTTATTCATTCCCTTGTCTGAGACATGCAAACAATAGGCCTTCATAGACAAGAGGTGTGACCCCCAGCCTGCCTCCTAGGTCACCTATTCCTGCTACCCAGCCAACTTTCCCACGCGAACCTTGTGCACTCATTAGCGCTGCGGGTGTGTGCTGGAGGCAAGATCCAGGTGAACTGCTAGACGCGCTGTTCCAGGAGAAGTGGGGCTAAACTCGTCTCTTGTCTCTCCTTTCTGCTAATTTGTTTGTGGCTGGTGCTGGAGGCCAAACAGTGCGAGTTGACGGTGACTCTTATAAACAGTGACCCACCCATCCAGTCCCTCACACAAACACAGTCGGCGGCCGGCGACCTTAGCTGGGCGTGCGTCTAGCTCGCACGTGACCTGGCACGTGACCTGGCACGTGACCTCGCCGGACCAAGCCCGGCAACGGAACGCGTCGCCGCCAAAAGGCCGCGGGTATCTGATCTGGAGTCGCCGGAGATTCGCTTCGTTTCGAAGCAGTTGAGGTCAAATCAATACAGCAGGAAGTTTCCCTGCATGCAGTAATGGGTGGTGTCAGCGAGAGCTTATTTTAAGCCTCGTTTTTTCTTCGGGCAGACTGCCGCTCCACTGCCTCCCCTCCCAGAATGCATTGGGGAGGACGTCAGAAGTCCTATTCATCCTTCTCAGTGAGGTGCAGTTATCACATAACCTCTGGAAAAGGGTGGTCACCAAGGCCAGCCTCTAATTAAAAGGGACAGGCTGTAAGCAAACTCATCCTCTTAAATGTTTACAGATGCCTACGTGAAGAGAGGTTCAGCTGTTCCTGCTTTGAAACCCTGGCGCAGCAGGATGAGGTGGAGTGCTGTTTTCCTCGAGCCCAAAGTACTTTACTGAATTGTTTTCATACAGAAACGGTGCCTTGAGAAACTGTTTTGGTCCACTGGAACTCACACTTCTACTAGTTTCAGTATTAAAAACATTTCTCAATATTCTTATGAAACCTTCTAGAATTCACTTGCACTTCAGTTTGTCTTTTTTTACATCCTGTGAGCCACTGTATCCTACATCACAATGAGGAAGTCTTGTAAAAACCTCTTCCCCTTGAGTCATGGGAAATAAGTTTGTGGCATGTTTGTTTGGAGCTGTTGAGGTGATGCCAGCATGTTGTTGACAATGCGATTAGCCGTTGACTGCAAGCAAAGAAAAGAAAAAAAGCGGCAACAAGCTAACGTGGATAAATAGCTCGTGAGGACGAATTTATAGATAACATTCATGGTCATTCTGGAGGCTGCTGGAACTTTCCGGGCCAACAGCTTTCGTTGGCATGCACAGTGTAAACTACTCTATCTTGAATTAGCTGGAAGCGGAAGTCCACTGACCTGTTCCCTCACACATTAAGCTGCCTTTACATGATACAGGAGAGAAACCTCAAAGCACTCCAGCAAGCTGGTGCTCGGAGCGGCCGCAACAGAAAATGCTAGGATGCAGCGTATTTTTAGGGTGAGCCTTGAAGGGAGAGAGAGAGAGAGACAGGGAGAGAGAAAGCAAGTGCTTTTGTGTGGTTTCCCAGTACTGCTTCGACTCCGGGAACACCAGCTGCCTGTTCCGCAGCAACAGTCGAGAAGATTGCCTGCAGTCTGAACCTCACGCGGACGTCCGCTTCAAAGCGAACGGCTGATCGATATCAACTTATCGTCTTTCGTAGCATTTCCAGTTGTCGGCCAATACTCAGGCCTACGCGAAGATTTTTTATTAGGATTCTGCAATATGACAAGCTCCTAAGTATGTCGAATTACATAATGACTTAAGGTAATCTCCTTGATCGATCTAGGACAACTGAAAACCACAAGTAATATACCACAGCAAGAATTTCCACCATAATGGCTGAACACAATTCACGTGCCCCTCCTTCCTCTGCTCCTAGACCAGTGAAGGGACTGTGACCTTTTGTTGGTTCTGTTCCCTTTGCAAGGGACACCAAAGCCTGACAGGAGAGAGGAACACAAGTCAGCACTATCTGGCCCAGGATAATGAAGTTAGCACAAATTTTACACCTGGGTTCCTGTGTGGTGACTTCATCCATCTTCCCTGGCAATCGAGACGATCACTGGTCCGAGATAATCTTGTTACCTGTGAAACGCACTCAGGCCAGTTCCATTTGGGAGGCGCTCGCAAAGAGGCTTAACATGGGCAAAAACAAACCCGAGCAGCCACAGACCCATCCTCACCCACAGATCATTGTGGAAGGGGCTTCTGGTGGAGGGTCTCACTTCCTGGACAATTTCGATCTTACAAGCATATCATGTATTAGGATCTGTCGAATGAGAGAACCGAATGTCTCTAACCTTCTGTCCGTGTACGAAAGGAGTCACTTCAGCAGCTGTCAGGAAAATGCAGGGCACCTTGTTTCTCGCACCCTGGCCATCGAGGGCACCTTGTTTCTCGCACCCTGGCCTTCGAGGGCACCGTTTGCATCGCGCTACGTTTGCGAGGAACAATCCGTCTCACGGCAGCCCATGACATTCTGAAGCACCTTGTCAGATGCCGCCTGACCCGTGTGCTCCGCACGGCGCCCCCCGGGGGAAGGAGTAAAAAAGAACGAAACAATAACAGAAAGGGTTGTGTGCAGCCAAGAGAAGAAATGGGAGGGGGGGTTTGGGGGGGGGGTGACAACGACAGAGAAAAAGAATGGGAACGCTTCAATGCTAAGCCCACCATCCCAGCACTTCCTCCCCCTTCACACACACACACACACACACACACACACACACACACACACACACA
>JAOXYF010000024.1:9428278-9445603 GCA_028565775.1 Sternarchorhynchus goeldii
CTGAATCAGCAGTATTATTTGACATTTTATCCATTCTCCTATAGCAGAATTATTGAAGCTGTAATAGATGTCAAGGCGAGTGCAGCTGGCAAAACAGCGGCAGGTTAATTCATCTCAGTGAGGCAAATGGTAAAATGGGAAACATACAATCATATGATTAACTAAGACAAACACAGGTGCCTGGGGCAAGAGGCTGTGAAGACAGACCCAGGTTATGTGCGTGTGTGTGTGTGTATGTGTGTGTGTGTGTGTACGTGTGTGTGCGATGGATAGTACAGGTAATAGTATGTGGCATGTTTGTCCCATGATGCTTGTGAGGTTAATCCACTAAATAAAAACTCAGGATGAAGGAGAACAGCCACCACAGGTGTCTGAACCAGGCTCTGTGAAAACACACACACATACATACACTCTCTCTCTCTCTCACACACACACACACACAATATGGAAGAATGAAGCATCTGACAGTAACACAAACAAAATCATGGTGACAAGTTTTTGCAAACTCTCTCATTGTCTCTTTTATACACACACACACACACACACTGTTTTTCTCATGCACACTCATGGTTCCCATCATTGGTACCATCCATCAAATCAAGAGCAGTGTCTGGCCATGAATGATTACAGCTCCTCTCTAAGGAGCGGGGGGGGGGCAGCTTTAGCAGCCAGTCCCTCCCGGGATTCACACTCTTCCCGGGGCTGCCATCTGAAGGCTGCACCTCCTCGGCCTCATTGGAAATCGCAGCTGCTCCTCGGAGGGGAGGGGGTGAAGGAACAGGCCCCTGTTCCTGTGCATGTGTGTGTGTGTGTGTATTGATTTGCATGAAGTCATGAACTTGAACAGAGGAGGACAGATGTCGAAGGTGAAGGAATGACACAGCAGACCCTGAAAGTGTCGGCAGATCCTGCGCACCTTCAAAAGCAGGAGTACAGACACACACACACACACACACACACACACACACACACACACCTTTCCTGTATGAGCTACAGCAGAAATCAGAGCAGGAGTGGTGCACAAGCAGTGTTCGAGTCCTGCCCCGCCCCTCTCCGCTCCAACACCGATGCTACGTGTGACATTTACTTAACAACAACAGCCAAAGAAAATGAATGTGAAGATGGAGAGGCACAGGAAGACACCGGAAAGGTGAAAGGGAGGACGCCGAGGTGTTCGGTAACCTGTAGAGGATGCAATCCATCAGGAGATCCTAAGTGGATGTCAGAGTGACTTTCCCCTCGCTGGAGCGAAGGAAACGCAACACAGAGGAGAGGCAGGAGGAAACCAGGCCAGAGGAGCACAATGAGCAGAGACCACAGGACGATTTGCACAAAGAGACACGAACAAAATAGGCTCCGACTAAACCCTTTAATGGATGACATGGTTAAAAAGAACAGGGTTTTATTTATATAATTATTTTTAATCAAAGACAAATTATTGGAATTGATGAAAATGTTGAAAATGTGAGGAGGAAAAAAAAGGAAAACAAATTGTTTCTTTGTGAGGTTTTGTGCCGGTCTAGAACATTCCTCAGAACAATTACTGAGTGTTGGCCGTCCTAAAAGAGAAAAACTATTTTAATTGGCAAACTAAAAAAAAAATTATATAAAAAATGTAATAAAGCAAACCATCATTTTACAAAAGTGTAACTTGAAAAAATGGGTTTACTTCCAACAGGCTTGTTGAGGTTTCTCCAACCCTTTTTGTTGCAGGTTGTAGGCAAAAAGAGAGAAAAACTCCCAAAGACATACAGCAGCTGGGGGTGGAGAATTACCAGAAACTTCCATCCAGTAACAGAAGCCATTAAAAGAAAAGAATACAATTTTTAAAAAAGAACAAAGATTGGTAGTCATTTCATATCACTCAGTGTACACAACGTCACAAAGGAACCCGACGTCAATGTCAGTACAAAAAGAATGTTCAAGAACACTTGGGGAAAACGGTCATCTTCAGCAGACACGTACGAACACCAGTCCATCCCCTGAATCTAAACTAAATGAAGTCAGACATAAACTACTCTCCGATATCGTCTCATTTCACCCAGCATGCAGCGAAAAAATCCTAAATGTACTCTGAAAGCAAAAACCCTGCTTGCTTACTTAGCAATGTTGTTTCTGTTCAGTCCAGTAACTGATCATATGGTCCAAAAAGATTTAGTGAAAGAGAGATAGAAAGAGAGAGAGAAAACAGTACATGACTGGAGTGTTTGGCTCTGGGAGACATGACTTACTCAAGGCAGCCTAAGAGTGGCTGTTCAAACAGACTCACCCATGTGCTGATGATACTGCATCTATTAATTCCACGGCTGAGAGTAACCGAAGGGTTTCTTTGGTGCCAATTTACGCATCGATTCCGATCAGTTTATGCCAAGCGGTTGTTACTAGCACTGCAGGAGGGAGGGGGAGATTTGCCCCCCCGAACTCCCCGCTGCAGGGGTGGAGAGTCTGGCTTCAAAATATGGATACATACCACACACACCCCCACCCCCCCACACACCCCCAAGAGTCTCCTGCCACCCCTGTGCTGAGTAAATTTAATTAGTGAGCAATCAGAAGATGTTTAGGGTGAGATTAGCACATCGTTTACATGCGGTTGGCTTTTGATGGTGCCGGCTAACAGGATGTAACGAGCTGCTATATTCTCCCACGACCCACCGCACCTCTGGTGAGAGAGCAAGGAAGAGGAAGAGCGTGAAAAAGAGGAAAAGAGACAAAGAGGAAAAACGAGAAATATAAATGCTAGAGAGAGAGAGAGAGAGACGAAACATTGCATTTCCTGTGGCCTTGATGCCATGTAATGGGTTCTGTGATTAAACTTAACCCTCCAGTAGCTAAGCAAGAGTTAGAGAGAGGAATGATAACGGGGACAGAGGAGAGAGAAAAAGAGAGAGAGACAACAAAAATGAGAACGGAGACGTGAGAGACGGGGGGGGGGTGTCTAAGATGAGGACAGGAAAACACATATGTAAGCATATGCACTGGATGAAATGTGTGTGTGTGTGTGTGTGTGTGTGTGTGTCCCTCAAAACAGTAACGAAACACACAGCCGTTTCAGTTAACACACGTTAGAGTCTTAGAGCACAGGACGGCCAAATCTGAGACCTGATCAGTACGGGACGCGGACAGAGCGGCAGGAGAGCGGGCAAACAGGGGCGTGTCCAACGGGCAAGACCTTCCTCCACAGCTGTGGGAAAGTGCTACTTTTTGCCACCCTGCATCAGACGAGAGTGAAGGAGCCGTCCAGGTCCGAGGGGGGAACACATTAAACGGGGACTGTGTAAAACCTCCTCCCCAGGATATGACCAGACACACAGACAGTGAAGTCTGCTAGACCCGGTGAGTCAAAAGACGCTGGGAGAAGAATGTAACCCTTTCTCTTTTCTTAGCTTCTGAGCCTCTGAGATTCCAAACCCACGGATGCCTTTTTGTGGGAGAAGAAGCACTCAGTTACAGTGAAGAAAACGATGATTTGCTAGCCCCAGTGAACCCTTTCAGATTCTTTCTTTTTAATTCCAGGTTCTGATGGGTGCAAATGTCTGTCATACGTCTTCTGATGTGGACTGTTGTGATCCAACATGCCCTGCTCAACTCTCTGAGGGATTCACCTGCTGAGCTCACACTCCATGCCACACACACACACACATTCCATCCCCCCTCCAGAGCAACCCCACACACATACTCCCCCACCCAGACCACACATACACAGCCACGATTGCTACCCCACCCAGACCAACACCACACACACTACCCCAC
The DNA here is from genome assembly GCA_028565775.1 of Sternarchorhynchus goeldii. Classification (NCBI taxonomy): domain Eukaryota; kingdom Metazoa; phylum Chordata; class Actinopteri; order Gymnotiformes; family Apteronotidae; genus Sternarchorhynchus; species Sternarchorhynchus goeldii. Next base: position 9,432,032 of record JAOXYF010000024.1, read on the forward strand.
CCAGAACACTGTCCCCACAGACTCCCCTGCTCACGCACTTTCCGACCTGGACCCCTCCCACTACCCACAATCCTTCTGACTTGGACCCCTCCCACTACCCACAATCCTTCTGACTTGGACCCCTCCCACTACCCACAATCCTTCTGACTTGGACCCCTCCCACTACCCACAATCCTTCTCCTGCTTTTTGTGCTCTGAGACAATGGAGAATGGATTCAAATCCTATGTATCTAATTTCACACTTTGACAGGTAGTGCAGTTTGTGGCAAATACAGTACATGGTGATTTTTGAAGGTTAGAGATGGAAAAGAATGATGAATTGGTTTCTCATGCACTATTTTTTTCCATCCCTTTCTCTCTCTCTCTTTCTCGGACTCAATCTGGTCCCAATTGGTTTAAAAGTGTTTCCTGCTTTGCCACTTATGAGTATTTTTTTTCCTTGGTGTGTGTGTGTGTGTGTGTGTGTTAGTGTTTTCCCTGTGAAGGTGAGCAGATTCAGGAATCCATGTGCACTACACTGTGATAAGCCTATTATTCTTTCTTTAGCATGTTTTCATTTTTTGTCCTCTCCGGTTAAGACCCAGGGGAGAGAAGGTTAATGCTGTCCTGTTCTGTATGCTGGTCGGCCCTCACCTAACCCAAAGCCCAAGCCTCTAAAGGTTTACCTCCACCACTGCGCAAAACACACACACACACACACACACACACACACACGTTCTAAAGTCAAAGCTAACAAAGTGAAGCAACGAGGAGAAACTGCTCTACAGATGCACCTCCAGCATCCCTCCAGCAGAAGCTGCTTTCACCTGCTGCAGCCGCCTCTACCCTGTGCCACCGTAACCCAGACAACGGGGCAAGAGGAGAGAGCCCCACAGCCCGAGAGCGTGAGACGCCTCGTGGTTCAGTATTACCATCAGCTAATTGGGGTGAGAGCTAGCAGAACCGACCTCCTCGCTCGCATGCATTTGCATAACGAGGTGCGTCATTGACGAGAGTTTTCCATGTGGTGACCAGCCTGGTGACTGCAGGCTGGCAACAACATCGCCATGCAAACAAACAGGCTGCAGTCAGTAATCCTAGCAGGCAATTGTGTAGACAGGGTCAATGACGCCAGAGAGGAGGAAAAAGAAAGGAAAATAATGTAAAAATGAAATGAAGTATGTATCGAATGTAATAGACCTTGAGAGCATGTATCAGAGAGAAAGAGAGAGAGAGAGAGATGCTGAGGAATGAATGGAAGAGTGAGAGAAGGTCAGAGGAACACACGGTCCTGGTGAGTATAGATCATCCAGGCTGCTTTAAATGTCTAATTTTAATCCACCTAATGACTGGAACTCGGCTACAGCAAAGTCATCATCACACGCAGAGACGCACCTCAGGAAAAGTGTTACCCCACGACATTCCTCTGCTCTCCAGGGGCAAGGGGCTGGTTGCCCTTAGCAACCCCGATTTCATCCAGCTTCTCCAGAAGCGGCTAAGACCTTACAAATACTACAAGCTAGCTAGCTAAATAAATCTTTATTTTATAAATATATGTATTTTTTATCATCAATGTATGTATTTATTTTACACACACAATATTATTAATAGTATTATTTTTCATGTTTCGTTCATTTATTTGCCTGTCCAGCAGAGATGTGGGAGCTCATCATCACCCAGTGGAGTTTCCAGGTCTGCATCTGTCTCACTGCGCCATCACTCCATTTGCCACTCACTTGCCACTCAGTCATCAGCGGAGCAGCTGTGCGAGCAGGCCTTGGATGAACGCCCTTGTGGCGATATCCTCCAGTCTCTTATCCATCATTTTTCCGTTGTTCAGCACTATGGTGCACACTGTCGACGGTCAATCATGGACAAAACGTTTGGGGGCACAACTGTGTGTTCCTCGTGTTCCGTTTGGAATCAAGCTCGAGTGTGAACACAAGGCTTAGCGTGTATAGTAACAGGTCTGTTGTGTGTGTGTGTGTGTGTGTGTGGGGGGGGGGGGGTTACGGTGGGGTTGGAAATGTCCTAGAGATTGTCTAGCTATGCTACTCAGAACAAGCGCTATGCTAATCCACCCAGCAGCTTTGAAGCTTTGAAAAAAAGCTGTAAGGCAAATTAAGGTAAATAAAGTGAACGTTTTAAGCCGTGTTGCAGCTTTCGCAGGGTGGTGCTTCAGCAGATAACGCTGCCCTTCCTACCAGTATTAAACCTAATATCTTCATATTTCACACTCCTTTTTCACTCTTTTTTCATCAGCGCCATGATTAATTGAATTCGCCCTTTTATATTAACCTTGAAGTTCTTGACTTCTTCTCAGACGCTTGGGTGAAAAGGCGCCCCCAGGCTCCCCTTAGTTCTTTCATCTAGATGCACCAAACGTGAAGCATTTTCAGAGGCATTTCAATTGAACAAATCAGACATTGATTCCCCATGATGTAATTGTGTGTGTGTGTGTGTGGGGGGGCTCTTAATTCAAGACTCTTGGAGACACTGAACTTGTCCTGAGGTTGTTCTGAGTGGCCTGGTGGATATTGTGTACCAGTGTGATATGGGCGTCATCTCTCATCTCTCTGTTTATTCTTTTTCTGGACTCTGACACAACTATTGACTACACACTGACAGGCAGAAAGGACAGAAAAAGCAAAAAATACAATTCACAATTCACTTTGTTCTTTTTCCTGAGTCAGTGGATGACATATCAGAGACAGAGAGAGAAAGAGAGAGAGAGAAAGAGAGAGAAAGGCAGAAAACAACAAGAAAAAACAACAACCCCCCCCCAAAAAAAAGACAACAACAAGAAAAAAAAACTTCAAAAAAAACTTCAAAAACCAGGAGTGCGTGAAACATCCCTGAAAGCACAGACAGGGGGTTAAATGTCAAGAAAAACCAAGCATTTGGGAAAGATATGCTCTGTGGTTCAGCAGACTATGAGGTGAGCTCCCGACACAGGTGCCAAAGTACAAGGTACATCACTTAGAGATGAGGCCAACCACAGCTGGGCAAAACAGACAGACGTGTCCGTTCTGTAAGGACGGAGGCCAAACGATGAAGGGTGTGTGGTGCATTAATTTCAGTGGATCCAGAAACAGAGTGTGCAGATATCACAAAGGCTGTCAGGAGCTGTTCTGTCAAGAAGCAAAACAATGTTTGCATATCTGTGTGTGTGTGTGTGTGTGTGTGTGTGTGATGAAGGGGGGGGAAATGACATTTGCATTTACATAGAATTTTTTTTTAGTAAAAAATTTGAAGCCCAAATGCGACTTTCTCAAGATTCGTGCTGCGGCTAAATGGTGAGTGAAGTCGAGGTGGAACTAACTACCAACTAGTGGAGGAGTGGGTGGAGTTTATTACACGACACACTACACCTCTCAACTACTCCTCTGTGGAGGGCTGTTAAATGAAGAACTATAATGAGAAAGACAGTGAGACATAAAGAGACATAAAGCAAGAGACAGACAGACAAATACTTTTTTTTATAAGTGGTTAAGGCCAGGGACTGGACAGGGTCAACCAGTACAAGCCATCCAATACACCACATGCTCGCTCGCTCTCTCTCTCTCTCTCTCTCTCTCACACTCACTCCCCCACCCTCTATCTATCCATCTCTCACTCTTCTGCCAAGGTCAGCCTTTTCTGCTCTCCTGCAGAAAGAAATGAAATAAGGGGGATTAAAGGAAGAGGAGTAGGGTTGGGGGATCAAGCTGTCGAGCTACTCTGCAGTGGCATACCTTTAAAAAAAAAACACAGAAAAGTGTCTGATAACATGACTAGACAAGTTGCTGGACAAGATGTTACACTTCTTTAAGAGGCTTGGACTGAAAATGCAAGGATAAAGAACCTTTCTGTGTAGCCGTGGGTGAGGTGGTTTGTGTGTGTGGAGTCGAGTCGACACGGGATGTTGTGTTCTGACCCGGATTTCTGCAAAACTGCCTAGTGACGTCTATTGTGAGAAGCGCCACAAAAATAACATTTAATTCAGTTCATGAGCGGCTCTCGCCTGACTTTCTCAAACACCTTATTTCCATTGCTGCTGGAAAAAAAGAATGGGGTTGGGATTCATTACCGATTGTTGATTTCTTAATACTCAGAGGATGATGCGATTATGACACAATTGAAAATGTGCATACATTTGCAATTTGCATATTACCAAACGCAGATCTGTTTTAAGAAAATGAAAAACAGTTAATGCACCAAAGACTGCATCTAATGAGCTTTCAATAAATAAATAAATAACTCCTTCCTTCAAAGTGACTAAATAAGAACATAAGATTGGCTGACGAGCATAGATGTGCGTAACTGTAGTGGAGACGGTGAAGTAGTGATTTCATATCTTAACCAGATGTTCTGATGAGCTTAAAGGCAAATCTCCAGCGCAGTGCAGAGCAAGGAGACACTATTGGTGTGACTCCACCTCTCACTCCAACTCACAATATTGCATGCATGTGTGTGCCCCCGGGGGGGGGGGTTCTGCCCAGTCTGTTATTTTTGTTGGTGCTTTAGGGTGGTGGACACCTCCCTTAATCATTTCAACGGATGGGGCGTTGGCGGGGGTGAGGGTGGAGAGACAGGTGCCCTCTGACACTGACAGGCTGGAGCTGGAATTTGAAGATTAATGGCAGATCAGACTATGTGGCTGGGTTCCTTTATCACGGCTGGTCATAGTGGAGACACCTTTAGTAGTGGCTTTTTTTTTTTATTACACACACACGATCTTGGAATCTCACACACACACACACACACACACACACACACACACACACACACGGGCTGTGAAGTAAAAAGCAGGTTAAGCTGTTGAGCTCTACTGTAGGGCACAGGTACTTCTGAGTGTGTGTGTGTGGATTAGAATCTGCTCCTCTACATCATTAAAAGCAATTACAAAAGGCTGCATCACACAGGTGGTGTTTGGAGCTGGGAACAGATGCTCTGTGACCTGGACAGGACCTCTGCAACATCACACAGACAGCTCACACTGCACCCCCTGACCCCCCCACCCCCCAGCAGGGTTAGGGGAGTCCCCACATCTGCAGGGAACTCCCCGGCGAGAGCCAGTCATCACACACCTCACCTCACACATTTACATATTTTACTCATTTCTGTACACGCACCCATGCTGGTACACACACACACACACACACACACACACAAGCATAAGAGGTGAAGTGCATCTGAGCAGTTCTTGAAGTGTGCGTGTGTGTGTGTGTGTGTACACCAGTTCAGCTACTTGGAAGAAAGCTGAAGATCGAGGGACACGTGAAGTCAGGGATTCTGTGTAAATAATGAGATGAGTTTTTGCTAAAGTGGCCACAGTTAATTCATTAGGCAGCAAAATAAATGCTAACAGGCTTTAAAAAAAACTGCTAACAAATGCTAACTCAGACCCAGGACAGTGGGAATGACTGGACACTGCAGTGTAGACCATCGCAGTGGTGCATGGAGACATCTTTTAGATAAATGCAATATCACTGACCACTTTACACGCGTGTACGCTCGTGTGTGTCTGAGCGTGTGTGCATGCATGAATGTGCATAAGAGTGTGTGTGTGTGTGTATGCATGTATCTGCATGAGAGCACTCCACGCCTCTCTGGCTGCTGTGAGGAGTGGGAGGCTGGGAGCTGAGGCTTAGCTGTAGTTCCTCCTCAGCAGGAGTGCTGCTCCACTCTCCCCCTGGAGAAGACCTGACCCCACACAGCTCTGCTCTCCCTAGAAACCAGAGCTCGCTGAGAGGAGAACTCGTCCTGCTCTTCCTGCTCGACCTCATGTGCCCCTAAAGCTCCTCCCACGCTGGGACTTTACGTTTGGCCCCTAATTTAGAGAGACAGTCCAGCAGACTAACCCCCCCCCCCCACTACTCACACATGGAACCTTCCCTATCCATCTGTCCATGTAACCCCTTCCCTCCTCCCCTCTTCCCTCTCATCCATCCACAGAGACTGACCCCACGGACTTTGCATAAGTCAAAAAGTTCAATCTTTAAGCCCGTTTGCGTTTAGCATGTAACTCATGCATAAAAGTACCCTCTTCTAATAGACCACCGGGTCAGCTGACATATCACCAGCGCTAATCACGCGTCAGCTAGCTTCGATTAGCATTTAACTGGCTGTGTTTAAGTGCCAGGATGAGATGCACCAACATGACTGGATAGTGAACGTTATCTTCTAAGCAGATCCCAGTCTCTCCGTGCACCGGGAAAGCACAGGCCAGGGAAAGGGGAAGAGCTCGACGGCCAGTGGGTTTGTGCTGAGCCAGTGCGCGGTCTGCGAATCACCGCCCCCGCCTCATCAATGCTAATAGGAAACCGAGGTGAGGAAGACCGAAGGGGGAAAAAAGATCAATAAAGAGACTGTTAGTCATACAGGAGGACACACACTGGGGGGATACGCGAGCGTGTAAACACACACACACACCCTACAAACGTGGTTTAACAGGTGCTGTTGGACAATGTAGTGGTCTAATGGCCCAACACACAGATCCTAGCTTCGCTGCCAGTCTGACTCGGCGCACTTCATGTATGTTCAGGACAGACAGCCTTCGGACACAGCTGAGGCCGGGCACTCGGAGCGCAAGGAGCAGTGCTTCCATCTACTAAGCTGTACTTGGCTGTAGCGCAGGTAGAGGGACGACAATAATTCATAAACCAGCTTTGGGTGTCCCTACGCTCTCTCTATACATATTTACAGATGTAGTGAAATGTAAGACTTGTATTGCCATATACAAGTTTCCATAGGAACAGGATGTTTTCCGACGGACAGATGTCCTTTGTTATCTGTGCAGGCAAAACCCCTCTGAAATTCTAGGAGGTGAATCCAATGTGTTCAAAACAGTAGATGTTTAAAGAATGTTTAAAACATTCATTCCACTGGCTTCTAAAGTTCAGATGAGTTCTTTTCCCACAAGTTTGCCAACTTCATACTCCTGTATCTAACTTTTCCGATTCCTTTCTGTTTCCATCACTTGGGACTGCCACATCTATTACCATTACTGTTTTCTGCATCTTATCTATTGATGTCTGGTTGGTTTGCCTCTCCTTGCTTATCTGTCTGGATCTGGAGGTCTCACAGGATCATAGCTGCTTAAGCGGGAGACTGGAATAATCTACAAATCATAGAACAAACCATACAGGGAGATATAAAGAGAAAGAAAGTGGCTGCCTTTGGATACTTCACACTGGCCCACACCAGTCTTACTGATGTAACGGATATCTCTGGAGATCCAGTCCTACTGAAGTAACGGACAACTCTGGAGATCCAGTCCTACTGAAGTAACGGACAACTCTGGAGATCCAGTCCTACTGATGTAACGGACATCTCTGGAGATCCAGTCCTACTGATGTAAAGGACATCTCTGGAGATCCAGTCCTGCTCCAGTGATTTCCGGGTTCTCGTTATGTTCAGTAGTGCCTTTGCTCTGGCCTGCTGTGGTGTTCTGGAAAAGGTCAGCACTCCGTACCACTCCATCGAAATGAAGCTCAATCTTCCAGCTGCTTGTGTGTGTGTGTGAAATAGACGCACTCTTTACACAGTAGAGGAAGCACCTCTACTTAGAAACCTCCCGTTACTCTGGAAACTTTATGTACTACACTGAGATTTTTTGGACAGAGTCCTTCGTCAACTGCAAGTGGAGTGTATAAACTTCACACACACAAACACACAGCACTATGCATGTATATATTTATTGTGTGTGTGTGTGTGTGTGTGTGTGTGTGTGTGTGTGTGTGTGTGTATTTGTTTGTGTGTGCGAGACTGTGTGTGCCCATAATGTACACAAGTCCACAGATTATCTTCAGTGTATGCAAATGCTCTGTTTTTTCTGCAGATATTTGTCAGCTGGGTAAATAAAGTGATATTCTGCAGTAGTGGATGAATGGAATACATGACATTCAAACAATGTCATTTTCAGCGTCCATGGTAATAATTTCTGAGCAAAAAAAGAAAAATCTCAATTGATGTCACTTATTCAGTATTTGTGACTAGAGCTACATGACGTGTGTGTGTGTGTGTGTGTGTGTGTGTGTGTGTGTGTTTGTTTTAGTGTAATGAACCAGAAGGCTGATGCAGCATAGATCAGCAGGTCAGACTGTGGACCACGACAGAACTGACTACTGTGCTAACACTAACCCTCCGCTTTGCTCTCCTCAGCAAGTCAACATGCACCTCGGTTTAATGCTGTCAATGGATACGTAAACACCAGGTATGGATGCAAACTCCTGTTACAGACAGAACGGATCTGCAGGACAGAGGAGAGTGCATCACTGAGTAGGAACTGCTCCCAACCAGAATGTGGACCAGTGTTCTAGGGCCACAAGCAGCTTCTTCACTGTTAGACATTCCTGCTTACCTGAGCCGTCTCACCACAAACCCATCTCAACATCACAAGCAGCACGGCGTGTGTTTTGCACCGTGGGACTGATTCGGGCAGAGCGGGTACCAAGGTATTACTGGGCGGATTCCAGGGTATTACCGGGCACCCACTGGGAGGTACTGGAACACAGTGACAAGCCTCCCGCTTTGAGGGCTCCTCGTCTTTAGATGTTCTGCGACAGCCGCTATCAAGCCTATCCCTCCGCCTCTCCTTCCACAGGTTTAACCTACAGATCCCAGCTCCGCATGACAGAAAGGTCTTAGCCACGCAGAGGTGCAGGAGAATGGTGGCATAGAGAGAAATACTGACAACAGCAAAAAAAAGAAAAAAAAATCTTCTAAAAGACTAAAGGGAAAACATCTAAAAGAAGCCACCGCTGCCAACCCAGCACCCGTTGGTGTTTATTTGCAGGGAATATAGCAAGAGCTACATACATGATATGAAGAGTGGACAGTTAGCAAAGATTTGACTGGAAAGTCCTACACTACCACATAAGAAAATAGTTACTATTTAGTCAGTAGAAAAAATAGAAATTTTTATTGATAATTAGTATTAACACTACTACTACTAATAATAGTGTGTTTATGTTTCTCCTCAGGAGAGTTTGAGCCCATGCAACTAGGGTTGGTTCATTCTTGAGACCAGTTTATTCTTCAGACTGGTTCATTCTTCAGGCTGGTTTACTCCATGCCGTCCTGGGGTCCATCGTGAGGACCACCCAAGATCCGGCACTTGAAATACTCCGCCACAGCATGCGGCCAGACAGAGGAACGCTTAAGCCATAACGAGAAGGTTTTTTACGGCCGCCCAGATTACTCAGGCAGCACCTTTGAAGGTGTCTGTGAGGGTCTTTAGTATGGATTAATCCCCACAGGTGGCTTCCATTAACCCGGGTTACGGGCATGCTTTCTTGGTCATGGTGGGTTTAGCTCAACAAAAGTGGGTTTTAGAGAAGAGACTGACTTCTCAAAGGATGCAGGAGAAAGAGAGAGGGAGGGAGGGGGGGTTCATGGGGCACTCTGCTGTGCAATGGTGGACAGAGAATTAAATCTGCTCCCAGTGAATAGAGTGGGAAGCGGAGAGCTGAAGCGAGCTAAAACCGCGCTGTCATGGTTTGGCCCCTAAGACCAGTTAATGCCTCCGTCTCTGGCAGCGCAGGAGCGCCGGCGCCTGGCTCTCACAGGGCAACCCAGCCGACAGGGCTGGGAACGCCTGCCCCCACCGGGACGTTTTCTTGCCAAAATGAGTTTCTGGAGAGAATGCCGTCTACTAGCTGTGAACAAAACCGAGGCAATATTTCCTCCCCTTAAACCCTCCCTATTGTTTTTGTCTCGTCCTTGCACCCGAGAGCCTGGCCAGCTCCACAACGAGCAGCTCTTTCCAGACCGTCATTATGAAAACGACGGAGATTTTTGATGAGGTGGAGGCTGAAAGGGTGGATGACAGCAGATGGAGCATAAAGACAGAGATAAAAAAAAAGCTTATTTAACATACAATAACAAACTCAGCATGGTCCGGTGGCCCTGTTTGCTTGGCACTTGCTGTTGTGGTTTATTTTAATAATGAACTGAAGTGCAGAGACACTGGTGAATTCATCTGGGCTCACAAGCGGGATCTGGTGCACTGTCCCTCGACCACACCGGAGACAGCGGCACAATTCTCATGCAGGATACACTGTACCAGGGTGTGCACCTCCACAAGCCTCAGGAATAATTCATGACATAGCAAGTGGGGACTTATAAATTATGAAGTTAGGAGGTTACTGATTCGAGGCGCAGTTTGCCCGGCGTTCAGGGAGAAGGCTGGAACAGTGGATGAGTCACCAGTGCTGGCAGAGGAAATGTTCTTCATCGCTCAGGGCAGTGTGGGCCTTTGTCGTCCTTACTGTTGTTGCTTTTTTCAAAGAGGCGGAGCTATGAGAAAGCGGGCGTGGTGTTCCGAGCGCGTACTGACCGTGGCGTGTTTGGAGGGGCTGTCTGAGACGAGCTCATCAGGCTCCATCTGGGCCCAGACGCCGTGCGCAGTGGGATCCCTCTCCCCGGCAACACGGCCCAGCAGGGCGAGAGCCGCGCGCCCACTCTCCCAGCCGGCATCGCCCGCATGAGCCCCCTCACGACATCAATCACCCCGGCGGGAGGGCGCAGTTATGGGAAGGCCAACACGTAGAACTGGCGGTAGGGTAGGGGAGGGGAGATGTGTGGGGGAGTCGGGGACGGGAGCGAGGAGTGAAAAGGCTGGACGTCAGCAGAAGCGAGGAGCAGAGCCATCATTCACACCACGGAGCGGGAGGCCTAATAAACAGGCGGAGGGAGGGCAGCCGAAGGGGTGTGAAACACGGACGTCGCTCGCTGCTGGAGAAGACTCCTAATTAAATAACAACAACACAGCAATGTTTCCCGGCCACTGCGGGAGAAGGACCGGCAGATCCCAGCCCTTGGGAATAAGATGAGGATTTCTCAGATACAGATGTGGGGATTGCATTGGAAAGAGGAGGGGAGGATTAAAAGAGGCATTGGAAGGACAGCAGTAAAGTTGGAGCCTGGATTCTAGATCCAAGGCCCTGTAGTATGAACCAGAGTCACTACATATGAGACACCCGTGAGTGCAAGCAAACAGCAGTACATGGTGAACATCTGCCTGGTGTGAGCGCAAGACATTTGTTGCACAACACAAAGGACTAAACAATGGCTTCCTATGGAGAGCGGGAACCTGTGAGAGTCGGCAGAGGAACTTACGTCTGGCCAGCTAGCGCCCACGCTACGCGCGTCAACGGCTAACTCCTGGGCCGCCTCGGGACGCCGTAGCGGCTAGACTGGCGCGACGCTAGCACAAGACTGATCGCAGGACACGGCAGTGGTGGTTGTAGGGTTGGGTGGGGTGGGTGGGGTCTTTGGGATCGGACCCCTAACGCTGGGTGGAGCTAGAATCAGTCAGACAGATGGTGTCATTTACGAAGCGGGAGCCGTTTTTTTATCCGAGGTGTCAGCAAGCAAAGAGGAAGGTTGCTTGGATTTAACGGCACTGGGACATAACTTTATCGCTGTTGTTTCAGCTCTCTGCTCCAGCATCCTGGATTTGAAATGGAACCGTTTGTGTGAACTTAAAGTGCATAACACAAGCTTTCATTTCAGGCTATGTTTGCTGCTTTTTTTCAGAAACACAGAGCTCTCATTCAGCAAGTCTGAATGCGAGACAAATGGTCATAACGTGTTAGTATTCAGAGTAGAGGACAGCAAAACCCGGCACACTCCACACGGCTTCTTTATATGTATAAACTACAGGCATGGAGAGGCTGAGGAAACAGCCCTCATTCATTATCTCCCAACCTCCTCCAGAACTGCAGCCCCTCCAGAAGAGGAGACCAGCAAACAAACGACCTTCCACGAGCCCCGACGTGTGACGGACTACGGTAACATGACCCCGTTGTGCATTTAAGGCACCCATGACCGCTGCCCGTCACTGGGCTCATGAGTGGATCCCACAGGGTAACGAAGCTTCTGCTGGTCCGGGCCCCCGGGGGTTGGGGTGGGGGGCGCTGGGGGGGGGGGTGTTAAAGGGAGAAACACCTCATTAAAATGCAAGGAGCTCACTGACAGAGTGAAAACCTCGTAACGTAACAAAGGCTTGCGCAGGTTGACGTGGAGATGGGTAAAGTCTCGAGTTAGATCAACCCGTGCTGACTGCTCACTCTCTCTTTTTTTTTTCACGGTTTATGTACAAAAGAGGTCTAGCCGCTATTGACTGCAGTCTGTGAACCAACATCAACAATGCCGTATTCATGGCCGAGTCGTGGAGTGTGTTTGCATCTGACTTAACAGTGACTGTCAAGTAACATATTTTTGTAAACATAACTCCTTTTGTCTTTTGGATCAGCAAAACCACACTGTCATCCCGCTAAATGTGTATCTTGCTCAATTTGTTTCTGTGTGTGTATAAGTGTGTGTGTATGTTTGTGTGAAGGTGTGTGTGTGTGCTCATGTGTGTGTGGTGTATGCCTGCATGTGAGTATTTGTGTGGTGGGGGTGTGCTAGTGTGTGTGGGTGTGTGTGTGCATGCGTGTGAGTATTTGTGCGGTGGGGGTGTGCTAGTGTGTGTGTGTGTAAGTGAGAAAGAGAGGTGCAAGCAAGTGGGTGGACAGCTGTGTTCTTTTCAGATAAAGTCACAATCAGAGACGGGCCTCCCTCTCCCCTTCTCACCACTCTGGGCTTAATATGACAAGAAGCATCTCCATTACAACACACATTCCATTCACACCAAGCACCAAAAAGTGATTAATGCTTAATGCCCATGTGAAACGCACAGATTAAAGCTGAATGATACCCCTTGAGCACACATGCACCTGCACAGAAATACAGAAACAACCCCTCAAATCCCAACACAGTCCAGTAAATATCACCATTATTGCTTATTATCAAGTCAATTCAGCAATAGCTTTACACTTATTTAACATAACAAGTGTTGGGTGAATCAGAAGTGGGTGGAATTCATAACCAGTTCCTATTATTAATGGTACTATCTTGATACTGGCTCTCTTTGCCAGTTTAGCACAAGACACCTTCCGTCCTTCCTGGTTCCTAATATCCTCTCCACCCTCATTCTGTCTCCTCCCCACAGTGCTCAGTGTACATGGACGCCTCTGGAAGACAGTCCACTAATTGCAGACATGCCAACCTTGCACCATAATAAGACAAGGGGTGGTGGTGGGGGGGTACATTAAGCTTGGTTTGCTCATTTGTGGGGATGACTGAGGAAGGTACCACACATGAATATTTCATTAGCTTTAATTGCTGAGGAACACTTTCTTTATGGCAGTCTCGCCAAAAAGGCCTCCAGTAGTAATAACGAGGCCTGGCCCATTGTAAAACTTGAAAAGCTGATGGCATTAAGACCTGTGATTTTGCAAGTCTGAAAAGGTAGATTGAGATGTGCCATCTGGATCCACAGCACACACAGCAGTTCCACTCCACTGCTGCCTACCAGTTGTAAATTAAACCCTTATATGATTTCTCATGGCTGTATATTGCCCTCTGGGATTTGGGCCTCAATATAAGATTACACCTTACTAAAAGCCCCCACCCCCTTTCCCATCCCATAATTGACTGCCCGGTTCATTACGAAAACCTGATCAGCAAACGTTCTCATCTGGAGCTGAACTAGATCAATGAATGCGAGAAGTGTGCCAGGAGTGTTGAACCCCCCCCCACCCACCCCAACGCTTCGGGGAA
>JAOXYF010000024.1:9445703-9456709 GCA_028565775.1 Sternarchorhynchus goeldii
GGTTACCTTTAGTCTTGGTTTGAGACAAGAGCCAGGGTTTTGCATGATCACAGGCTTTTTAACCAGTATTTCCTGTCCATAATTGTTCTTCAATTACTAGTAATGGCATTTTGCTTAAAATGACAGCCAAAGTAGTCAGGGAGAACATAGGCAGGTATCTCTGTGTGTATACTGACATGTATTCTTTTTAAGCATTAAGAAGCCTCAGGTTAATTTCAGCAGCAAATGCAAAGCTTCGTACAGGTTTTAGCGAAGGGCGGCCCACGCTTTCCTCTCTCCGGGAAGCACACGGGGTCCTGCTTTGACGTGGCCGTCAGATCCAATCCCCCTGAGTGGTAGCATTACACCGAGGAAGGGGATCATTTAGCTCAGGAATGTAAAGCACAGGACATCCTCCCTGATAAGGACCAGGCAAGCCTTCCTCGCCTGGAGTCGTGGGCCAGAACGTATCGACTCAGGAGTCAGCGACTCAGCACTGCCTCTGCTTCCGTGAGCACAGAATCCTCCTCATTACTTTAATTGCTAGACCTGCAGCCTGAAAAATAAATAAATAAATAAAATAGTGCCCTGTAATCTCTGGAACCAAGAGCCCCGTTGGTGGGCAGTTGGGAGAACTGCTAAGACCAAAACGAATGACACTCCAGCCTGACAGAATTAAAGACACTTGTTGAATTAAAGTAAGCAAAGAAACGATTTTTTTCCTTCCACAACAGGAAATGGAGTCTGTCTGTCTGTAGTCTGTCTGTCTGTCTGTAGTCTGTCTGTTTCTCTGTAGCACATAGCAACAGTGCTGCTGTGCCTGGAACCTCAACTACCTGAGGTGCTGAGTGTCGTCTGCTCGTGACACTGTGTCTGGAAGTTAATGCCTGACAGATACCTGCTAGTACAAATACGCTTCCAAGCCTCGAGTACAAATCTCGGTGTATTTTTCTATCGAATAGATTACAGACTAAAGGAATCGCTGAAATAATACATAATAACAGCAGCTGTAATTGCATCTGGGGCCTGTATCACAGACGAGCGCATCTAGTCAGAGGTCTTCGCAGTGCCTGTGACTCTGTGGTTCAGGATGAAAGAGATCATTAAACTGGGCGTAATCTCTACAGGCAATCTATTCCAATTACTTAACCATGATAGTGCAGGCCTGCGTCTGCATGCTGGGCGCCAGCGTTAAGGAAAACAAGTGAGGCCCAGGTGAACGGAGAGGAGGCAGCGTGGTTCTGGAAAGACCCGGTGAACAGAGAGGAGGCAGCGTGGTTCTGGAGAGACCCGGTGAACGGAGAGGAGGCAGTGTGGTTCTGGAGAGACCCGGTGAACAAAGAGGAGGCAGCGTGGTTCTGGAGAGGTCCGGTGAACGGAGAGGAGTCAGCGTGGTTCTGGAGAGACCCGGTGAATGGAGAGGAGGCAGCGTGGTTCTGGAGAGGTCCGGTGAACGGAGAAGAGGCAGCGTGGTTCTGGAGAGGTCCGGTGAACGGAGAGGAGGCAGCGTGGTTCTGGAGAGGTCCGGTGAACAGAGAGGAGGCAGCTTGGTTCTGGAGAGACTCGGGGAACGGAGAGTAAACAGCGTGGTCCTGGAGAGACCAGGTGAACAGAGAGGAAGCAGCGTGGTTCTGGAGAGGTCCGGTGAATGGAGAGGAGTCAGCATGGTTCTGGGGAGGTCCGGTGAACGGAGAGGCGGCAGCGTGGTTCGGGAGAGACCCGGTGAACGGAGAGGAGGCAGCGTGGTTCTGGAGAGGCCCGGTGAACGGAGAAGAGGCAGCGTGGTTCTGGAGAGGCCCAGTGAACGGAGAGGAAGCAGTGTGGTTCTGGAGAGGCCCGGTGTCCACAGATGTCATGACACCTTAATCCACCGATCCGTTATTGATTGTTCCATGTGATGAGGTGACCTTGCCAGAGGTGTTGTGCTAATCAAACGGAACATGTCCATATGCACATGGACAGTGTGTGTGTGTGTGTGTGGGGGGGTCTGGAGAGAGAACCTCTGTATGTGTGGCCTGTGTTGCTGGCTTTACAAAACACATTCAGTCTCAGCTACACTTATGAGAGAAATGTATAGCATCTAAATTCGTGTTACAGTATGATATGAACATGAAATGCATCCAAATTGTTCTTTCATTATTCCCTGCAAGTGCATCAAAGAGCTTTGCTCCATTTTGAGAGTTTTTGTTTTCACACAAGTTCTCCTGTCCTTCTCGCCCTTGTCCTGACGCGTGCACTGAACCTTTATTCCCATTCATTAGCACCGGCACTGCTGTTACTGCAGCCTGCGGTGACATACCTCATTATTGACCTTGGTAAATCCTCACTGTTTAGGCTAACGGCAGTGTGGCGCCAGAAAATGTCACGGCACAACCCTGTCCTCACTCATGAAGAAAACGTGAGCACGGTTAGAGGCTTGTAGGGTTGGGGGCCGGCGAGGGGCGGGGTTTTGCAACAACCCCTCCCCCTACCTCCCCCCGTCAGTCACCTTGAACCACACACAACAGCGACAGCTGTCAACCTCTAAGCAAACAGCAAATAGCTGTGAAAGTGCACCACCCCTCAAACTCTGGAAACACTGCAGACCCAGCAGTAAGATGGAGCGTAGGTGCTTGGCCTCTGAGTCCTCACACCCAGCATAGGAGCAGCTTTTGTCTACCCAGAAACAAACGCCTTGGCATCTGCAGCTGTATCATCTAGAAGGCAGTGGGAGGAACAGAAAGCAGAGGGGAGAACAGACTCACTACTGTAAACTGCCTGTTCTGGTTTTTCACAGGACTTTCAGGGCCTCTGGTGATGTTCTCCTGTCCCTCATAGCAGTGACAGATGTTATGAGGACAGGAGAGGATAAAGTTCTGTCTCTCTCTCACTGTCTCTCTCTCCCTTTCGCTCTATCTCTCCCTCTCCCTCTCCCTGTCGCTCAATCTCTCCCTCTCCTTGTCTACTTCTCTTTCTCTGACTCCCTCTCCCTTCTCTATCTACCTCTCTCTCCCTTATCTGTCTCTGGCTTTCCCTCTCTCTCTCTCTCTCTCTCTCTCTGTCTCTCTCTCTCTCTCTCTCTCTGTCTCTCTGTTCATTTCAATTCAAGGGTTAGGGTTTATTGTCATGACTATACATGGTACAATTTTGCCAAAACAAATAGTTTGGATCGGAACATGACTTTTTGCGTAAGTAACAAAATAGCACTAAAAGCAAAAATAAATAAATAAATAAATAAATAAATAAATAAATAAGCAAGAAGTAACAATAAAATCAAATCAAATAGATGAAATGCTCTGTAATACAAGCAGTAAATATATTAATAGAATAAAGATTATTATTATACAGTGAGAAGGGTGGTGGGTGTATTAGTGTACAGTGAGTTATTCACTGTCTCTCTCTCTCCCTCTCTGTCTCTTCTGTTTCTCTCTCACACACACACACACACACTTTCTCTCTCTCTCTCTCTCTCTCTCTCTCTCTCTCTCTCCACTTAGAGCTGGGGGATGGGCTTAATATAGCTTAACTTGGAAAAACAAATGCCACAGTTATCCCATGGTCAGACAGCTTCCTGCCACAAAGTAGAAGTCTACCCCTCACCTCAGCAGACATTTCCACAGAGAATGGAGATGCTCAGGGATTTGTGACTGCTGCAGGGTTTCATGTGGCCACGTCCTATGTCTTTCCCCACATCTTACCTCAGTCCGTGCTAATCTCAAAGGCCAGGGACAGAGTCTGAGGGTTTAGAAAAGGAGGCGCATCTTCTTTGCTAATGTATGTCCCCTTGTCTTTGGTAGATAGTCGACTGCTTTAGCTTTAACCAGCTCCCTAGGCCACCAGCACGCAGCTTAATGTGATAATGCGGCCGCCCGGTGAAGCATTAGGGCCTCCTGCACCCCTGCAAACAAAGGGCTCCCTCTTTCCAGGCAGTGCCCTGTCCCCTCCCCAGTTGTCCATAGGTGTTTGCTGAAGTAAATCGGCCTAAATCCTGCACAGCTTGGCCCAGCTGAAAAAGGAGGGGGATTTGAATAAAGGTGTACAGATAATCTCCTTTTCTTAACAACAACAGGGGAAAAAAAAGTTAAGGGTGGTGGTGGTGGAGGTGGGGGGGAGGTAGCGAAACAGATAAAATTAGGAATTCATATCACATGGTGCGTTTGAGTGCTCAGTATCCTCCCTTTTCTCTCTCTCTCTCTCTCTTTCTCTCTCTCTCTCTCTTTCTCTCTCTCTCTCTCTTTCTCTCTCTCTCTCTCTGTCTCTCGGTAGGCTGGTGGATTTGCATTTGTGATCCCTGACCTATTGAGGTGCAGGGGGAAGCTCTGAGAATAGGGGGGCACAATAGTGGGGTGTCTCGTCTGTCAAAGTAAAGGCGCTGGCTTTTGGCCCCTGACAGAACATTTTTTTCCCTCGCTAAAAAAGACGGCTCTGACAGGAAAGGAGCGCCTTGAAAGTGGCATCTGTCTGATAACACACGACTCACAGGGGCCCCTAGGCACCTGTCTGATTACACACGACTCACAGGGGCCCCTACGCACCGCACAGCTTCCAAAGTAGGAGCTGATTCGAATACAAGGTGATGGGCAATAGGTTTGTCCATTAAGAGCTTGGCGAATAATAAATAACCTAAATAATAATAATCCAAACAGATGAGGAGGACAGATGAGTGAATGATTCTTAGATTACATGCCACAAACTGAACACACACACACACACACACACACACACTCACATCCAAGAGCAGGTGTTGTTGCACGGGACTGGAAAAGGCTCAGATGCTTCCGAAAGTTCATAAACAATCTGTTGCTTTCTCGTAGTATCCGTATCTTGCATCTGCTTAACTTTGTTACTCTCTCTTTAAATATCTCTCTTTCACTTTCTTCCTCTCTTTTTCACTCTGTCTTCTTTCATTGTCTCTCTCTCTTTCACTAGGTCTTCCTGTGTTTCTTCTCTCTCCCTCTGTCTGTTATTTAGCTTTTAATAGTTCCGGAATGGCATCTAGTAACTCTATCTGTACCATTAGTATATGATAAAGAAGACTAGTGCTTCAGACGAGATGACGCTCCATTGTGGGCCATCGTAACCAAGGGATGTTTAACAATCGCAGAGACACCAAAGTTATGTCACTCTCTACCTCTCCACCTCCTGCTCCTCTCTTTGTGAGGCATAATTTCTACCTCTTCTCTCTCTCTCTCTTTCTCTCTCTCTCTCTCTCTAGCTCACTCTCTCCTCTCCCTTTCTCCATTCTCCTGCACTCTTTTCATCTCTGGCTTTGGGATGCTGAAAGGAAGAGAGTGGCCTAGCACTGGTGAAAGAGCTGAATTGTGATTAAGAAGGAGGAGAGTAGCTGCTCTTCTTTGTTCTGCCCTCGGGGGTGTTTACTGAGGGGGGGTTTACTGAGGGGGGGTGTGGCAGAGGAGGGAGACAGGGAGCATGGGGGGGGGGGGGCTGAAGCATAGCAGAGTAGATATGAAAGGCATTCAGGTCAGTGAAGACTAGAACAGAAGTGTTGATGGTACCGGTGGTGGACGGTGTGTGTATGTGCGTGTGTGCATGCATGTGTTGACACACACACACACACACACACACACACACACACACATAAATGCAGTGACACATATGCACTGAAAGTGTAAATACTAAAACTGAAACATAAGATTGTTTAGTTGAAAAAATAAATATGTTGTCTCCTCACCCTATAGTGTAAAGGGAACATTTATTTGAGTGAAAGGCTCAAAGATTCATGAGGGAAAGGTGTCCCTTGCAGCTGCTACGACAATGGCCTAGTTGTGTGAGGATTAGTACAGTGGGTTCCTTGGTACCACTGATTATAAGAGAATGCCTATCAGATGCTCAGTTGACAAGCTATTGTCTTAGCACTTTGCCTTGATGAAACAGCTAACCTCTGAAACAAATCAAATACAGCACAATGTTTATTTTAAGAAGAACAACGTATTTAATTTTTGTTAAAGACATGCTTTATTTTGATTATTTTAAAAAAATAATAATTCTGATACAAAATATACTATTTTTCACTCTTATACCATGACTAAAATAATTACAAAATGAATTACATTTCCAAAGTATTGGGATGTGAATATTTCTGTTCACATTAATGTCCATGCTGCATAAAACCTGCACACCATAAAAAAAAAAAACACGACTAAAAATCTTTCAGATGGTCTACAGCCTAAAGTTTACATATTGGTAGGGAATAATCTCAAGGGCATCTCGGCACATCCGATCATTTGTACAAAAAAAAAAATTGTAACTTGTAAAAGAGTTGGAGAGTCTAACCTTGTATGCCTGACAGTTGGGTCAGTCTGCTCTTCACAGCTGGATATGACGTGTTTGCAAATGGTGGGGGGAAGGGGTTTGAGGGGTGAGGGGGGTGAGGGGGCACGCAGCTTTCGGGCGGATCGAGTTACACACACGGCCTAATGTGACCTCCCATTGGGCCTACAAACAGTGGGGTGTGGCCAGTCGCGGAGATGGAGGAGAGAGAATGCTTGAAGCGCTAAGTAATAAGTTTGATTTTTATGATCTTGTCATGTGAACCTAAAGCAATGCATCAGTTTTAACGTCGCACAAGTTAACACTTGAATTTCGTTATAACTTTAACGTTATTTTTAAAAATCATTATTATCAATTATTTAAATGCGTGTATATAAACTACAACGCATTTTCGATTTTTCCCCCATAATTATGCAAATCCAATCTGCAGATATATGGGGGAGATTCAAAGTGTTGAGGTTCAAACATTCCATTTCATAGCTGTTAAAAAACTGTTAATTGTAAAGCATACAATCACGTCATCGTCTAAAGTTCTGTCGATTCTTCACATTGCTGAATCTTACCTATTACATTTGTCATGTTTGTTTATTATATTCTAAGAACCACAAACAAACTAATAAATAAATAATTAAATAAATAAATGAACAAATAAATAAATATTGTTATATAATGTAACTTATTTTAAAGAATACAATAACTGATGAAGCCGAATGATCCAAACACTTCCGTCTGTTGATCAGCGGTTTTTTTTTCTCCTTGTCTCTAGCAAAGTATTTCACTGAAATGTGATAGACTTTTATCATACAAATATGGTCTACCTTACATGAATAGACTAACCGTTTATTAAAACAAAAACTAATCTGTAGATACAGAAATAAGGTGAAAGATAAACTGATAAATGTGGTAGTGGTAGACACCAAAATGAATGCTGCGAGATATCATGAGCCTCATAAAATATGGTTTAGCAGAACGGCCCGTCGTGGTGATGATTCACGGTAGAGTTTGTAGATGTCGTTCAAAGACCTACCTACATCCCGGTTCATAAGCAACATGTTTTTCAAGTACGGTCATATCAGTTGCCCACGCGGCTGTCCCCAAAGTAACAACTTACTGCTTTGCTGACCCCCCCCCCCCTCACACACACACACACACACACACACACCCACCCACACCCCCATTTGAAAATAGTTACACTGGTGTTTCAGATCTTTGACTTTTTTCTATTATAACACATGCCGGAAGCTACCTGGATTTATGCTTCTCGCACAGCCTATATCAATTTGTATGTAATCAATAATCAATAAATAGCATTTAATAAAGATTTGGGGTCAAACCCAAATGAGTCAGTAAAGAGGCTCTGTCCCCATCGTGCTCAAAATGTAGGCTAACCCCCTTAAACGAGCGTTATAACTATAAAATAGCCCATTTTAGACTAAAATTGTTAAATGCTATTAACATAATTTATTTTAAATAGTTACTTGCATGCAAAATATACGTACAATAGTCCAAGACGTCCAATAAAATGAACCTTTTAATATTCATAACATATTAAGCCACGCAGTTCGTAATAAAAAGTACATTTTAACAGTAGGCTACTATAGAGCATTAAATATACTCTCCGTAACACGAAAGGGGCTTGTTTTCTTGTTGCCTAACGTGCTTATGACCATTGTGTCAGCGTGACTTTTTTATCGTTACTGTGCAATGACACACAAACATCCTTTATCAAATCGTTCAGGGTAAACACGTTCACGACACACCAACACACGCCTGAATACAACAATTGCGATAAATTAGAGCCTAATGAAAATGTGTTGATAAGTGACCTGTTTTCATTATCATTTCTTCGCGAGAACTTTAAGAAACAAAGTCCTTAAAACATTAAGTTTTGCCAGTGAGCACCTTGAACTCAAATGTGTACTTTTTTAATTAGACTATGTAATAAAACAAGAAAGATTAAATAAAATCATGAGTGAGTTTCCTACAGAACGCGCTTTCTCACACTCACATAACGGTTTGCTTTTGCTATATAATAACGCGATCAGACAGAACCTCTACCTAGTCAGTTCCACACGCCGCGCACGGATCCCACTCCGAGCGCACTCTCAATGAGAGACTTGTTAACTTTTCTGACATGTAGTATAAGTAATCAACAGTAAACAAATGCCACACAATTACAGCTTCAGTAGAATCTTGACTAAGAGGAAGACCGCTATCACTTCTACGCCACTTTTCCGTACTCTTTCGAAACAGTTGACAATGGCAGTCTGACGCAGACAAAATCTTTCGTTCAAAAAATCCAACACAGCATACTGTCCCACGGCCGAGTGTTAACACCAGACTTCAAAGTTTACAGTATATATAAATAATATACTTCCTTACCGTTCTTCCTCCGAGGGTTGGCTTGTTTTCGCCTCTTACATCGGGGACCCTCCGCCATGATCTCCTGCTTCATTGATAAGAATGGGTCAGATGGCAGCCCGCATGGACTGAACTCTATACAGTGGCACGCTGTCTCCGATATCTACCAACCAAACAAAACGGCAATAATTGTATTCTCAGGGTGGGTAGAGATCTCGTTCACAGGAAAGCAGTCAAATATGGGGGTGAAATTTTAAGAACTCCAAATTAAGTTATCCACGCTCTAAGAAGGACCGTACAGGTCCGGCGTCGCCTGATCTTTTGAAGTGTCTCTGATCGGACAGCGCGTCAGTGCATAGAACAGAAAGGGGGGCGGACAGTCACACAAAAAGACCGACACCTTCGTTACAAGTTCCAATAGAGGTTGTCTACCTCGCGTAGGCATAACGCAGTATGTGATTTAACACAGTTCACATTAAAGATAAGTCGACTTCACATAGCCTACCCTACTGCAAATGCTGAACTGTACACTTTAGGAAGGTATAATAGGGAAGATGCTTTAAAATAGTAAACTTGAAATCGCATCATGTCATATCGAGGTCTTGCGTTTTCTTTGTAAACGCGTTATTAAAAACAACATCGGTGTAAAGTTGGGCTCCTCATGTTAAACAAATAAATTCTGGTGATTTAAGTTCATTGGCATTCACAAGATTCTTTTGCCTAGTTTTTATATTAATTTGCGTATTTTCCGTGTTTTTAGACTACAAGAAAATCGAAAATTTAACTTGGCAATTTGCCTAAGCAAGTCTTCTTCACCGTGTATAAAGTAGTAAACATGCAAAATGACTGCAGTGACTGAACTATAAAGTTTGTTTACCTAATAAGAGCTTCATAGCGTAAGAGGTTCATAGTGCAATGACGTTGAAATGTGCATCACTTTTGCTCTTGCCCTGAGCAACCTACAAGTGTAGTTTTAGATCGTTGTGTAGGCTATAACCAAAGAAAGCGAATCATAACAGGAAAGCAGACGAAGGGACAAATACTGTAAGAAAACATCCTCGGATAATTACCGTTCATACAGTTCAGAAGAGTTTTGATTACAAAAAAGCAAAAAGAAATAAAAAGATGTTTTGGAGAAGATTGCTTATTTCTGATCAAAATAAATAAAATAGATTTCGTTTTCTAATCCTAATTACGTTTAAATGAAGAAGAATACGCATATATACAGAGCTGTCTGATAAAAAAAAAACGTATGTTATTAACAAGGACACAGAATATACTAATAAAATCAAGCAAATTATATTTTAAAATGTATATGTAAATTGTACGCGTGGAATGCTTCCCGGGAAAGCATCCGTTTATAAGAGCGTCGATTTGCCTGACCGTAAATCCGTAATGCTGCCCTGGTTATTTAACGCGCTGCGTGATCTAGTGGGGCTGCAGGTATGCCATCATCCGTGAGGCAGTGCGCACCTCCCTCACCTGTGCCGGTGAGTGGATGGATCCAAGTTGATTTCAATCTCATACTCAGGGAAAAAGTCAATCAGGGCGTACAAATGTCATCCACAAGGACTCAAGAACACATGAAACAAGCTCACCTACCGGATTATATATGAAATCTCCCAAAATAGACGTAAAGAAGGGAGGAGAACGCCAAAGACAGTGGTATGAAGCGAAGGCAAATGTCAGAATAAGTCACAAGCTAGTCTACAGTCAGCAAGGCGCTTCATAAGGGACCGTTATTCCTGATGGACAGGTTAGAACTGATCTCTTGAAGCCACAACACGGAACAGACCTGGGGACGCACTGACGTGAACGCCTCTTCTTGATATTTTTTCGCTCTCGCTTTACTTTTGCGCTACAGAGGCGTGAGACTCTGCAACACGCGCCACCTATCTTTACGCGGAGGGATAAAATAAGAAACGCAGACGTAAGGGAGGTCGTCTGAAAAAAAAATAATAATAAGATCAAGTTGTCCCGACTCTTGACCTATTCATTTTGAAAGGCATGTCGCAGAGGTGAGGCGTAGGTAACTGCGTGGGAAGTCAGTCTATAATTGTTAAATTTTTAAAGATCAGCGAAATCACCAGCCTGGCAGTTAAGGAGGACACGGGGTTATTGAGCAATGCAGGAAAATTAGCTATCCTGCGCCGCAGAGCAAGACGTGTTCCAAGGTCGCACGGCGCGCATCTCCTGGAAGCTCTACTTTGAATCTGACAGGTAGTTCACCTGTTCGGTGCATGCGCGATTGAGTTCGCCTTTCCACTGACACGCTCTGTCATTACCTGCACTGATTCAATTGTGTTCCGAGACATGATTGAATTAGATTTTAACATTGACCATCCCTGTGGTCGTTGTTTGTTTGAATTTTGCTTTACATTGGCGATATATATATA
>JAOXYF010000024.1:9474923-9485193 GCA_028565775.1 Sternarchorhynchus goeldii
ACTTTTCTTTTGAGAGAGTCACAGGCATGGCTTAACTCTGACTCCTTTGGTTGGACTTTTCTTTTGAGAGAGTCACAGGCATGGCTTAACTCTGACTCCTTTGGTTGGACTTTTCTTTTGAGAGAGTCACATGCATGGCTTAACTCTGACTCCTTGCTGCCAGTTCTTCAGCTTGTGCGTGTTGCTATTCAAGAATGCTCTGATGTCCTGCAAAAAATGTAAAACGTGACTGTATTGGTGGTCTGTATGATGAATTGGAGCATAACGACTTTGAAAAGTAGGTTCAACAGAAATAGCGGTATTACTGATTGCCCTTAGCTGAACTGGCACACATCTCTGGCATATCTCTTTTACCAGGTCACATTAAGTATCGGAGTGAGAAAATAATTTTTTTTGGTGTTTTAATTCTGACATTATGCCAGCCCAGTGCTCACAGAAGGCCCTAGGGACTTATTTACCACTAATCAAAACTCCATGCACACTTAAATCATGCCCAGATATTTGCCTGCTACAATTCGGTATCGCTGAATAAAACATTTGGGATTGCATAAATCATTTTACTCCTCTACTGAAAAATCCCATTACTCCAATTAAAGCAAGCGTGTCAATAATGCAAACAAGAAGAAAGAGGTATTGTACTTAAATACTTGCTGATGCAGATGAGTGTAGTTGCTGAGTTAGCAACCATTTTAGCTATCATCGCAGTATTGGTTTATTTACAGTGAGGAAATAATTAGTAGTGATTGTTAGTGACTGTTGATTCTCTTGGTGAAGAGGTCACGAATTATAAGATTTTTCTCAACCTTAACCATGCAAATCACATTTATATTCTTGAACCAAACCATGGATACCAGTATTTTTCTGATATTTATGCAGTTTCAGATCAGTTAAGGGAGCTTAAGTAAGGCCTACAGTAATTCTGTATAGAACTCTACATCTTTATAGCATCTTTATATATGATAAACGTACACGACAGACATTAGCAAGGCTCTCCCTCTATATAATAAGTCATGGTCATATATTACACCACACATGGCACAATACACTCTGTGCTCCTGCCAAACCCCGACGCGCGTGTGTTTCTGGGGGCCTGGCTGAGCAAGCGGGTGAGGCGAGAGGGGAGGAAATTTGCTGACTTAAACCGTGGCAAAGGTGAGCCTGGCTACATGAGCACTGACAGCTTTATGGGCTGTGAGCGTGAGACAGCCAGGGCCTGGGAATGTAGCGCTCCTGGCCCCGCTCCCACACACACACAGGTACTAACAGAAACAAGCTGGAGACGTGGCAGCGCACCCCAGACCTGCCGAGGCGCGCCAACGCTCAGCCAAGCGCGGGTGCTTCTCTCTTCTGGAAACTGATCTGGAAACAGCTGTTACGAGCCATGCACTGGATGGTAAAGAGCATGGAATTCATGACATTAGAAGGCTCCTGGAAATAGTTAATTTTGTTTGTTTGTTTTTTCTGAATAGCATTGTTGAATAGCAGATGTGATTTCAGGACACAGTGGTGCTAGAGAGGCATGAGAATGTGTCAAAGTAAGATTTCAAAAGTGTCCAGATGGAGCAATGACTGTATGACTACACACAACTAAAAAAGATTGAAAACGTGAACAAACAACTGAAATTGATCCTTAGAACTCAGAAGTCAGTTTTCCATTACATAAAAAACAAACAAACCAAAAACCTACTTTTTAAAGGTGAATAACATAAACACAATTTCTTAATGACCCCCAAATACTGTCACGTTTATTTTGGGCATCTACAGCGTACAAATTGAGTGAGAGATCGAGTCTGTGTCTGCCACGACCTGTGACCTAGCTCCACTGCTTCACCCGCCTAGTTTGACCCCTGACCTTGTGCTGTTGCTTCACATAACCAGTGCTGCTTTCACTCTCGCCGTTCTTCATCGCACACCCAGCCTGCGGATCTGCCCCCTGACGGGGTTTGTGCCCCCTGGCAGACGGCTGAGCTGGCAGCCGCCCGTCCACACCCTCAGAGGGTTTCTTCATCACCATCTTCCTCCTGGAACTATCCATGCCATGAGGTAAGAGGGTTGGTCCTAACAGCCAGCAGCTCCACCTTTAGCTAATGGAAACCTGGCGATATTTTTCAACAAATTATAAAGAAAGAAAGAAAGAAAGAATAAAGCATCTAACAAACCACAGTGATGTATAGTTCAATAAGAAGAATTTGTTAACAGGAATAGGAATGGAATATTGTGTAGTAATTGCAGGTTAATGCTCACCAAACATTTAAATGGGTTTTTAATTGAAAGAAGGGTATTTGGCATATTTCCTTTTCCAACAACATGACAAGCCGTTTGTGTAGCCATGTGACACACAGAGAGAAATAAAGAAATAAAAGATATATTTTCACTTCAATCCTAAAGTACATACATGTACAAAATGCATAATAATAATGATACACATCATGTGGCATACATTATGAATTTACTCTTTACTTTGCAGGCCACTGAAAATGACCTGCTGACTTTTAGCACCACTGAGCTCATTAGCATGAAAAACACAGATGATACATGCTCACTTTGTGGAATTTGATGAAACCTCTAGCTTGTCTTTAACATACAGGACATTGCCTGTAGCTCATTAGAAACAAGCACCCGTAATAACCCTAGCTAACGTCATTCGGTCTTTCTCGATAACCTAAACAAGGGCTTCTTTGTCCATACATATTTTCACTGTTTAGTCCATCCACCCAAAGATAGATCAAAATTCTGAAGAAGGACAAAAAAGCAGGACAAAGAAAAGAAGAACTAGAAATGACATGTCAGGGTGCGTGTCCTGAAAGTGTCCTGAAAGTGTCCTGAAAGCGTCCTGAGTCATGTGAATTCAGACTGCACTCCTTATTTAACGGCATGTTTGGTCAATACTTCACTCTGTCTCTATGGATACGAAACGAAAAAGAAATCAGAGCTTTAGGATGTACATGATGTCTTTTCCTTTCCTCAGTCTTTGCACCCTCTTTGTGGTGCGTTCCTGTGGGAAATAGATGCTCGAAATCCTCACACGCTAGGGTTTTCTCCAAACAACTCCTCTGCTGTGTGAGGCAGACGACTTCCTTCACACGGCAAGGTGCGCGTGGTCCAAAAGCCCTGCAGCACCAGGCACAGCTGCCGTTCCAACAATCATCCATACGTGTAAAAGGCACCGCCAACGTGCTGGATGCATCAAAAAATAAATTCAAGGGGATTAGGTTATATGGACCAGGCTGTACAGAGACTGTAGAATAAAATAACTCTTTTACGAAGGGTGTTCTGGGTGGGTGCATGCAGTTCCTAAAGTAAAATAGGCAAATTTATATTGCGTTCAAACGGGATTGAAATTGAATTCTGGTATTTTAAAAGTGAGGTCGAGTACTCAGTGTGTGTCCATTTTGATTTTTCCCTACTACTCACAGGTAACAACACAGAATGAAGCTCTTGTCTATGATGCAGGTGCTTAATGCACTACTCAGAGTACACATGGATGTTCTTTACAGCCACAGTCCGTATTGTTAACCACTCCAATTTACTATATAAACTTTTGGATTATGGGTCTAAATAATGTTCTAAACGAAGACCTTTGGCAATATGATTATGTTCTTCAAGCTAGTGGCAGGGCTGTAAAGTTCTCTTGCCAAAGTCTAAGAGCTCAGATGAAAATCTTGTACTCTTGCTAATAATTGGTTGATCACAAATGATTATCCATGCAATCTCATTATCATTGCTACGTGGAGCACGGCCTGGCTCCTCTTCTCAGTGCGGTTCAAACAAAGCCGTGGTTTTCATTTGATGTGATGTTGTGTTTGACTGCCACATTTGCTTCACATCATTTGCTGTAGGTTTGAACACCTCAAACTCCAGTCTCTCTCCACTGTTCACCAGTGAAGGCACATGTTACAGGGTAATCACTCTACTGATGTTTTATAGTTTGTGTAGCTTCAGTTCTAAACATCTATCCAGCATTACCCTGATGCAGAACATATAAAGAACATAAAGAACATATAATAAACCCTAACCCTGATACAGAACATATAAAGAACATATAAAGAACAGTTGTGCTGCTGGATTCCATTCAAGGATACAGCATGACTTTTGACATTTAAGTGTCTCTTTCTTCAGACTGCCATTGTGAGAGGGCATGTCTATATGTGCTAATTCATTCCCTTTCAGAAATGCACACGTACTTGTCTTGCACACAAATGCGCACGTGTCCTCTTCTCACATACACACGCACACATACATGAACATGCATATGCGTGCACACATACACACACACACACACACACACGTATGCTCTTTTCCCTCCCAAGCACCGGGGGCAAATCCTCATCACAGGAATTCTTGGGGAATTTTTTGCGCTACCTCACAGGCAAATAAAATTAGCGGGGACTGTGGCGACAGAGTGTCCATTGTGGTAATCACACAATGTATTGCTTCATACACTTCTCACTGCTTCTGGTGGAAAGTCCTGTGTTGAAGCCAGGCTTTACTCGCCCGGGGGGGTAGTGCCCCCCGCCCCCCCCTCACCACACACTAGCACTGTAGCCATGGAACAGTGATGAACTGAATACAAGGAATGGGGTGGTGATTCCCTCTTACAAATATGACCACTCATAGTCACCTGATGCTCATATTGTTCAGATTTTTTTTTTCAGATTTATTGAAAAAGAAAGATTTAATTGTTTAATAAAGGTTAAGGAGCTATAACAAACTTGTACACAGGAAGGGAAACACAGGAAGAGTTAAATTTGTTCTGAATTCTTGTTCTGTTCTAACTAATGCACTCATCAAGCATTCTTTTTTTTTCTGTATCATTAAATATTCACATAGCCCCCCCCCCTCTTGATTGCTACCATGAACTTTGAATTTGCCTACAAATACATGAAATGTTTTGTCTATTGCTTCTGTGATTCTGGGCAGTGTTAATTACTCTATTACTATTGCTCTGGATATCTTCTCCTCCCCCTCCAGTTGTCTCCTGGTTGTCTAGAGGGGTTCTATTCAGAAATTACAAAATCTGGCAACCACGTATGGCTTATTTTGCTCACTGTTCCTCAGAGTTAAGTATTCAGCCAAATTCTGCAATGTGTCCATCAGGCTTGTTGCTTCTGTGATCATGTACTATCAATATCAGTAGTAATAATAATATCAGTATTATAATATTTAGTTTGATTTATCTTGTGTACTTTTTAACTGACTTTCCCTTCCTTTCCATGTATGTGTGTACCATGTATATGTGTATGTATGTGTGTACCATGTATATGTATGTGTGTACCATGTATATGTGTATGTATGTGTGTATATACACTTCTATGAAAAAACTAATTGTAATGTGTCAGATTAAAAAAAAAAAAAACCTCACTCATTAAGAAAGAAATAACAGAAACATGCTTCTCCTGGATATGAAATAAATAAATAACATTGTCACATTGTCAAATATTGCCTTAAACCTGCCATTTCCAGGACTCAAGGTATTCCCACATCCTATAATGTTCAAAGACGCGCTCCATAATAAAGAACAAAGACGAGCTTTCGTTCGTGGCTTAGCAACTGGTGGGCAGATGAATTCTCATTGTTGGGACAGGATTCTAAAAATATGGGCTGAATTGTCACCCATTAGAGGAGCTCTTTGTGGATGGCACTTTGTCATACATTCCTTCACACAATTACACTTCTCCTCATGGTTTGTGAACAGAGGTGGTATTATTACCATGCGCGCCACTGTCCTGCGACACATACATTGGGAGCGTACAAAACTTCTCTTAAACAACAAATCATAATGTATGATCCAGTAATACAACTCACAAACCCATGATTAAGCCTAGATAAGTCTACATGCTTAAATAAAAATGAATAATTTGATATTAATTTCGGTTAGCAATCTCCCTTTGGCGTATAGTAGCAAGTTGTTTTCAGTGCAAAGAAATGCACCCTTTGTCTAGATGTATTCTAGGATTCTTTTGCCGGAGGGGTCAGTTTGCCTCCTGTTTCTAGCCTTTACTGAGGTCAGGACAGACGTGCGTGCCCATCTGAACGGGTTCATTGTACCCATTCCCCTCTTTATACCAAATCACTTTTGGCAATACATTCTTCATCCTAACTGTTTTCAAAAGACATTTGTCAAGATAAAGCCTCGTTCTTAGCTACCACCTGATTACTTGGGCAATACATATTATAAGGAACACATGTTAGTTCTTGGTGAAGTAGAACAAATGAATGCCTCATGTCTTTGTTGATTTGCGAGAGCTTCAAATTCACTCAGCCTAGTCCATGGAAGAAAACAAAAGTCTTTAAAAAGTCATTTCTCTACATATGTTCAGTGGTATGTAAATAATCTGTTCTTTCAGTAATGAAAAATGCTCATAAAATGCATGGTCACTTTTTCTGTGTTTTAACTTTTAAAGAGTCTGCAATGTGAAGGACCTATGTGCTTTTCTTTTGGAGGTGTTTATAAACACCTTCAGCCGTTCACAAACCCTTGCACAAGTACATTAGTGCATTTCCTTCAACACAATAGAGGCTTATTGCATGCAGTGCTAGATTTTCACTGTAGTAGGGGAGCACAGGAACGACTGTTTTTCAGGTATATGCAATATCACATTTCTAAAGCGCCACCGAACCAAAGGCATCCTCACTGTGAGTGAAATGTTGGCTTATACAAATGGATTCTCTTAAAAAAAAGAAAAAAAAAACTGAGTGTGTTCTCATCTGTTGAACACACGACCCAAACCCACATGCCTGGAATCAGCTTGATCTGATGGAATCAGCTTGATCTCTAAAAATAACATTTAATAATCAGTTACCTGTATTAACCACCACAAACTTATTGGACCTGGAAAAAAAAAATAAAAAACTTATTACATGTGTGTTTTGGTAATAGGAATAAATTTAAAAGACAACCTTTGTGTTCTTTCTTTACAATTCATCAGCTGATTTTCCAACACTCAGTTTGGAGTACTGATTAGAACAGTTGGGTTGATGATCTGTCCGCGAGATGCAAGACTGTTGTCTTTCTTGCTTTCTTGGCTCGAAAGTCTCCTTTGATATTGAGAACTTGCTGCCTGCAGTGCGATGCCAACCCAGACCCTGTTGCCGACCAGGGGAGAAGAAAACACCAGATAACAAAGAGTCTGATCACCCCGTTCTCACTGCTCGCTACGATCTGATTTAATTCCAAAATGCAAACACTAATTAAACATCAAATGCTAGTATCTGTTTTCTTTGTGCATCCCTTTCCTACATTTAACATCACTTGTTCCAAACATGTCATATACATTTCCGTATGTTGACTTCCCTCACATGGTAAGGACTATAAAATCTTCTAATCTTATTTTATTGGGCCATATTTACAGTGACTTGCTTTGCTAATTGCCATCAAGCTTTACTTTAAAGTTGAAACGTGTGGGAATCAAGAACACAAGTGCCTCACACGAACTGATGCTTTATTTACTGCTCTGAGAAGAGGCAGCAGTTAAGAAAGCATTTCATTTTCTTTGACTGTTTTTAGTATTTGAGGTGTTAACTAAGAGTTGTAATTTGAAACTTTATTTATAGTGGTATGGTAGTGTGCGTGTACGCCTGTGTGTACTACTATACCACACCACTGAATTAAGTCATGTGAACACTCCCTTTACTATGCTATAAAGGTTCATTGAACTTTGCTGATTGATTTCAATGTGCAGGTAATCCATTTTATAGTTCCTCGATGCAGACCTGAGATTCTCTAGTGTCTGTGCGTGGACGTCTAGTACTGCCCCTTATTGCTTCAAATCCTTGTGTCTTTTTCCTCCACATCCTCTTGTGGACATCTACTTCATCACCTTACTGTTCATCTGCACTGACTTCACTCCACTGTGTGCCCACCCACAGAACTACAGAGCTGAATGTAGATTAAATGAACACATTCCTGAGCTCTTTCCAGATGAAAGGCTCAGCTCTGAATCTACTGATGAGCAGATATTTAACTAGAGGCAGCCCCCCATCTGGGCTCAATATGGCTCTTGTCACATCTTTACCCAGACTCAAGACCTCAGCTCCATTTGGTTTGAAGTATCAAAGGCTGGTGAGCTATTTTTCATTTGTACCTCAATTCATTGTGTTAGAGGTACTGGAAAAAAATTAATTTGAAAAGTGATCTGATTTTGATCATTCAGTTTTTCTTTCTATGTTGATTTGATACTGGTACAGTTTCATAGATTGACCACTTCCAAAGTAATTAATCTTAAAAAGGACATTGTCTTCAACTAAGAATCAGGGAAGGAGTCCCCCAGGGTTCAGTACTGCCTCCTACTTTTTAATCCAGAACATAAAATCTATATCGGGCAAGGTTGAGAAAAGATGACATTCTTTTCTCTTCTTCTGAATCATGTTTTCAGTCAAATTTAAAACTCTATTGCTTATAAAAGGGATATTGCCTATTATATTTAAATACATTTCTTTATTTACATTATCATGGAAATATTAAACAATAACACATTATAATAGATGCACTTGTCTTGCAATTTTCTTTTGTTTGATTGTTAACTGTTAATTGTCTATTTTTTTCTTTTCAGTCTAGTCAGTCATTTGTATTGTGCTGTTCTACTTTATCAACCCTACCCTCTTATTATGACAGAACAACTGTCTACTTACAGTGATTGCCGTATATACAAATCTATACCATCTTATATCTGATCTATTTCTATACACACTTACAGTAAACCACAGGAAGACATATGGATAAATGTAACTTGAGCAAAGAATCCCCAGGTGGAGGATCTGCACAAGCTGTGTGCCTACAGTTCACTGGGTTAATGGAAAAGGTTTCAGATGCCCGTCTATGTTTCAGATTGGATTTGGGGCAGTAAAGAGGGGGCAGGGAGGGCAGTGTGCAGCTGTCAGTGCACCCCAGGTGAATGGGACTCCCTGCGGTCTAATGCTGTCTGAGATGTGGCCTTTGTCAGCTGTAAAGACTCTGAGTCTGGCCTAGTTCTCCTATTGTCTCCATGTCCTACCAGGAAGGGTTCAATGATTAATCTTGGAACCTGTGTTCTGGATGAGGGACTGAATGCGAGTCTTTCATGTCCGTCCTTTGCCTCGTCCCTGTGGTTGCTGTAAAGTATAAGTTCAGGAGGTTTCAGTTCAGTCCTGACCTGTTTTTGAAAGCTCCAGGCCTTTCAGCTCATTAAAAAAACCTCTCGACATTAGCCACTTTCTTTATACCATGCTACACTAACAACAGCTTGACTCATCTGTAGAGACATGGTTTAGATGAGTCTTGATGACATCAACAGCTGACATTTTTCTTTGCTCTTTATCCTCAGTTCAGACGTGCCCCAATAAACTGAACTACGTTAGAATGGTTACATGTACAGCGTCCATTTGACGTTTCAAGAGTAATATCATGGTTTCAAGAGTAATATCATGGTTTCAAGAGTAATATCATGTCAAGTGAAAAATCCTATAAAAATAATAGCAAGTAGCTAATATAGTGAATCATAATAAACATAACTTGTAAATGGAGATAAAACCAAGAAAAAAAACCCCTCAAACTAACAAATGTGAAGACCAACCCTTTACTTTAGTTACTGTCAAAGGAAGAATGTGAAATAGATGTTGTAACAAGAGCTGGACAGATGTATCACTGTGAGACAGCACTCCTAAGTCTATACTGTAAGCTGCTACAGTTCTAACATTCACATGCTTCAAAGAGTTTAAAATGTTCATAAGATGATTCAATGAAATGTTATAATGGTTTCAAATCTTCCCACAGCAGCATTTAATTAGGACCAGGTGTACACAGGCTCTGTGGAAATAAAGAGGGCCTGGTCAAAGGGAACCCCCATGGATACATTAGTATTTGGAAATGATCTCTATCTTGTTGACAAAGACAGGGGCAGGAACAGGTGACAGAGGCCTCACAACGGCACCGTCTCTCAGCAATGGCCTCCCCTTCAGGCTAAGCAGATGGCAATAGGCCCGTTGCTAGGCGTGAGGCCTGAGGAATCCATTTTTTAATACCAGATTATTTGCTTCAGAACCACAAGCAATATCCCGAGCGTTCCCCAGGCCAAAAGGGGAGGAGGGACACATTGAAAGAAGACACAGGAAGACACAGAGCCAGGGCTAGTGCTTGCTTCAGAGCGCAGGGACATGGGGAAGGTAAAGAAATGATATGTGAGTGTTCAGCTTTTTCACAAATCCCAGCCAGCAAATTAGCAACATGTTTGTGAGGTTTGCAAAAGTTAAAAACAATCCCCTCCCCTTCCCTTCCATAATCTATCTACATATT